>CM076098.1:16940000-17405220 GCA_038048805.1 Hipparchia sbordonii
AAAAATTAGCCTATGTGTTATTCGAGACTATAATCTATGTCTGTGCCCAATTTCAGTCAGATCGGTTCATTCGTTGTGGCATGGTTGAGAACAAACATCCGTCTATATTTCGCATTAATAATATTAGTAGGATAGTACCAAACTGAGATGATGAAAGATGCCAGCTTGTGTCGAGTGTGACGATACTTTACCTGGACTACACTCTAGTCGTTGGAGCAGCGTCACTGAATGAATAGCATGCGTGACCAATATCAGTGTAATAGGAATTAACTTTATTAAAAAAAAAACACTAGACATCACGGTGTTTAATAATTTTCGATATAAGCGCTAAAATCCTCCCAATCAGGCCAAAAAAGCTAAACCAAACCAGCTAAAAATTGTTTTTAAACTTCGTGAACCTGAGTATTCACTCGTACATTTAATTGCAAGTTATTAGTACCTGGGCAGTGATTAAATCCAGGGCTTATGGCGGGCGGAGTGGCTATGTTAATTAATGAGCTGCTTCGGATGGGATAATCACCTCTGCAGTGCTTGCACTTTTAGCGCAACGCTGCGAGCGGCTGATTGCTGCGGTTGCGGGGATTTTTATTAAAAAAACCTGTTAAAAAAAGCTTGGTATGTTTAGTACTAGTAATAGTGAACCGTCAAAGACGGACCGCCAAGCGATTTAGCATTCCGGCACGATGGCACGAATTACATGTTGTCCCCGAAGCCATAAAGACTTGCAAGGATAGGAACAACGCTCCTGTGACCAATAAATACCGCTATAGGTAGCAGTAATGAGTTAACTTGAAGGAGGTAGGTACGTGCGCAATACTCCTGGACTTAATAATAATGTCCTCCCGACTGAATCCGGCCACGGCGGCCAATCTCAACAGAGATTAGCCATCTGCGCGGGAGATATTAAGTGCACAAGTGTGTGCGCAAGCACGGCTGTGCACTCTCTATTCCCTCACTCTCATATTCCGATGGGACGGAAATCCAACACGACCGGAGAGAAATACGGCGTAGGACCGATGGCTTTACGTGCTCTCCGAGGCACGGAGTTGACACACCGCTAACTTCCTAATTCTGAGTTAGTATGAGAATTTCTTTCTAAAAAAATTCAATAGATTTATTGACCCGACCCGGGAATGGTATCCGAGCACTCGTTATTCGCAGCTGAACCTGCTAACCATTAGAACAACGCGGCAATTAGTTTATTCAGTTAGTATACCTACTAAATCGGTCAGGCAGCTAAATTAAACTATAAAATTAATCCCGACGCCGCATGTGACTGCGGTGAACAAAGGGTGAAGTGGTAAAAGGCCGAGCGCTGAATATTTGGTAAATAAATCGAATCCCGATCGCCATTCAAAGGCTTGTTGCTGGCCGCTCTGACGTCACAAAGCCACGCTCTAGGGGTTTATGTTTGCGTAGGCTGGATTACATCGTACGACGCGATAGGTAATTTTTAGACCCGCAATAGCAGAACGGTTAAAGGTCGCACCTTTACCGAGTGAAAACTGAAAGGTCGCATGTTCGATCCTTACCGTTGCGCTACTGTCATACTCAATTATAACACAAGCTTTGCGCTTATTTGGAGGAGACAGGAGAATATTAATCAAGTTCAGCTTGGCTAATAAGTATTCTTTAAAACAAACATGACTTAAAACCTTGCGACTTTATCTTTACGCTAAATCTGTTATTAAGTCTAGATGAGACAAGAAAAGAACCTAGAGTTTTTTAAGAGATAATCCCTCTTCTTACCATATTAAATTGATAGATTTTTGCTGATTCTACTAGGTCGAAGAGGCATTTCGTATCACGACTTAAAAAACTTTTTAATTTTTTTTTTGAATAATTATTAATTTTTCTATTATATTCTATTTACCTACATACAGTAACCTAAGCCCGTAAAGTTCATCTAGGACTCTACCTACCTCTTTCTAGATGCCTAGATCCTTTTCCTACAATATTATTCCAAAGTTTTTAGTTATAAAAATAGTCAGCCATATTAGTCAGGAGTTGAGTCGTGATTTAGCAGCGAGAGTCAGCAGTACATAGATAATGGAAAGAGACACACATTTGCATTTAAACTTGAAAACATTTCTGAGACGAATAAAAGGGTGAGCGTGAAAGGGGAAGACGATGAGACAAGATGAGATTTATGTCGAAATACACAGCGATATAAAAGAAAAAGTCTGAGAGAAATCTGTGTGAACAAGAGCGCATCTTTGAAATCAAAATAATTGAGAACAACTAGCTATCATCTACAGCTTTGCTCACGTGGCTCATGGGAAGAAACTAAAGCCTTACTTAGAATCATAGATATGTTACTTTTTAACACAACGCCATCAAAAATGAAATGAAAACAAGACTCTTCTGTCAACTCGGAAACCGTTTTTTTGCTAGCGCATGCAAACATTACGTCAATCCGCTGGTACATGACGGCGTGATTGAAGAACTAATACGTGTACACTAGCATACTATCTAGCGGGAACTGTTTGTTTTTCCAGGATTAAAAACAACCTAAGTTGCTCCCCTGGTCACCATGCAAAAAATCATGCCGCTCAGTTATTCTGTTGCTGCGTGATCGGAGCACTAATCAACAAACAAACCACTTTCGCATTTATAATATTATACGAAGTAGTGATGATGCTTCCTCGTCAATGGGTTTATCTTCAATGGACCTTGGCTTGTTACTCTTGTAAGTAAAGTATAGATTCATATATTGTCGGATAGCTAAATCGAAAGGTAAAATGAATTATCGGTGGTTTTAGATTAGTATAATTGGATGCATATTGTACTGTTATGTAAGGATATGTGGTACAATTTTGTGGGAAAACACATTTGCGGTTTGAAATGCAAATTACGTTTCAGTTTAAATATTAGGTCATGTGATTCACCGGAGGCAAGAAGCCACAGTGTATACGAAAACATAAAATACAGAGAGATGCAAATTTTCTTGAGTTAGTTAAGTAGAGTTTTAAAGTAACTAGAAAACAAAATAAAAACTTCCTCATCATTTTATAAGGAATTTATGAATAAATAAGAAAGAAAATCTTATTTTTACAAAACAAAAGTATTTTTATAAAACAAAAGAAAAAGGTAAAAGGAAAGTAGATAAGTTGGACCTCAGACAAGAATCTTTTAGTTATTTACGTTTATGCAAATAAATATCACTTGCTTAAACGGCGAAGGAAAATATGTCTACGCCTGTGAGTTGTCTACACTGTTCTCAAGGTTGTGTAAAGTCTACCATTTCTCACTTGACTTGCATGATGGCCTAAGGCCTTGGCCTCAACCCTTCTCATTCTGAGAGGAGACTCATGGCCATGGGTTCAGATGATGAGGATGAACTTCTGCTTGATTAATATAATTTATGTTTTTAAATATGCACTGTTACTCTAAGGGCCGGTTGCCTGAGTGGCCGGCACGGTTACGTTACGGCTAAGTTAGGTTTAAAGCTAAATGTGACAGCCGAAACAAGCAAATCGCGTTGCACGAGTCCTTTTTTAGTTAACTTTTGACTTTAACTTTAGCCTTAAACCTTACCGACCGAATGCGAGGGTTTACGGTCAAGTTAACCTCAAAATAAAACTTCAATAGACATTTATCAATATTTTTGATGGATTGTGACAGTTTGTTATTTTGTTAAAAGTACAAATAAAATAAGTAATCTTATCTACGAGTATTTTCCGAAGTGTTTATTCGCAAAATAAATTGAAGATGAGAGTTCCAGTGATGAAGAAAATAAGTCGATTTCAATGTGGTGCAGAAACGGCTCGAGGGATTAATGATGTGTATGGTGGCGGTGTCGCAAAAGAAAATACAGTGCGTTTTTGGTTCCAACGTTTTCGTTCTGGAAATTTCAACCTGCAGAACAAGCTCCGTGGACAGCCGGAGACCAAAGTTGATAATGAAGAATTGAAGGCTCTTGTGGAAGCGGCTCCATCGCAAACCACGTCCGAGCTAGCTGCTCGTCGGCTGTAGTGTTAGTGATAAAACTGTCAATGTGTGTGGTGTGTAACGGGACGAATTCCATACATTAAATATATTTTGAAAATTTTATTCGGAGGATGCTTTAATTATAGTATCGATACTGAGCCCAAAACAATTTTTTTTGAATTTTTTGTCTGTCTATCTGTGCGCGCATCACGCGAAAACTACTGAACAGATTTAAATGAAATTTGGTATAGTGATAGCTGATACTCCGGATCAACATATAGCATACTTTTTATCCTGATAAACGAAAGGGTTTATCCGGGATAGGGGATAAAAGTTTTTGTTGATTTTGCTCCATAACTTTGTCCACTGTAAACTGAATTTGATATTTCTTTTTTTAATATAATGTGTGTACTATTAGAAGTATTTTTTTCAATTTTGGTGAAGGTCTAATAAGTATTATCGGAGATAGAGAACATAACTTCTCGTCAAGTTGTAAGTCACTCTATAAACTTTTTCCACGTGAACGAAGTCGCGGGAATTAGCTAGTTATTACATATTTTAATTAACAACAGCTCTTTAGATATTGTCAATAAGTTATGTACTTAAAGCTATTGAATATCTAATTAAATTATAACATTGTATCAGTATTGTAAATAGTTAGAATATGTTTTTTAATAAAAGAAAAATCTCTATTTAAAATCTTTTATTTAGCTTACAATGTATGTATGTACAACAAAGTACCAAAAAATGGTTTATTTCCTTACTATTTCTGTATTATTGTTAATAAATGTGACTTCCTGACTTTCTTTTAAGTCTGAATATTCAGTTCCAATTGACTCCTCAGTCACCTGTAAAAATAAATAATTACAAACCAGCTTTTGCCTGCACCTTCGCTCACATCAAGTTAAATTTTTTTAAACTCTATTTTCCCTCTTTAAGGGTTGAATTATCAAAACCCCTTTTTTTAGCAGATGCCTACTTCATAATAGCTATACATATCTGTATGCCAATCAGTATGATCCGTCCAGTGTT
This sequence comes from Hipparchia sbordonii, assembly GCA_038048805.1. Lineage (NCBI taxonomy): Eukaryota > Metazoa > Arthropoda > Insecta > Lepidoptera > Nymphalidae > Hipparchia > Hipparchia sbordonii. Next base: position 16,944,963 of record CM076098.1, read on the forward strand.
TTGAGTTGTGATATAGTCAATGATTGTATAGTCTTGATTTTGGTATGGTATTTTATTCATAATTACCATTAATTACCATAAAATATTTGGTAGGCATATTGATTTTGTTTGTGTATAATGTAACCTGTGTCACCTGGACCGACCTGGACTGAATCGATTGATACCTCATTCATTAAAATCGGCTCAGTAGTTAACACATTTTTATCCCGGAAAATGAGAGCTCCTGCGAAAATTAAAAACCTTTAATCCACACGGACGAAGTTCCGAGATAGTCTAGTTAAAATATAAACAGGTACTCACAGTTTGTGGTTTAAAATCATCATTTATTGATATATTTATAAAATGATCCTTCACATGCTCTATGGGGCACATGTTAATAAGTATAGTTGGGACCAGTGTGTGTGAACGCTTTTTAATAATACTGTGAAAAATCCCTTTTTCCGTGATCAGTGTCACTTACTTTGCATTAACATCCATATTATTTTTCTTTGTAATAAAACTAAATAAAATGACTATTTCGACAAAAATCTTTTAGTTGACAATCCAAGAGAATGTAATCACTCCGTGTTGACAATCAACAAACACAGATGAAAAGACAACTATCACATAATCACAGACTAGAACACTGACTGTTATTTCAGCATAATGTTGCATGTTGATAAAATAGTTCAACATAATAAGACTAAAAAACCGAGATGGGAATCATCATTTTACTGGCAGCTCCATTAGCTGAAGTTAGTTTTGACGGGGGTCAAAATTGGCGTTGTGCAACGCTTATAATGGAGGTCAGAGCTCGGTTACGGAAAAAGTTAAAGTTAAATGTAGCCGCGGTTACAACTTTAACTTAACTTTAAACGGCCACTCAGGCAACCGGCCCTAAGACAATTCCTTTTCGAACTAACGTGAGTTCTACTTACGTCACATGGACGTTTAGTCCATTCATAAATGGGGTAAGCACCACGGTTGCAAAATTACGTAATTTTACCGAAAAAGCTAGTAAAATACGGATATTTTACGGTAATTTATGTATATTACGGTAAAATTACCGGCTACGTATGTATGCTGAAAAGTATAGCGGGGGGTGAGACGAGCGTGTAGTTGAAACATACTTACGTACTGCGAGTCGCGCGGCGCGACTCGCACGATGCGACGTTGCCGTTTAGTGCAGTTTGCCTTTATGTTTTGCGCTGTTGCCATTCCGACTGAACAGTGAGCATTCGGCAAGCCGATCGGCGATCAGTTGAATTGTTTTGACTGACTGCACTGTACGTGCATTTAATAAATTATGCCACGAAATCAAGCAAAAGTGTGGGTCACAATAGTTTTGTTAGTAAGAGTTAAATCGTATTTTACCCAATTTTACCGTAATTTACGTAATTTATTTATATTTTACGTAAAATATGGTAAATTACCGAATTTTACGAAAGTAATATTACCGCTTTACATCCCTAGTAAGCACATCATTTATTTGAAACTAGCTTTTGTCTCCCGACTTCGTTCACGTGTAGGTTTCGGATTTTTAAAAACTTTTACAAACATTCATCCTCCATTCATCCCCTTTGGGGGTGGAATTTTAGAAACTGTGGGGCAGGTTAACCTCTCTCTAAATAGGAACTAAATCTGAGATGGAGCCTAAAACAAACTTATCCGCTCATTCAAGTTTCATTAAGAGTCCTTTGGACAAAATCAAGCCCTCATACATCAGACATTCGTAGAGCATGAAACGCAGTGGAGAGGGCGGTGTCGAGTGAACTCCACATGACAGCAAATTACAGCCGCTCGCCAAGCCTCGATAATAGCATGCCGTCCCGATCCGCAATCATGCAGTTGCCAAGACGTGCGTTGAATTGACAAATTTTAGAGCGACGCCAGGGGGCTTGCTAATTTTAAAGCTCTAATTCAAATATTATCTTCTTTAAGCGCCGCTTTTTCGAGATAACCTCTACTGAAGCGGAGATTGTAAAAATCTAAATGGATAAGTAGTAAAAACCTAGTTGTTCGAACTCGTTTTGCGGTCCAGGCCAATTCTAACCTCTAACGTCTCGAAGTTACTTTAAATATTCCTCAATGTAACGAATAATATCGTGAGGAAACTTGCGTGTCTAGGAGTTTTCCATAATGCATTAAGCCTAAATAGCCCAACGGTTAAAAGTGCGGGCTTAAAACTGAAAGGTCGCAGGTTCAAATCCCATCCGTTGCACTATTGTCGTGCCCACTCCTTACACGAGCTTTCCGCTTATTCGGAGGGGTTAGGAGAATATTAGTCAACTTCAGTTTAGCTAATGTTCTTTGAAAAAATTGTTCTCAAAGGTATTTAAAGTCTGCCAATCCGCAAAACAAATTATAACGTGAAAATATTCTAGGCTTGCCTATTTTCACGTTATGATAATTTATTGTTTTGTTCTCTTTCATTATTCAAATACAAACAGCAAGATTTTTATTTAGATATAATTTTGTCGTATAGTAATAAAATAAAAAGGTTTTTCTAAACTGTCTCCACTTAAGAAAGTTAAGATCGCTCCAGTAGCATTTTTCAGTTTTTTACCCTTATTAAACTCTCTACTGACTTCGTTAGGTTCGCTGGCATGCGTCGTTTTAACAAGCGGGTCTGCTACTTGATACAAAATGGCTTCGATATACCACGTTCACGCTACGCGAGATTCTCATCATTAACACCTAAGTAACACGATTTAATTTCCCATGAAATTGCCATTGCTTTTTATTTCATCCACAAAAACTATGGAGGAGTGTCAAGTGATTTTTAAATCATACGTTGGAATTTCAAAAGTAACGACGTTTAAAATAATTGTCACTTGTACGTGGTATTATATGCAGGGATGTGTTCCACAACGAGTTAACGCTTAACGCGTCGTTTTTATACCTTCAGCAATCATTCAATATTGACGTGTTTTTTGCGCGAATTTTATTTACGTTGACAACAAAGGAAGATTAAAATATGGAAGCTTTTATGCAGTGTAAACTGATGTTGAATTTTAATATTTTAATATAAAATATAATTCAGCATTAAAGTTCTATCTATTTTCAATTTCAGAGTATTAAAGCTAGTAAGAAATGCATGCAGAGTCAGGTCTCAATAGAAATTCTGAGGTAACGCGTAAAGTATTTTTTATTGCGAGATAGGCTTGCGCTTAGCGACAATCAATGATGAAAAGCACTGATGAGATCTAGCTTGAGGTGTGCTTGCCTAGAAGATACTTGTAGAGAAAATCAAATTATACGTGGCAGGAAATATGGACGCTGGAAGAGCGTTCCATACCTTAGCGCTTCGTTCGTTGTTTCGTGAAAGTAGGATGGATTTCAATCACATAGGCGGCGCAAGACCGAGGCCTTTGGAAGTCCATGCAATAGACCTTTGCCCAGTGGTGGACGTCTGGATCGGTTAATAAAGAAGAAGAAGTAGAAGAGTGCTGACCTGCTAGCGTGCGCATGTCGCGCGACACGATGGCGCCGTGCGCGTTGTGCGCGCGGCACCGGTACACCGTGCTGTGCACGTCCTGGCGGTACTGCAGCGCGGCGAACGGCAGGAACACCAGCGTGCCGTTGTCCAGCACTTGTCTGAGAACCAACAAATAGCAACAATTAGATAAACGGTAGGGATTTACACGATCGGCAAATGAATAATCGAAATAAACTTAGGATTCCTCAACTACGCCTGAAAGTCGATTGTGGGAATGGGCGTGACATTCTGACATAAGCTTAAGAAATCTATTAATGGTATAATCATGAAAAAATAACATAATACAACTGTAGATTATATAAATAAAAGAAAAAGCGTAGATCTGAATCGCTCAAGCAATGCGATTGCAATTGATCATTGATCAACACAATAACTTTAACACAGCAGCGGTTTATTTTTTAAAAGAGTAGCAGTCTAGTTTCTAGCTAGTTCATTCTCTTGGAAAGGCTTCCCTGCCATTCTTTAAGTTTTTATAAGAAAATAAATGAGGCAAAACCAGGAAAGAATATTTTTATGTGGTTTGCTCCAGTTTGATAATATTAAGTTATTTTTTTCAAAGTCTAACTCTAACCCGTACAAGATATTTCACAGGAGACACACAGACCTGAATTTAATTAGAACTAAGAAAAAATGCTTTGAAAGATTCCACAAAAAAATAATAAAAATGGTTTTTTCGCATCACCGCCCAATTATTTCAGTTCTAAGAAAACCTGTTATTTCAACGAATGACAATTTTTTCCCCGGAAAAGTAAAAAATTTAAATGAAATAACCTTATAAAAGTCTCATCTGAATTATTCCAGACTTCAGTCTTTCATTTCCCGTTACGTTGAAAAAAAGATGAGAAGGAATTAAGGCTCGCATCACAGCGCGTGTGGAGCAAAAAATACAGGGCGCTTGTAATTGGAGCCCGGAGTCCTGAAGCGGGAATATTTAAAGCTATGTAGTGCATATTTGAGGGCGAACTGACGCGCCTGAATCCGACGCACAAAGTGGAAAAATTCCTTTGTTGTTACAATTACTGAGCCAGAGTTTAGCCCTCAGTCGGTATACCTACGTTTTTAAGTTATGTGGTGTCAGTGTCGGAAATAAACATTCCATACTCACAAGGACGATAATACAGCTCTTGACTGCGATCTCACCTGATAGAATGTGACGATGTAGTCTAAGACTGAGATATATAGATTGCACTCTCTCTCTGCTCAGACATAAGCCAAAATTAAAACGAGACACATCTATGTCAAGGACAAAAGTGTCTCTCATTTTACCTCTATGTGAAGTCTGAGCCAAGTCAGAGTACGTTTTAGAGATCTCAGCCTATGATGATAGCGGGCAAGTTGGAAGGGGGTATCTTCGTGGTTCATGAATACATTTGACTTTGACAAGAGATAAGAGGTTTGAATTTGGCTTTGTCGTTTCCTCCCCTCATTGGTGAGCACTTTAAGCCCCTGGTCCCGGTTATAATCACCAGCACCAGATACTTAAGAAATACCCTTTTTTCCCTCTCTTTTTACACGTAAAAGAGATGGATTTGGGCGTAGTTAACGATCTTATAATCTACTTATAGTATTTTTGTGCTTGTGAAATGATATGTAAAAGAGTGTAATACAATGCCTTTATAGAAGCTTTATTAGTATTTATAGACTTATAGTCTTTGTTATAGGACTACTTTGCTAGTTGGGTAAACCTTACAGTCGAATCTATACCACAACTCATAGATGAGTCGTAAGCGGAAGAATCTGTAAACTCACCGCATAATAATAACAATAAAAAAAGCCTTTGGACTTTGGAATTGAAAAGGGAATTTCCCCACCAATTAAGAATACGACGCAAAGAAAGAGAATCAGATGAAAACGAAGTTCAAAATCATTAACAAATTGACGACGAATAATTCGTAATCAATTAGAATCAGAGAAAAATATCCGCTCGAATATTCGTCACTTCCCTTTGACTGTGTTTTCTCTCAGTAATCTGTTTATGTAAATTGCTTCCCCTCAATTGCCCGATGCTGGTGGAACACTTTTGAATGCGTTATTAAAAACAATAAGCCTTAATAGACCAACGGTTAAAGGTAACTGAAACTGAAAACCTAAAGGTTCGATCCCCACTCGTTACATTATTGTAAGTTTTCCGCTTATTTGTAAAGGAGAGGAGAATATTATTCAATTTCACCTTGGTTACTATTCTTTAAAAAAATATATAATGGCTTTATAATGATAAAAATTTTACAGCAAAACTATGTGAAATGGCCAACCTGTGTTTCTGTATACCATTACATTGTTACTGCATTTTGGTGAATAATTAATCTATTTATTTCTCAATAAACTGTCAAAATATCAAGTTTACGCTCGAACTAGTATTTTACGTTGGTGAAATCAGTCGTAAGCCAAAAGTCGGAAAATTGCGATTATATACAGGTCAACTCCTCCTATTTTTAAAGTACTCGGTTTAAAAAATACAAACAATATATATAATAATAGTACATGCAGTTGTATTTATGTTACAATCAAAAATTTCGGGGGGTAACAGGTAAATTTAAATCCACCAACACAACTTTTTTCAATTTATAAAGATTTTGAATCCAACGCAAGGCTCGTTAAAATCTGCGAAACGCTGGCGTGTAACTCTCAAGGGCGTCAACCCGGCCCGCTGTTCAAACTATTTTTTGTAAAAATATATTTCAAAAATATTTTTTATAGAGTGACGTTTCGAGTCCTCCGAGTCCTCTCACGACCGCACTCTGTAATAAATAAATAATTAGTAACTATATAGATACTCTGATATACTTAGAGACATAGAAACAAACATAGATTCATAAGAGTATTATAATTTTCTACTTTCTTACTTTATTATTACGAAATTTTATCTTAAGATTCATTTATAACTTTTTTTAATAAAACTACCACTTTAGGAAACTCAATTTCTTTGGTGTACTTTTGTTTGTTTAGTTATATTTTATTGGTAGGAATCGTTTATTTCGTTTTCATGACTGAACCGAGAAACTGATATTCAATTAATCTGGCACGGAAACAGCTTTCAATCTTGAAGACGGGCATACCTACTCTTTACTCTCTTTTTATTTCACTGCCTTAAAAAAGAGTAAATTGTTTTCAGGGTTCATGTATCTACGTATGTAAGTGACATAGGCTAGTAAAATTAAAAAAAATTGATGGAGTGACCATGGTCCCTCATTAAAGACTAAAGTTGAAAAAATAAATTCGAAAATAAGATTAAGTATCTTCTTCTTCTTTGTCAACTTATGGACGTCCACTGCTGGACAAGACTCCTGCATGCACCTCCACAGGTCTCGGTCTTGCGCCGCCTGAATCCAGCGGCTCCCTGCGACAGATTAAGTACCTATACAATCATCATTTAGAAAATGATGAGTAGATTCCAAAAATATATAACGCTATAGTTCAATATATTGACAAAAAAATACCATTTAAAAATGTAAATAAGATTCCAACGAGCTGTGGTATTATTAAGTTCGTTTTTGGCTGGGCAGTCGTGTTTTTTAATTTTTTTAATTATAGCTTGTTGTTTGGGGGTAACCCCACGGTTGCCCCGGGAACACCGACGCGAGCATAAGCGCGTTAATAATAATAAACAAAGAAGTCGGCCAATTTAACTAATTGTTCAATAACAAAAGTTCAAAAGTGTCACCTATAGAAACCACAGAAACTAATTTTTGTCACAACGCTTCGCGTTGCGCGAGAACGGCTTAATTAATAAATTTCCTCTCCCCAGAGTCTAATTGGCTCCCCGTCTAATTCTTCCCCCGGGAACGTCACTAGCTAGATTAAAATTCAAGATGAAAAACGAGAATGGAAAATGAAACAACTTATAATGACAGGTTATGGAATTGAATTGTTCCAACGGAATTTTTAAATTAACACTAACGGAAAAAATACTGTCACATAATTTAATTCTAGTGATATTTTTAATTAGGTCTGTAGTTAAAATCCTTATTAATAATAAAAATAACATTGTGTTGTTGGTTGGTTTGTTCTTCAATAACGCAACAGCGGAGCTACGGATTGACATATTTTTTTACAACCTTAAGAAACCTTTATTTCACAAAAACCGGGAGCTTTTCAAAAATTTAATTCCATGAGGACAAAGTCGCGGGAAAAGCTAGTTGCTATTGATTTTTGATTTATTGTTATACCAAAATGAATATAAAAATAAAAAAAGCTTAGCATAGTAGGCGATGTACTTTTAATGTTTAAACAACAGAATGTATAGTACTTATGTTTTAAAGTCTGCAATCAACAAATTAGTGTTGATCGCAGACTAAAGGAAAAGTGATTAAATGTATTCCATTGAAGAGTTATATTCAGCAAAGCTAACATATATAGATAATTGTGAAGTTATTCATGACCCAAGATAATATGACAAAAATCATGACTCGCTCTTTGTTTATCGTAGAAGGTCTACGGTGTCGTAGACGGGCATTTTGTTTGCAATCGTTGATGCGGCGCATATAATATGCACAAAACGCTACAAATTCGCTGCTGGCTGAAACGCATCTGGCAAGATGCTCCACATACTGAAGGAATACTTAATGTTATGCACTTTGGAATAAAGAAGCTTTTGAATAGCTTATCTACTCGGTATGTGTATAGCCTATGTATGGTTAATCTATTTGTCCAAAAATTGGCTGGACTATTCTATTATTCCTAAACACTTTTTGTATTTAACTGTATATAAATACCTCAGTATTTTACTGTCAGTTGAGTCGACCATCAAAAAAATTGTTAAATTTACAAAGGGACAACTGGACCATTCCGAAGGACTTCTTTCGGTTAAGAGGTCCACGAAGCCTAAATCCGAACTTTCAAATTCAAAATTTAAATTCAAATTCAAATTCAAAATTTATTTATTTCATGTAGGCTACCTTGTAGCACTTATGACACGTCATAAATCCACCACCGGTTCGGAATGCAAATTCTGCTGAGAAGAACCGGCAAGAAACTCAGCAGTTGCTCTTTTCAAAAAATAAAATAAACTAATATTACAATAAGTAACAAAACTAAGCTAAGTACACAGTGCTTCCATAGTGAAGCATCAAAAATACTATACATATAATCTAACACATGTCAAAATGGGAAGTCAAAGCAGACCCATTCCCGTTGGTGGCACCCGTTCACGAGCACGACGCATGATCCAGCCATTGCTTCGCTCAACCATATTTGAGGGAACGTAACAACCCGGCACCACATTTTACCTACATACTTAACTTATCAATAAGGTAATAAGGTAATCAGAAATCAGAAATGCTTGAGCGTCTGTTAATTAAATTATAATAATACATATTATATATCTAATTGATTGTTATTGATACTAATGACCAATTGATTACAGCAAAGCATAGGTGTATTTCTGCTGTGTGAAGTCCAACGGTTAACAGTACTACAATTATAGCACAATACGCTCTCGTAGATGCAATAATAAATAAGTAATTAGAAGCTTTATCATTGAAGTTATTGGCAAGTCTCATACCGATATCTAAATGTAATTTTATCATATTTGACGAGTGATGTATGTGTTAAAGAATGTTAAATACCTTAATGTTAGTTAATAGTAGATATAATCACAAGATATGTGATGGTAAAAATAATTATTTAGACTGCTCTATATTGTTTTAAGTAGAAATAACTTTTAATGGTGACTTTGCATGAATTACCAAAATAACGTCGTATTAGTCGAATATCTAGACACAAATATTTGTCTAGTCCTCATAAATGTAAATGTACCGATCAAGACATTTCTATAACAAATATCGTTATAGAAATGTAGACTTAGCAATACGATTCTATCCTCGGGGAAATGATCTGTGTCAAAATATTCCATAACGTAGTTATTTTGGGGACATAAAGTATGCATACACGCCTATAACATCAAATATTTATGACATACACACCTGGGTAACTTCTGTTGTAAAAGTATTATGAAAAATGTAAGTTTAAAATTTATTATGAAAAAAATATACTACGACTAAAATCAAATCTCGTTAAAGATCTGAACAAGCTATTTATTTGGGGATAAGATAAAGCCCTTCACTGCAGTGTCAGCTGATTATAAGTGTCGATGCATTCTAAAATAGTAGCAGGAAGCGATATAAATCAGTCTTAAATTAAGTCCATATCTCTCATTTATTTTTATGAAATAACTAGCTTTTGCCCCCGCGACTTCGTCGGCGTGTAACTAATTTCACGCGGACGAAGTCTCGGGGGGTGGGAGGGGGGGGGGGGAGTTTTTGAAAATGCCACCCCAAAACCTAAGTTTTGGGGTGGAATTTTCAAAAACTGTGACACACGTACTTCTTTATTTTTAACTGATAGCTCAAATACCAACTTTGATGGAAACAGCTTGAAAAATGACGGAGTTTCATATAAACTTCCATCCCCTATTTAAACCCCTTAGGGGTGGAATTTCCAATTATCCTTTCTTAGTGTGCGCCTACGTCATAAAAGGAACCAACTGTAAAAATTTCGAGTTTCTAACTTCAGTAGTTTAGGCTGTGCGTTGATATCTCAGTCAGTCAGGACTTTGAATTTTATATATATAGATAATTTAGTACATCTTTGCTCACAATATGGTAATAATAGCGAGAATTGCAATAATAATTTTGACATAGACAATAAGTAAAACCAAGTAGTATACATAAAAAACCAACCGATTCTTGGAAAACTTATTGAATAAGTACGTCTTTAAGAAAATAGCATCACGTCGGAGATTGAGCATCTCGAATTTAAATTGAAGATAAAGCACTTGAGCGGATTCAAACAAGTCTAAATAAAATAGTACCTATAGTATACAAGGTTATACTTGTAACTAGGTATACCAACGAGTAAATGTAGATGAAGAAGATTAATGAATTCTTCTATATAATAGATAAATATACGCTTTTTTCTAGTTGAAAATAATAATTAATCAAGTAGAAAAAAGCTTATACATGTCATTCTCTCAAGAATTTTAGAAAATTTTGATGTGGTATTAGTATTAAACCAATGAGTTACTAGTTAGATACTCGTAGGTATCATCTTTTAGATCGTTGTATCGTTATGATAGAGTTGGTTGAATAGTGGAAAGTTTCGAAGTAAATTGATAATCAACATTTGGGGTCAAATATTTATATTATTTTCCTTTGACTCACAAATTAGCAAAATTGGAAAGTAGGTACCAGTTTTAAATTAACAGCTCGTGATGGATTTGGGGTGGTCATGTTTCTAGTTTTATTTAAAAGTTTGTTCTTTAATCATTAGCACACGGTTTTATAAATGTAGGAACTTTTCCATGACGTCAGATAATGGAAACAAAAGCCCTTGTAAGTGTGAAGCATATATTTAATGCGGGGTCACCGGATACTCGGCGCTCGAGCACCTGAAGGTTCCCATGTAGCGACAGTTGTAATATTCGCGAGGGTTGAGCGGCGGCAAGCAACTCACAAGCGATTAGCGTTTTTTATCATGGATTTTTTTTAGTATGTAGTACTAATATTATGTATTGTGTTTGTTTGTTAGATTGTTTTCCACACACACGCAAATCACGCAGTAACAGAGGAACGGATTGACGTGACTTTTTGTTGGCTTTATACTTCAAGGATTTTTTACATGGCTACGTATAGTTGGAGGGAGAGTGCAAAAGTTTTTTTTATTCTGAAAAAATGAATAGTTTCCGCGGGTCTTTTAAAAACCTAACTCTTTGAAGACAAAATTACGGGCAAAAGGTTATAATCCTGACTAAAATACCACTAAGGATAAGCATCATACTGATTATATCACTCTAACGCTTATTAATGTAAAAAATATTAAGATAATCATAATTATATCAAGACAAATAATAAGATCTCAAGATTTTGTATTGCTATCATAACTATTATAATCATTTAAGGCCTTGTATCATATTTTGAAATGGTTGCAGTCAAGAGCCATCAATAAAAATATACCTCTTGTGTCTTGGACCACGCGTCAGTCCCTTCGTCAATTTTCACGGGCTAATGCTCAAAGGGCATGGCGTCATTAGGACACGTCTGCTCGCACTCCGAGGGTCCTCGAGGAGCCCTTACTATGGCAATACCAATCTTTCCTGTCAGCGTTCCTTACTGCGACCATAAAAAATAGAAAAAGACGACTGTTCAAGATTAGGATGCAGGCTTTATGTTTTTATCCTTTGGGACTATGGTCTAATTTCCATTCTCAGCATTAATTCATCTCTATCCATCGTCTTAACTTAACTCGTCAACGCTAAGCCAGGCGAGCAATATACATTCTGGGCATAGATCGTAGAGATTTAACAACACCACGCTCCCTCTTGTGTCGGTTATACCCAGCGTCTTCCTAGAACTCGTCCGACATATTCTGTCAACGTTGCGTTGGCTTCCAAATCTTGTGTGTTTGTCTTGTTGAACTCAAAGCTCGTCCCTTTTCCTTCATTCATTCAGTCATCTCTATCCATCGCCTCCTCTCGAATGAATAGGGTTGAGGGCATAGTTAGGCTGTAATTTTTTTTTATAATTGCTTGTTAATATATCATATAGAGTCTGGATTTATAAAAATTTTATGTTTTGTTCAAATGGAGGCGAGGAGGAAGGTCGCGAAGTCACGAGCTCGTTAATACATTTATTACTGAGGCCAAAGCAAAGTACGGGCGGCGGGACGCGATCGGCAATTTCAAAAGCAATTTCTTCTTCATTTTTCCACTGTTTCCTTTGAAAACAAAGCGGTGAATTATATTCCCATTCAGAGCTCTGTGGGAACAGACAGATGATTATTCGTAATCGGATTATTTCGCGCCGCTTTCGATGCCGATAACAAAAAATAAATGTTTGATCGATAAAACGAAAATTCTAATAGTTTTGTATCAAAGGTACGTTTGAATTATCATTTTATAATTTAAATGATTAATGAATGAACACGGATTATGGGTGGGTACACTAGGAATCTTAAATTAGGTGCCAGTTGCCAAAACTGAAGTTAAAATCTTAAAATTTAAAAAATCCTAAATTAAAAATCACACAGTGCATTTTAATCTCAGTCGTGATTATGTATGATTTTACTCAGTTCGGAAAATAACCTGAATTGGAAAGTTTCCAGGGCGAGCTAATAAATCCCGGGATGACGTGTCATTTATCCGGGACGACGCTACAGACCGGACCGGTGTCACGCCACGGACGAAAAACAACCGACGCGATAATAACTTGGCGCTTTTTTAAAACGGTTTACTCGAGGGAAAGCTTCGGTGCCACTTGGATAGAATTAGGTTAGTAAGATGACAAAAATTATTTACGAGGACCCTCGACTGTGACATTCAAGTTGTATCACCTTTTTAACGTAACTATGACCCTAACTTAACGGCTCTACGGAAAACAATTACTTTAAGGGTCAGCTCACACCGAGACTCGACGCGACGATGCTCGTACTTATGTCGATAGCGATATCAATATAGAATCTTTTAACCACACGGTACAAACAGTAAGAGAAGAATGTGCAATTTAATAGGACTAAGCGACGACGTAATTATTTTTTTATTTTGTGTATTCATTGTGATTTATTTACTTTGTTACGTTCCCTCAAATATGGTTGAGCGAAGCAATGGCTGGATCATGCGTCATGCTCGTGAACGGGTGCCACCAAAGGGAATGGGTCTGCTTTGACTGCCCGTCTTGACATGCGTTGGATTGGTGTACCTACGTATGCATTTTTGCATTTTTGAAGCTTTATTGTGGAAGCACTGTATACATAGCATAGCTTTGTAAAAAAAAATTATTTTTTTTTGAAAAGAGCAACTGCTGAGTTTCTTGCCGGCTCTTCTCAGCAGAACCTGCTTTCCGAACCGGTGGTAGATTTGTGACTTATCATAAGAGCTACAAGTTAGCCTATATGAAATAAATAAATTTTGAATTTTGAATTTTTTTTGAATTTTCAGTAAAAATAAATAATTGCATAAAGCGAGGTGCAGGTTGAACTAGTGTTTGTTGCCAGCGAGACAAGTCCAGCGCCTGTTGGTAGATAAATGACATGTCACTTGTAGATTTACATTTCACGGTGTTCTTTTTCTGTATTTTTGTTCTGTTTATTCCATGTTTTATGTTAGGTAGGTACATACTATTTTTCGCTCCCGTCATCTTTTAAAAATATTTATCTAACGTGGTGATTCCTTTACAAAATTACCAATTTTGATTTTATCGATTTTTCAGCTGTTATTTTGGGTTTTCCATATTTTTTATTTTTAAACCATCCCTGTATTACCGCAAACAAAACAAAATAAAATTGAAGTCGGTCGAGCCGTTTTTGAATTTTACAATTATGTATTTTGTGGTTTTAGCCAGATTACATGTGCAAAATACATAAATACATTAAACTAGCTTATGCCCACGCTTACGCCTAAGTTCAATTTTCCAAACCTCTATAAGTAAATGCCCTAAAGGGTTGAATTTTAAAAAATCCTTTCTTAGCGGATGCTTTCGTCATAACAGCTGTATGCCTTTCAGCCCGATCCGTCCAGTGGTTTGAACTGTGCGTTGACAGATCACTCAGACAATCAGTCAGTCACCGTTTCCTTTTATATATTTAGATCTAGGCAAATTAAAAGTCATAGACCCTTTTTCTCTTCATCTAATCGTTTAAACACGGAATATAGCTATAACAAACTCCAAAGCCATGTAATTTTTTGTATTTAATACCTAAATGTGACTAACTGATAATAATTCCAAAGTGTAGATTAGCGATCTCGCACCGGAAAATGAGGCGCTGGGAACTACGCAAACTGGTCTCTAAAAGCAACCTACTTATTTTCTATGGAAACTCTTGCAAAAGATCTATGTCCGAAGTTCTTGTTCTTGTCCAGCGGTAGACTATCAAGAGCGAGGATAGTTCTAACAACATCAGTGACCGATTACTTAACAGTTTTTAAAATCCACAGACCTTTGTTTGAAAATCAATGAATTACATGCATAGCGTGCCACAAGAAACAGGAAAAATTACCGGAAGTTGTTTGTTCTATCGAAACTCGATTACGTCTCGGCCGCTTCCTTGCTCCGAGCCTTGTTATAAGTTTCTTCAACAGAATTTTGCTGAAGAAAACGTCGCTGAAGAAAAAACGCAAACTTTCCGTGTACAATCATTTCCCCGACAAAAAAGAGGAGTATAGAGTAGGAGGAGTACATATACACAGGTATCTGTTGTATCTCTGTGTCCCCATATAGCTTCCTAAGGAATGGACCGATTTAGTGTTCCCGCGAGATTTTGAAAACCTAAGTCGCTGGAAAAGTTAGTAGGTATTATTATATTACGACAAGAGTGTGTTTATTTGTCTGTTTGTTACTTTTTCAAGGCTCAACCCAGTGAATTTCCTCAAAGAGATAGCTTCTACAGCTTAGGTTTCCATTTTTATGCTCGGAAACGGCTCGGGTATCCGAAGCGTTTAAGCATTTCATAGCTGCCATAGAGATAGCTTCTTCCTTAGCTGCTAGCGAGATTAGACGCTCAGGAGATAGATATAGCCCCTGTATATACGGACTATGAAAGCGCGGCCGAAGGTAAGCCCTTACAGTAAACATACCAAGCTATACCCGCGACCCAAGTAAATACTCGTATATATTCAACCCGCCCTGAGTGAGAATTATGTAAATGGCAGAAATTCCGCAGATTAGCGCGGAATCCTAATGCCTCCGCCATTAAGTGCCAAGTGCTTAGTTTAGATAAAATTAAGGAGTTCACTACGAGTAGGGTTTATTTAAAATTAATGTAATCTTGATTAATTATTCAATTTTCGTTTGAAATTGCACGAAAATGCTTAATTCTGAACTAGCCTACACAGCTAAAAATGTAGGATTTTTCGTATGACGGAAGTGTATGTATGTGTCTATTGGCGTATGTTCCACAATATAGCCTAAACTACTGAGCCGATTTTGATGAATGAGATGTCAATCGGTTCGTTATTATGGTCCATGTGACATAGGCTACTTTTTATATGAACAAAATCAACATGGCCTATGTATCTATCAAATTTTTTATTGTCTAGTTATAGTTCTTAAACTTTTTTCCTGTTTTATTACAATTAAGTTACGTATAATCTTATTTTATTACATTAGAAATACGAAAAACTCAACTCTCGGTCGGAAACAAATAAAACCGAGCCCTATAATGAAATTACAAAAATCAAGGTTTTATTTCAACTTATACAGGTACAAAGATGGAAAAGAGTTGACAATTTATGTGTTAAAACGAAGTATTTCTTTGTAAGCTTAAGACGAGGTTCTGGACGAGTTTTAGGTATTTGAGGGGGTGCGACAGAGGTGAGCGCGGGGTATTAGTCCCGCTCACCGCGGGGGGAATGTAGCGCGAGCGCGAAATATTAGCTTGATAGCGGCAAGAAACGACTCAGTCCGGCTGACAAAACTATATTAGGTCTGTACTGTAACTTATTTTCGTCACTCATATTGTAACTTATATGGCTCGGTTGGTATGGCTACAGTTTATTTTCAGAGAGAGAGTACAGGTTCGATTCCTAGCCAGTAATGTAATATTGTTTTTTTAATTTCCTTATTCATTTTTAGCCTTTTTTTACCATAGTATGTATTTCAATATTACTTACATTTTTTTTAAGTACATAATTTGAATAAATGGTGTTTTAAGTTAGGTGTTGTATTTTTTAATTTATTACGTAATTTTTTAATCTATATTCTAAAGGAGTTATGTTTTTACCTATGTACCTACTATATCAATATCTCCGTGATTTCTAAACCGATTTTAACGGGACTTTCACTGGTAGATAGCTGATATCATCGGGCATAGTATAGGCTACTTTTTTAACCGACTTTTGAAAAAGGAGAAGAAGGAGTTTTGTTTTTCTACTTCTGTATATCGATATCTCCGTGATTTCTTAACCGATTTGCGTGAATCTTTTTTTAATTGAAACAAAAACCATGCAAGATTTAAAATTAATTAATTAATATCCTTTATTTTTTTTGACGACGTCCCTGGCGCAGTGGTGAGCGCTGTGGTCTTATAACTGGGAGGTCTCGGGTTCGATTCCCGGCGGGGGCAATTTAGGAATTTATAATTTCTAAATTGTCTCTGGTCTGGTCTGGTGGGAGGCTTTGGCCGTGGCTAATTACCACCCTACCTTCAAAGACGTGCCGCCAAGCGATATAGCGTTCCGGCACGATGGCGTGTAGAAACCGACTAGGGTTATGGGTTGAATTTACTCTGCTATACCCCTTCCAAGTTAGCCCGCTACCATCTTAGACTGCATCGTCACTTACCATCAGGTGAGATCGCAGTCAAGGGCTATCTTGTTATCGAATAAAAAATAAATAAAATGTTCTAATAAATATTTTTCTTACATGTTGTATGAATCCCTCACTACTCTTATGATTCTAACTTAGAATCCTTCTCTCGCTCGGGATTCAAACTAGGCACTCGCAACAAAAAAACTTTGCTATCTTGTTGAACAAATAACTATTTCGGGCAAACTATCAATTTTAGAGAAAATTTTTATTTCGTCCCATAGTGCCGCCGCCGCACTATGGGACGAAATAATATAAACCGTCTCATAAATGGTTGGGACGAATGTTATGATTCCAAAGATTTTTCCATGGATTAATATTCTCAGATAATAGGACCTTTATGAATAATGTTGAAAAATAAAAATATTTTAGTTCTAGGTATATAAAATTACTAGTAGGGCGCGTGGGTGCGCGGCTCGCTAAAGCGAACCGCGTGTTTTCTGTTCCCCAAGTAGATCTTCGGATCTTGATCATCTTTTTCCAAAACCACTATTTCATCTTGTACATTTTCTAAGATAGACATCGACGAAATTTGTATGGCCACCATCTTGAATCCGCCATTTTGGTAGTTTTTTTCAGCTCATTGCCAATTGGATAAGGTTTCGAGTGATTTTTGTTTGGGCACCCTCAACCTATCTTCAATACCCTGACCGTGCTCCTCACCCGTCTGCGAAATCCTCAATCATCAACTCCCTCCATATTTTTCATACAAATGAATTTTTATCTTCTATACGAAACCATCAGTTTGGAAAAGAAACCTTATCTTAGTCTTGCATATATTTTGTATGAAAAAAATAAATTCCGCCATTTTGAATTTTTTTCTATTCATTAAGTAGACTTTCGAGTACTGATCATCTTTTTCTAAAAAACCACTCTTCCACTTTTTATACTCCAAGATAGGCACCGACGAAATTTATATGACCGCCATCTTGAATCCACCATTTTGGATTTTTTTTCAGCTCCTTGCCAATTGGATGAGGTTTCGAGTGACTTTTGTTCGAGAACCCTCCACCTATCTTCAAACCCTGGCCGTGCTCCTCACCCGTCTCAGAAATCCTCAACCATCAGCTCTCTCCGTATTTTTTCTCCAAATGAATTTTTGTCCTCTCTACGAAACCATCAGAAATTTTGAAAAAGATCTACATAAAGTCTTGCATATATTTTGTATGGAAAAAATAAATTCCGCCATCTTGAATTTTTTTTCTATTCATCAAATAGACCTTTGGGTCTTGATCATCTTTTTCCAAGCAACCACTCTTCCACCATTTATAGTCTCCGAGATAGACACCGACGAAGTTTGTATGGTCGCCATCTTGAATCCACCATTTTGGAGTTTTTTTCGGCTCTTTGCCAATTGGATGAGGTTTCGAGTGACATTTGGTTGAACACCCCCCCACCTATCTTCAATATCCTGGCCGTGCTCCTCACTCGTCTGCGAAATCCTCAATCATCAGCTATCTCCATATTTTTGTTCCGAATGAATTTTTGGCCTCTATACGAAACCATGAGTAAAAAAAAATTTTTCCATACAAAATTTATAGGAGAGGTGATCAATGAGTCAGTGAATCAGCACGAGTAGCTATATATATATTAACTAGTAGGGTGCGTGGGTGCGCAGCTCGCTAAAGCGAACCGCGGTTTTTCTGTCCACCAAGTAGACCTTCGGGTCTTGATCATCTTTTTCCAAGGAACTACTCTTCCATCTTTCATAGTCTCTGAGATGTACATCGACGAAATTTGTATGAGCGCACCTTGCATCCGCCATTTTGGTATTTTTTTTAGCTTATTGCCAATTGGATGAGGTTTCGAGTGATTTTTGTTTGGGCACCCTCAACCTATCTTCAATACCCTGACCGTGCTCCTCACCCGTCTCCGAAATCCTCAATCATCAGCTCCCTCCATATTTTTCATCCAAATTAATTTTTGTCCTCTATGCGAAACCATCAGCGGAAAGGAACGTATCAAAGTCTTGCATATATTTTGTATATAAAAAAAAAAATCCGCCATCTTGAATTTTTTTCTATTCATCACGTAGACTAATGGGAACTGATTATCTTTATCAAAAAAACCAGTCCTCCATCTTTTATAGTCTCCGAGATAGACACTGACGAAATTTGTATGGCCATCATCTTGAATCCTCCATTTTGGATTTTTTTTCAGCTCCCTGCCAATTGGATGAGGTTTCGAGTGACTTTTGTTTGAACACTCCTCACCTATCTTCGATACCCCGGCCGTGCTCCTCACCCGTCTCCGAAATCCTCAACCATCAGCTCTCTCCATATTTTTCCTCCAAACGAATTTTTGTCCTATCCTATTTTTGTCCTTTGTCTCTATACGAAACCATCAAAAATTTTGAAAAGGACCCGTATTTTTGCATATATTTTGTATGGAAAAAAATAAATTCCGCCATCTTGAATTTTTTTTCTATTCATCAAATAGACCTTTGGGTCCTGATCATCTTTTTCCAAGCAACCACTCTTCCACCATTTATAGTCTCCGAGATAGACACCGACGAAGTTTGTATGGTCGCCATCTTGAATCCACCATTTTGGAGTTTTTTTTCGGCTCTTTGCCAATTGGATGAGGTTTCGAGTGACATTTGGTTGAACACCCCCCCACCTATCTTCAATATCCTGGCCGTGCTCGTCACCCGTCTGCGAAATCCTCAATCATCAGCTATCTCCATATTTTTGTTCCGAATGAATTTTTGCCCTCTATACGAAACCATGAGTAAAAAAAAATTTTTCCATACAAAATTTTACAGGAAAGGTGATCAATGAATCAATCAGTCAGTCAGTGAATCAGTGAATCAGCACGAATAGCTATATATATAGTAACTAGTAGAGCGCGTGGGTGCGCGGCCCGCTGCAGTGGACCGCGGTTTTTCTGCTCTTAGACTTTCAGGGCTTGATCATTTTCTACTAAAAAACCACTCTTCGATTTTTTATTCTTTGTCAAATAGGCACCGACGAAATTTATATGGCCGCCATCTTGATTCCGCTATTTTGGTTTTTTTTTAGCTCCCTGCCAATTGGTCCTATTTTTGTCCTTTGTCTCTATACGAAACCATCAAAAATTTTGAAAAGGACCCGTATTTTTGCATATATTTTGTATGGAAAAAAATAAATTCCGCCATCTTGAATTTTTTTTCTATTCATCAAATAGACCTTTGGGTCCTGATCATCTTTTTCCAAGCAACTACTCTTCCACCATTTATAGTCTCCGAGATAGACACCGACGAAGTTTGTATGGTCGCCATCTTGAATCCACCATTTTGGAGTTTTTTTTCGGCTCTTTGCCAATTGGATGAGATTTCGAGTGACATTTGGTTGAACACCCCCCCACCTATCTTCAATATCCTGGCCGGTGCTCCTCAACCGTCTCCGAAATCCTCAATCATCAGCTCTCTCAATATTTTTCCTCCGAATGAATTTTTGTCCTCTACACGAAACCATGAGTGAAAAAATTTTTTTATTATGTAAATAAGATCATTCTTATTATTTAACTAGTACTTATTTTTAATGAAATAACTAAAATGACAATAATTATTTATTAATAATGAAATAATTTTAAGTATTATAATTAAATTTTTAGTACTTATGGAAAATTAAATAATTTGATTTTTGACATGCTCTCACGAAATAAATATTATCTTTAAAATACTGGCGTTTCATTTTTCTAGTAGCTTATACATTCAATAATACGTGTACAAATTTTCAAATCAAAATGTCAGAAACAAAAAAGTTATTGATTTTCGAGACGGTTTATATGATTTCGTCCCATAGTGCGCCGTCGCCGCACCGCTGCCCGCAAGATTCGGAGCAAAGGCTTTACTCACTCTTGCAATGTTGATGGTTCCTCAGAATTGAGCTTCAAACGTTTTTTCCGACTGAAAATTAAATATAACTTATTATAATTAATTTTGAAAAAAAAAAAAAAAAATACTATTGTCCTAAAAAAATGCGCTTAGAAAATGCAAAACAAACACGGTAGAAGAACCGAACCCGTAACTTCTAGCTATCAACTCTCTCCTACACTGACTATTACACCACTGGGGTATTACACCATTATTATTAGATACTTACCTTCTTCTTCGTCAACCCATAGACGTCTACTGCTGAACAAAGGTCTCTTACGTGGACTTCCACAGACCTCGTTCTTGCGCCGCCTGAATCCAGCGGCTCCATGCGACTCGTTTGATGTCGTCGGTCCACCTAGTGGGGGATCTGCCAACATTGAGCTTCCCTGTGTGAGGTCGCTAGTCCAGCACCTTGGAACCCCAACGACCTTCAGCTCTTCGAACTATGTGCCCCGCCCATTTCCACTTTAGTTTCGCGACTCGCAGAGCTATGTCGGTAACTTGGTTCTCCTACGGATCTCCTCATTTCTGATTTGATCTCGCAGGTAATTTGAAAAAACGTAATAATTGTGAAGAAATTACGTAAGTTACCAAGTAATTGAAAATTGATGATGAAATTGATATTTCATGATCCCTTACATAATGCAAAACCTTTACAAAATATTGAGAAAATTAAAAATAGGTAGAGACGTACTTTACAATTTCCATCATCTGCTTTTGATATTTTTTATATAGTGAATTCTTGGATTTTGCTTTTCTTTAGGACCCATTTTCAAAATTAGCCTCTACTACCTAGTACTTATTTATTTAAAACTTCATTTTATGGATTATTTATTTACAATTGACTATAAACAAACTTATAACTAGGTAAACTCTATTTAACTTCACTAAAATATAACTTCACAAAATAGTCTTCAACATAAAACAAAAACAATTTTACTTACTATAATTAATTTTGAAAAAAAAAAAAACACTTGTCCTAAAAAAAAACATAAAACCTTTTTTTAGAAAATGCAAAATGAACGTAGTTGAGATTCGAACCCGCAATTTCTAATTATCAAATCGCGACCAAACTAACTGAGCCAAATTTCTATTAGAAAGAATGACGAAAATAAGGTACATTATAGTAAAGTTTGATTAGCCGATTTACGTCACATTTACGTACTGTACGATAAAATTAAAAATAGGTAGGTAGACACTTATAACTATCACCATCTGCTTTTGTTGTTTTTATTTTGTTCATTTTCTTTTTCGGACCCATTTTCAAAATTTTTACTACTTAGTACTTATTTATTTACAACTATATTATGGTTTATTTATTAACAATATATTGTATACAAACTTATAACTAGGTACACTCTATTTGACTTCACTAAAATATACAAAATACTCTTCAACATAAAGCAAAAACAATTTTCAATTATTATATTTCGCGATGTTATTTGATAGCCGAGCGAGAGCAGCGCAGCGCAGGTCCAGCTAGCAGCACGCCTCAGCGATCACTGTCTAATTGAGTACGAGTGACAAAGAAGCCGCTACTGGAAATAAAACGGCCAAGACACAAATTGTGATAAAAAAAGATTAAATTATAATAGTCGCTGTAAAAAAAATCTAAAACTGCCATTTTTTGTAGTAAAATATGACAAATAAATTGTACTTAAATTTTACAAAAATTAATGTATGGTAACTGAGAAAAATGGGAATTGTATGTATTTGCAGAGGCAACTTTGCAATTTTTTTCTATTGAAAAAAGTTTACGTCATTGTGTTTTGGAAACAGGCATCAGGCCAGAAATATGATCAATTGTAACTCCCTTTTTTTTCATAGTATTATGACCAATAGATTTTGAATAAAACGATCTTCTTTCGGCTCTATTTAGCTGATCAGAGAACCTTAACATTAAATAATATTTCAAGCCCGTAAACATGCCATCTCGAGCCATCTCTCTAATTAACCCAGTACCTACTATTGCGAATTCAGCTTGGAAAAGAGACTTTAAGCAGGCGGTTTTAAGGTTAATTTTGAGTCGTAGTTTAACCAATTATATCTTAAAGCCAGTCTCGCGGTGTTCCGACGTGAAGAGATTATTACTTTACGAGCTACACCGTACACGCTACACGCGGGATATATTCTTATTTTTAAAGTTTTTAAACCTTCTGCAAAAAAGTATATTTATATTCGAATCTAATTTGTTACTAACTGGCTTACTCGTATCTCGAAGAATTCATCTGCGTAGAGATAGGTTTTTAGGGATCCCACGAAAACCCTTCGTATTTACGGGAGAAAAAGTAGCATAAAACACTTCTAGATCCTCGACTATATTTTACAAAAACACGTTGATCTGGTACTGCTTTATTGATGGTTTGTACTTAACAACCAACTAACAAACCAATAATCCAACAAATTAACACACTTTCGCATTTATATATTAGTAGGTTTGCTAATATAATTAGTTAGTATAGTTGAACGAGCGAAGCGAGTTCTCTGAGTTAACTAGGGCGCTTGCCTACTAGACAGAGAAGTGTGTCCGTATAAATGTCTGTCAGAGCCCTATAACTTCTGAATTACTGAATATTAGAACGTGAAACTTGGTTGAAAATTCAGTTATATCCTGTACTTGAACAACAAATACTAAAATTAGATAAATGTTATAAAGAAACGAAATTATTTAATTTTAATGCGCCATCTATTAGCATTATTGTGAAGCTAATAGCTTCACTATAATGCTAATAGATGGCGCTGTGTCAGTAAAACAGTTTTATGTCAACTATTATTTTTTTTATTGCGTCTAATGTTAAAAGTTAATTATTACAATATATAATTAAAACTTTTGGGAATTATGGGATATCGCGAGGTCTCAGTTCGGGGCGAACCACTAGTTATAAACATAGTTTACTGGATGTTGCTGAGAGCCTAGACTGCACCGCCCGGCCCGTAGACCGCTTTCTGCTGTCTCTCTTCCTAACACATCATGGTTATGTAATGGTGGCATTGTCACGCTAGCAGGCATGTCAAAAGAAAAATAAGAAGATACAGCGAGATCACGAAACCAAAGACTATCCTTTTCCAAAGCTAGAGGTGTGATAATTACAACCTGAGGCTCTACATTACTCGTATATAGTACACACTCACATTTTTAAATGAAGTTGATACGAAGAATTAGTGCGGAATACGGATCATAATATCTCAAAGGAAGTCTTCCATGCTGAGAGATTATTACGTTACTACAGCGTGGGTACATCCTTTTTGCTGTTACGTAAGCGAGGCGGGAGTCCGTGTCACTCCGCCGTGTGACTGCGTTAAAGTGCTGCGGAGCGTACGAGAATATTAAAATGTAAAATATTACTTCTGTATAATCATTATGCCTTGGTAGTTGCTATATCACGGCTAAATGGAAAGGTCTTAATAGCGTAGAAGGCTAATTGTCCATTTTGTTTGGTTTTTGATTTGATTCAATACGATTTCTTTGAAGAATGATGAGATGGCCAGACATAGCTCATATTTTTTTTTCCCATTTCTCTTGCATGGGTATTAAAAATAAATTTGAAACGCAGTTTTAAAATAAAAGAGAATTTCTAAGTGAACACTTGGACCCTCATAAATATTTCAAAGTGCAGGCAGTTATTTTTAAAAAAACAAAGTATAGGGATTTTGGAAACACATTAAGATTAGAACAAAAAAGGGTCTTTAGAAATTGCAATAGAAGTGCAGTCGTTTTAAAAGGAAACATTTAGAATCAGATCATAAATCTAGTTGAAACATTTTGCCTTCACAAAATATTGAAACCAGATGTGTAGATTGACATAGCCGAACCGAGGCGAAGGGCATAGAAAATAAACAAAAAAGCAAGGCGTGACCGTAAAATGACGCTTTCGATAATTGGCCGAAACATTTTGGCGGGAATCTTAAATGGGCGTGACTATAGTAAATGACGCTATCGATAATTGGCCTAAACGTTTTGGCGGAAACCTAAAATGACGAATCAAGTTAAGGCAGTTTACTTTGGTGGGGATTTTCTATTTTTCAGTTTGGAGAAGGGGCGATAAGGACTCGGAAGGGGAGATACACGGGGGTGCTTTTCGAGAAGGCATTCCGGGTTGAGGGCTCTTCCAGCAGAGTCGACTCCATTCTCCAATAAATTAATCCTAAGATTGTATAAATTTTAACCTATTTTAATAGATCTATACATAAAAGTAGAATCAGTGCAATAGTTTATAATTAAGCTTATAAGCAAGTGTGTGTGCGCAACGAGGCCTGAATATTCCCGGTAATGTACAAATATTCCAATAATTATATTTTGAGATAAGTAAATTCACAGATAAAGGGTTTCCGTAACGTCCGGGTTTAGGCGTTCATTATTGTAAGAAATTAAAATGTATCCAGATATAGTTCTCGATGCTTTGTATGCAGAAGAACAAAGGGATAGGAGACGTGTGAGAGAGATATCTCGAGACGATGGGTTCTCTATTATGATGTATATCTTATTTCTGACATTTGTTCTATATCTGCTCTTTTTATTAATCAGATTAATGTGGTCAAATCTGAGAGAGTGAAATGTAATAATTTGGCACACATACCACTTGCTTTGGAAGGGGAACATTTATATAAAATATAGTCAGGAAGTTGTGAAAACGAGAATAAAACATAACTTATTATCTGTGAATCTATTTAACGTAATGTATTATGTGTTGTAATTTCTACTAAAACTATAAAATGTCTTGTCTCCCTGATACCACTAGTAGAAAGTGTACATATTCTTTTAAGCGTTTAACACCTTTTGTAGCATGTGTGTATATTTTAGTCTAAGATGTCTTAGGTTAGAATGCCACAAGGGTTTTTCATTTGGGTATTTCCGTTTTCCCTTGTCTTAGAATGGCTTCTAGGAACGGAAAACCCGGTTGGTTCTCAAATGACCCCATTTGGAACCAATCTAAATAATCAAACAGTTTCTTTTGAGTAGATTTAATAAAATGGAAAATAAATCTATGAAGTCATAATTATCATCTTTTACTGAACAACCCTAATATTTCTCCTAAGGTATTCAATAATGGAATGTTCTCAAAGGTTCTGTCTACATAAATTGATTTAGTGTTTTATTAGTATTCAGTTGAACCCTAGACTTAACATCTGTAACGTGTGGCGGGCTGAACCGAACAATCCAATAGTGAAATACTATATCCAAAATTGAGTCACGACTCTTCAGT
The DNA here is from genome assembly GCA_038048805.1 of Hipparchia sbordonii. NCBI lineage: Eukaryota > Metazoa > Arthropoda > Insecta > Lepidoptera > Nymphalidae > Hipparchia > Hipparchia sbordonii. The sequence continues at coordinate 16,970,796 of CM076098.1, forward strand.
AGGCAGTCAGTTTAGAAAGTGCAGACTAGTGCACTAATTTAGGTCAATAGGCGACATTAAATTACTTAGGGTCAGTTTATTCTATCACGATAGAGAAGTCTGATTTCTTTCATAAACAAAGCAGATAGGTGAACGAGATGGAACAATATTGCAGTCTAAAGAAACTTTGACTTATTTTGTTTTACATAACTAATAGACTAGATTCTAGACTCACTTCGGGTTAGAAGTTAGGTATGAATGAAAACTTTAGAAATCATTCACTATAAATTAAGTCTTCAAATGTACGAGACTCCGAGATACCAGAGCGACCTTCGAGCTACGGGTGTGGGTCAACGGTACTTCCTACAAACAGGTAAGAAATTAGAATCCTTTGTTTATTGTATTTACAAACTTTAGGTGTAGGGTGACCATGATATTACTTCGGAATAGAGGACAAGATAGGGTAATAGGTAGGGTGACCATGATGAAATACTACAGGGATTGAGACACTGAGGCTGATTGAGTATTGGCTAAATTAATATGTTTGACTCAGATGAGTCAAAGTTATTACTAAGTGGTACACGGTTCGATGGCGTTCTTTGGCGGCGAATTTCCGGCACACCAAACACGCCATGTCTTGCAGCACGGCTCCCGAACTTAGATTTGGCCAAATCTATATCAAACTGAACAATGAATACAAATAAATAAAACCATGGTATTGGGGCGAGCTATAAGCTCAATGAAAAGAATTGTACCAACCCTTCGGGGTGTATGGGAACACCAAAACGCTTCGCAGCGAAAGGGAGTCGGCTGTGCCCCCATAACAATGATTAAAGGCCGTGGAGCGGCGTAGGGTTTCCCCCGTGCTAGAGGGAATTCGGTCAGAACGACGGCCCAAAAAGAGGCAAATTCGTACACTGTATCAGCTAATCATTCATTCTACTCGTATTTTAAACTTAAATTGATAAATTAACTCTCTAGGATTTCCCTGTTTTTCTGAAGGTTGGAGAATGCATAACATAATTCTTTTGAAGTTTGTTCATAATTAATCCGCGACAGCTAAAGTAGAATGATTTGGTAGCCTACTTTGTCCATCGGACGAAATGAACTAACCCGCAGGGTGCTTAGTACATAACAGTGTTCATGCCAGAAGCCAAAATGTCTCTCGATCCTGAGGTGTTTTACCTATAATTAGAATATTCTTCTTTACTCAATCAATCCACTAGATATCACTAGACGATCCAGCTGCGTACCATCACAGAATTTTGGTGCCGTGACCAGGATATAATCCTGGAAAATCTTGAAAGCCTGGGAATTTTGATGCCGGAGGTGACCAGGGGTCTATGTACGTATTCGAAATAACGTTACGACTAGATCTATATTAATAATCCCTATTAGAAAAAAAATACACAACGTAGAAACTTGTGATTGGGTATAGGAGAAATATTTAGGTGAAACAATGAAAGGGAGAAGGGAGACAAGACACACTGTGCATGTTATTATTATGTTGTACATTTAATTATATGTTGTGCACTTATTTTATTTAGTGTATAGGAGAAGCAGAAATAAGCAGTATGTTTTATAAATGTAAAATTTACAGGATTCTAGGAGGAATTGCAGTGAACGGAGCATTACACTTGCTTATTTCTTAGACTTAATTGTTTATCCTTGCTTTTATCTTGCAATTTATTTTGTTGAACCGAGAGATCCCACAATAGAACGGGCCAAACCCCATTGTCATTTCACATCTGGTTTTAAAATTGTGCCATTATTACGTGTTTCGTTAGACGGCTCGCAAAGGCGACTTAGTAAACAAGTAATATAACATCTGGCGGACTTGAGCGATTATTAGTTAGAAAGTAGGTAGGAACAGCGTTTTAAAGCGAGTTGTAAAAGATGTCGGCAGGTAACAGGGGACGGAATACAAAGCGGACAGCAACGGACCGATTAGATAAAGGTGCGGTAGGAACAAACGAACAAACGGGAACTGTAGGTAACTCGACGTTAGAGTTGATTCTACAAAAAATCAACGAATTCGATGGAAAGTTGCAACAATTGAGTTCAAAAGTGAATTCATTGCCAAATGAAAGCGCGAGTGTTACGTCACACGAGTCGGTTGGAGTAAGCAATGAAAGTAGTAGTGATGGACCAGGGCCTAGAGTTGGGTCTGCGGGATCTAGTGTATCTCCTTCTGAGACTCGGAACGTTTATGTAGTACAGCCTTCGGTTACCAAGCCGAATTTCGATGGAAAACCATTTACAAACCCTATTGCATTTTTAAAGCGATTAAAAAAGTATATTAGAGCGGTAAATGGGTCGGATCGGGAGATCGATATAGCGTTAGGATGTATAACGGGACACGCACGTCAGGTCATGGAGTTATACTCGAAGGACTGGGCTACGTTTGCCGATTTTGAGACCGATTTTAGACGAACTTATTGGACCGAGCAGATCCAAGAGTCTGTGAGGTATAGGTTGATTAATGCGGTATATTCGAGCGATTCTGGAATGACGATGTCCGAACATTTTGCTGTACAGGTAGAATCGATGCAATCATTAACTATTGCGTTTAGCGAAAGTGACTTAGTAAATTCTATTATGCGGCATTATGCGATAGATATTCAGCGGTTGTGGTTTACTAGGACTGGGGAAGTTAACATCATGAACGGGGCAAAGTTTCTAAGAAGTATAGAGCAAAATATTGTTGAAAAGCCGAGAGGAATTGCGAGAGAGGTAGTAGGTAATAATTTTAGAGGTAGGCGTTACGACAGGTCATCGTTAGCGCGGCCTATTGTCGCGGCCATTTCAGCGAATAAGTGGAATACTAGAGGTAACACGACCCGAGGACGAGGTTACCGCCAGAGTAGGTCAGGTTACAGGTCAAACGTTAACAGACCAGCGTTTTCTGGGGCTGAGCGAGCTAGACCGGCTATTACTTTTGTAAAGGAGGGCGAAAACTCTGCTTTGTCGAAAGAAGGAGGGGGAGAGGGACCTTCAAAAAACTAGGTATCCCCACACAAGCGAGGTACAATAATCTAGAATTGTGTAGAACGGGGAAAGTAGAGACCTCGAAACGCGGAAGGCCGAACGTGGCTTATGATATTTTAATTAGCAAAGGATGGAGACCGGGTCAGAGCTTGGGCATTGGCGATAAAGGTCTTAAACGATTAATAAAGGGCGGAAAGGTTAGCGACGAAAGTAGCTGTCAGGTTGAAGCTAGAAGCATAGGAATCTTATTGGAAAATCAGTTTAACAACGTAGTAGAATGTGGCGAGATAGGTATTGAGTGTGAGCTGTGTGTAAGGAGAGGAATAAACGTATACACAATGTACCATGAACTTGATGAGTCGATTGACGAAGGAATTGATTATTCCTTACCTAAGTTACCTGAAGTGAGTGTAAGCTTGTATGGGAGGAGTATAAATGCACTTATCGACACGGGAAGTCAGATTAGCGGAATAACTAAGGAATTATACGAATCTATTCTAATTGGAAATAATACTTTGTCAGAAATCGCCATCCCAGCGATTCAAATACAAGGGGCATTCGGTTCACGTAGCGAAAGTACAAATAGGATGTTATTAATAGAGTTCAAATTAGGGAGTACATTAGTTGAAGCACCAGTACTAATTATGCGACGGTTACCTAGGTCGTTGATACTCGGATATGATTGGTTAGAACGAGTAAAGGGAGTAGTAAATTGCGGCAGTGAACGGACACTGACCATAGAGCATTTAGGGGTCAAGTCTTGCGTAAGACTGAACTCGGATTGTAAGGTCGAAAGGTTAGGGGGAGAGACGAATGCTGCCACAATTAATTCGATATTGAATCAAGGTACTAGGTCCGAGGAACGTAGCTTATCTATTAAGGATTCGAATGGCGAGGACAGAAAGGGGTATTGTTTGAATGATTCAAATTTAAGTAGGGAACAAAAGGAAATGTTGTTACCTGTGTTGAATAAGCATTGTAAGGTGTTTACAGATAGATTAGGATTGACTAACAGGTACGAACACGTCATCGAGTTAGTTGATGAGATTCCTTTTATAAAGCATAGTTATCCAGTGCCTTTAGCGTATAGAGATCAGGTTAAAGAAGAATTAGAGGAGTTAGAGAGGCTAGGCGTGATCAGGCAGGAGGCAACGCCATACTGTAGTCCGCTCACATTTACTAAGAAACGAGATGGGTCAATAAGGCTCTTGTTAGACGCGCGCGAACTTAATAAGAAAATGGTGGGAGATGCGGGGTCACCGCCACTCACATCGGAAATTTTACAATCCTTTCATGGAGTGAATTACATTAGTTTAATTGATCTGAATAATGCTTACTTTCAAATACCTTTGAGTCAGGATTCTAGAAAATATACGGGGTTTTCTTTTATGGGGAGGACATATACTTATAATGTCTTGCCTCAAGGACTAAAGACATCTGTCGCGGGATTTTCAAGGGCAATGGATTCTATATTAAAAGAAGTGCGTGGATTCTGCGTTAACTATTTAGATGACATTGTCATATTTACCACAGGAGACATAAGATTACACTTGGAACATTTAGACCAAGTGCTAGACAGATTAGAATCAGCAGGCTTAACGGGCAGGCTAGGAAAGTGTCGTTTTCTATGTGTAGAAGTAAAACTGCTAGGACACATAGTAAATACGAAAGGCGTACGGATGGATCCAGAACGAGTAGAGGCTATATTAGAGTTTCCCGTCCCTCGAACAATAAAACAATTACGAGGATTTTTGGGATTAATAAATTATTTCAGAAGGTTTATCTCGAAGTATAGCGAAGAGGTTAGGCCACTCTGCGATCTATTAAAACAAAATACAAAATGGTCATGGACACATGAGGTAAATGAATGTTTTGAAAAGGTCAAGAGATTATTTTTAGACACAATACTTCTCATACATCCTAATCCGAAAGAGATTTATTACCTACAAACCGATAGCAGTAATTTAGGAGTCTCAGGGTATGTTTATCAATTGAACGAAGTAGGTGAAGAGCAGATAATAGGATTTTGTAGTAAAGCATTGACTGAGGCGGAGCGTAAGTGGACAGTCACAGAACAAGAGTTGTGGGCTATCATATTTAGCTTGTCGAAGTTTGAAACGTATTTGAGGGGGGCACGGTTAGTGATTAGGACCGATCATAAAAGTTTGATATTCTTACAGACATGTAAATTGTTGAGCGCACGAATGATACGTTGGGTACATTACATAGGACAATTTGATTACACGGTCGAGCATGTAAAAGGGAAATTAAACACAGTAGCTGACGTATTATCCCGACATATAAAAGGGACAACTGACGTATTGAATAACAAGTCTGTGGGGCCTGAGATGAATTTATTCAAAACATCGCTAGGACAGGTAGTACAAGCGAGATGGAAAGAGATAGGTAGTCTACAAGAACGGGACAAGGTCGCTAGTGAAATAATTAAACGTATGAAAATATCAGGTACATCTGAATCAAAGTATTATGTGATTAAGGAGGGGGTCCTTTATAGGTCAGACATAAATAGGGATACCTTGAGACTATATGTTCCCGAGGTTTTACAAAGGAGTTTGATCGTTAGCATACATGAAGAAATAGGTCATTTCGGACGCTACAAGGTTTATGCACTGATGAAACGTCGTTACTATTTCCCGAACATGTCTCGCGTGATAAGTCGTGTTGTAAGGGCTTGCGGGGAGTGTCAAATGTCAAAGCACGCGTTAGAAAAGCACACGGGGCCGATCAAAACTGTGATAGCGACAGATATAGGAGAACGGGTCTTTTGCGATATTTATGGACCTTTACCGGCGGGACGTTTCGGATTCAAATACATATTTGTAATGCAGGACTCTTATAGTAAACTGATCAGGTTATATCCATTACGTCAGGCAAGCGGAAAGGCTACACTCACATGTGTGAAGAAGTTTCACAAACAAGTTGAGATTAAGACCTTATGTTCAGACAGAGGCGCGAATTTTACATCGAAGGTTTTCGAGTTAGGTGTACGTCAATTAGGTATCAAATTGACGCACACATCTGTTAGGAATCCGCGACCAAATTCGACAGAGAGGGTTAACAAGGAATTAGGTAGACTATTCAGAACATACTGCGAGAAATCTCATAGGTCTTGGGCAGATTTATTGCCGGACATAGAAGATTGTTACAACCAGGTAGTACATACCACAACAGGTTATACACCGAATGAGCTAGTTTGGGGAAAGCGGACCATACTATCAACTGATTTCGGCAAAGACATAGCGAAAGGAACCGATATACAAGGAGAAACGTTAGAACAGATTAGACGACAGGCGCGTCGGAACATAACAAAGGCGGCGGAGAATAGAGAGCTCTATTATAATAGGAATCATAAGTTAATACAGTTTGAGATAGGCGACTTGGTGAAGTTGAGGACTTTTGCGAGGTCGGACGCTGATAAAAAATTAACAAAGAAATTCATGCGACTTTATGAGGGACCTTACGTGATAGGGGCAATTCCATACAATAACGTATACACTTTGGTTGACGCTCGTACTAACGAGATAAGAGGGAATTACAATGCGATCCATTTGTTCCGCTATTATGCAAACTCGTAAAGGAATGAATTCCATTAAGGATTAGCGCGAACAATGGAGATTAGTGAGACCTATCGGCATCAACATAGATAGCAGTTTATGTTAGGTGAGGAAATAGATTTTCAAACAACTAGTAGAGAGTTAGGTATAAGAAATACTAGGTGTATTAAAAATCTATTTGGGGGAGTGTGAGATGGCCAGACATAGCTCATATTTTTTTTTCCCATTTCTCTTGCATGGGTATTAAAAATAAATTTGAAACGCAGTTTTAAAATAAAAGAGAATTTCTAAGTGAACACTTGGACCCTCATAAATATTTCAAAGTGCAGGCAGTTATTTTTAAAAAAACAAAGTATAGGGATTTTGGAAACACATTAAGATTAGAACAAAAAAGGGTCTTTAGAAATTGCAATAGAAGTGCAGTCGTTTTAAAAGGAAACATTTAGAATCAGATCATAAATCTAGTTGAAACATTTTGCCTTCACAAAATATTGAAACCAGATGTGTAGATTGACATAGCCGAACCGAGGCGAAGGGCATAGAAAATAAACAAAAAAGCAAGGCGTGACCGTAAAATGACGCTTTCGATAATTGGCCGAAACATTTTGGCGGGAATCTTAAATGGGCGTGACTATAGTAAATGACGCTATCGATAATTGGCCTAAACGTTTTGGCGGAAACCTAAAATGACGAATCAAGTTAAGGCAGTTTACTTTGGTGGGGATTTTCTATTTTTCAGTTTGGAGAAGGGGCGATAAGGACTCGGAAGGGGAGATACACGGGGGTGCTTTTCGAGAAGGCATTCCGGGTTGAGGGCTCTTCCAGCAGAGTCGACTCCATTCTCCAATAAATTAATCCTAAGATTGTATAAATTTTAACCTATTTTAATAGATCTATACATAAAAGTAGAATCAGTGCAATAGTTTATAATTAAGCTTATAAGCAAGTGTGTGTGCGCAACGAGGCCTGAATATTCCCGGTAATGTACAAATATTCCAATAATTATATTTTGAGATAAGTAAATTCACAGATAAAGGGTTTCCGTAACGTCCGGGTTTAGGCGTTCATTATTGTAAGAAATTAAAATGTATCCAGATATAGTTCTCGATGCTTTGTATGCAGAAGAACAAAGGGATAGGAGACGTGTGAGAGAGATATCTCGAGACGATGGGTTCTCTATTATGATGTATATCTTATTTCTGACATTTGTTCTATATCTGCTCTTTTTATTAATCAGATTAATGTGGTCAAATCTGAGAGAGTGAAATGTAATAATTTGGCACACATACCACTTGCTTTGGAAGGGGAACATTTATATAAAATATAGTCAGGAAGTTGTGAAAACGAGAATAAAACATAACTTATTATCTGTGAATCTATTTAACGTAATGTATTATGTGTTGTAATTTCTACTAAAACTATAAAATGTCTTGTCTCCCTGATACCACTAGTAGAAAGTGTACATATTCTTTTAAGCGTTTAACACCTTTTGTAGCATGTGTGTATATTTTAGTCTAAGATGTCTTAGGTTAGAATGCCACAAGGGTTTTTCATTTGGGTATTTCCGTTTTCCCTTGTCTTAGAATGGCTTCTAGGAACGGAAAACCCGGTTGGTTCTCAAATGACCCCATTTGGAACCAATCTAAATAATCAAACAGTTTCTTTTGAGTAGATTTAATAAAATGGAAAATAAATCTATGAAGTCATAATTATCATCTTTTACTGAACAACCCTAATATTTCTCCTAAGGTATTCAATAATGGAATGTTCTCAAAGGTTCTGTCTACATAAATTGATTTAGTGTTTTATTAGTATTCAGTTGAACCCTAGACTTAACATCTGTAACGTGTGGCGGGCTGAACCGAACAATCCAATAGTGAAATACTATATCCAAAATTGAGTCACGACTCTTCAGTAGGCAGTCAGTTTAGAAAGTGCAGACTAGTGCACTAATTTAGGTCAATAGGCGACATTAAATTACTTAGGGTCAGTTTATTCTATCACGATAGAGAAGTCTGATTTCTTTCATAAACAAAGCAGATAGGTGAACGAGATGGAACAATATTGCAGTCTAAAGAAACTTTGACTTATTTTGTTTTACATAACTAATAGACTAGATTCTAGACTCACTTCGGGTTAGAAGTTAGGTATGAATGAAAACTTTAGAAATCATTCACTATAAATTAAGTCTTCAAATGTACGAGACTCCGAGATACCAGAGCGACCTTCGAGCTACGGGTGTGGGTCAACGGTACTTCCTACAAACAGGTAAGAAATTAGAATCCTTTGTTTATTGTATTTACAAACTTTAGGTGTAGGGTGACCATGATATTACTTCGGAATAGAGGACAAGATAGGGTAATAGGTAGGGTGACCATGATGAAATACTACAGGGATTGAGACACTGAGGCTGATTGAGTATTGGCTAAATTAATATGTTTGACTCAGATGAGTCAAAGTTATTACTAAGTGGTACACGGTTCGATGGCGTTCTTTGGCGGCGAATTTCCGGCACACCAAACACGCCATGTCTTGCAGCACGGCTCCCGAACTTAGATTTGGCCAAATCTATATCAAACTGAACAATGAATACAAATAAATAAAACCATGGTATTGGGGCGAGCTATAAGCTCAATGAAAAGAATTGTACCAACCCTTCGGGGTGTATGGGAACACCAAAACGCTTCGCAGCGAAAGGGAGTCGGCTGTGCCCCCATAACAATGATTAAAGGCCGTGGAGCGGCGTAGGGTTTCCCCCGTGCTAGAGGGAATTCGGTCAGAACGACGGCCCAAAAAGAGGCAAATTCGTACACTGTATCAGCTAATCATTCATTCTACTCGTATTTTAAACTTAAATTGATAAATTAACTCTCTAGGATTTCCCTGTTTTTCTGAAGGTTGGAGAATGCATAACATAATTCTTTTGAAGTTTGTTCATAATTAATCCGCGACAGCTAAAGTAGAATGATTTGGTAGCCTACTTTGTCCATCGGACGAAATGAACTAACCCGCAGGGTGCTTAGTACATAACAGTGTTCATGCCAGAAGCCAAAATGTCTCTCGATCCTGAGGTGTTTTACCTATAATTAGAATATTCTTCTTTACTCAATCAATCCACTAGATATCACTAGACGATCCAGCTGCGTACCATCACAATGAGTAGGAATTAAGCCATTAACCAACACTAGCCAAGTGCGGATTACTAGACTTCGCACACCTTTGAGAAGATTCTCACGATGTCTTCCTTCCCTGTCATGGTTTTTTTATGCGCAAAGTATATTTTCACAAGGATATTTAAGCGGAATATCCCGTATAGCTAGATAGAATGTTAGTTCACCCACCTTTCCAATTCCCATAACAAAACTCCAATATTTAAAAGTCAAAAAATTATAAAAAGTTTAGTTTTAAAACACCATAATTTATACAGAGATGAACAATTTAACTCCATCGTTAATCTATGTCTTAATAAAAAAAATTGTTTGGAAAACCTATCAGAACTTTATTGGTTAATAAATATTATTAATACTTTATTCGGCGATGGTAAAATTGGAAAAAATATTATATATATTTTGATAAATTACTATACCCCGGTAGATCGAAGAAGATGGATAGCTACGAGTATAATAATAATAATTAATGTGGAATTCAGTTAAGCCGCGGACAAAAAGCTTTTGTAAAACGGTTTCACCGCGGTTTAAACTTCCCGAAAATCCCGAAAGATATATTGCAACACGTATTAAACTTGTATAATCCTATTAAAATTTAATATCAAAGTTTTAAGCGTATCTGCGGGGTGGTGGAGGGCGGAATTACGTTTATAAGTATCATCCAATGAAGATGAATGATCGTTGGCTATTGGTACTTCATTGATCTATGCATATTCGATGTAAAAACGTATAATTATTGCAATGTTAGTTAATGTTTTTTAATTTAGATTGATATTTACAAAATATTGTACTTTTGCCTCATACATTTTTTAATTACGAATATCATATAATCATTATTTATATTTTGCATTCGTAGAATGGGGTATACTAGACAATAATATTGGACAAACTATTGTATCCTAAAATGTCCAAGAAAATAAATCAACGAACAGCGTGGACTACCTATTATAAAAATAGCACGATTAAAATTGCAGATAAATCTATCTGAAACTACGCTAAACTACTTCAGAATCTATTAAAATTTAATATTAAAGTTTTAAGCATAGGCACGAGCTCAGGGCGTGAGGCGTGAGCTGGAAGTACTCAAATTACGTTAAACGTTAACATTTAACGTGAGTACCATCGAATGTAAGCCGATATTCACCGGCTGAGTGCACTTCACAAATCCCTGCGTATTAAATCATATTACTTACATCGAATATTCAAAATTGATGATGATATTGATTAAAATTGAAGTGCATTCATATTTTGAGCATTTACATAACATGCTAGTTTTGAAATTGAACGTTAACACAACATTAAATGTTGATATTATTTTTCCAAAAAAAAAAAAACAGGTTTTAAATAGTATGAAATAGTAATTAATTTACATATGGCTGCTTTTAACCATTAGATACTTATTAAGTTACTATGCTGAGTCGTTTCAAGTTAACTTTAATTGAGCGTAAAAATGACGTTAACTCGTAGTTTGGTTTTACTGCATACCTAATGGCAGATTTACGCACAGTAACGTTAAAAGGCTTCAATTGATTTAACACAATAGATAAAACAAGTTATTTGAGTGCAGATAGCTCATTAATTTGAATAACGATAAATAAACTGCTACTATAAAACACAAATAAATAAGCCAATAAGCAAAAACCAAATACCCTATTATGAAACAGCCATTCAGTCTGTCGCTCACTACTTGAAACTAAACAAATCCTGTTCATACGGAGGCACAAGAACTCTAGACTCCTGTAATTGGTCTGGCATAATGAACGCAGGCTCGGGCCCGGCCTGGGGGCCCGGATATCGGGACAAACAAGATATTACGCGAACAATGGCTCTCGAGGCCCCCTGGACTTGGCTGGGCGAGGATAGATTACTCTACTATTGAGAGGACTCGGAGTTTTATTGTAGTTACTTAGATTTAGGAGTACTGTATAATATTAACTAAAGGTTTTTTTAAAAAACTTAATTTATTTCTAAAGAGGAGTAGAGAGTAGCCATGCAAGTTTTTTGTTCGATTCTTAAGCTAGCTTGTTAGCTTGAGTAGGCTGCTTTACCTAAGTACCAATATTTATCTCAATGGTATGACTGTGATTGTGATTTTAGAAATTTATTTGAAAATATTGCACTATGATTCAAATTGTTGACACGCGTGCCTCGTCAATTTTTTCTTGATATCTTTTGTGGTTGTAACCTACGAATAAATAATAAGGTTGTAACCTATAAAGTTGTATTTCTGTTCCTAAAATTGTCAGGGCACGTGAACAATTTATTCTACGACCAGTCGATTGTAAATCGGTATTGGGCTTAGAGGAATTGGGTTCGGAGAAGGGCCCTTGAACCAATCCCGTTCAGTGGAATCAATTCAACGCTCACAATGCAGCGGTTGTCAACCTTTCCCTGAACAGTAATACTACAAAACGTAGTCAAATAACAATGGAGAGAGGGTGCGGATTGCGGGATTCGGGTGGCACAATCATTTTAACGAAAACTACGCGTCGAGTGAAGCTCCATACTAAATGCTCGTAGAAATTAAAGCCATGACGGACCGCAACGCGAAATTATGCCAAAGAATTAGGCTCTATCTCTTAGCTTTAAAGCCTTATCTGTCAGTCAGTGCGCTGCGTTGCATGTATGCGACGGTTCGTAATTTGGAGGAATTTTGCGATGGAAGTCGCACCGCATTGAAAGGATCGCCACAGGCCACGATCTTGCATTACCACATCAGTTTTGTGACTCGATGTATATGTCGGTGTTCTGCTACAGATCTCCTCATTTATGATTTGATTCCGTGGATTAATTATTATCGTAAGTCAAAACGATAGATAAATAATAAATACCTATAGAGAGAAAGTTAAAAAATCGATAAAGACTACCAATGTTCATCCAAATACCAAGTGAAAATAGATTTGTTGATCATAACGCCAACAAAGGAATCGGTGGAGACGAGATTTTATTTGTGAGATCGAGTGTTCAATTTTAAAATATTTGATTATCTAAATCTCTTAAATGGTGCATCACGCCAGTGAAATCCATTCAAACGAAGTTTTATTTCATATATTATCTTAATAATAACGATTCAAAGTCAAAAACATTTTGTAGACATGCTCTAGAAAGTAATATACATTAGTAATAATAATACAATTATGTATCTTTGGTTTGCTAAATTATATTTATCTTAAAAATATGTATGAGTCTCAGGCTGAAATCTATAGAGTGCATTCTCACTTAGCTCAGACTCAAGACAGAGTTAAAATGAGACAGATTTATGGCATAGTATATTTGTGTCTCGATCGAATCTCTATCTCGAGTATGAGTCAGAGCAAGCTATATAGATCTCAGCATAGAAGTTTTCTTTAATTTGAAACTACATAATACTTATCCGAAAGTCTAGTAATTACAAACATACATTTTGGTTCGGCCGTAGTCGGATAATAAGAAAGGAGCAACTATTCCGCGCATATTAAAATTACTCTTTATTTTATTAAAGCACACTGAAAGCTTTATGGCAAAATAACACATTTTAGAAGTCGTAAAGTTAGAAATTGCTGGTTGGCGTCCACTTAATGGCTGGTCAAAATTAACGCCTTAAGTGCAAGGGTGGTTGCCCAGTGCCCATACTGCTGTCCCTACATTTACCTTTTACGACCACTTTTATGTTTGTACCCGGAAAACAGACCTACGGGGTAGGTACAAAATTCATCAGCTGAAATTTTGAGAATTTGGGCCATTTTTTTGTTTTTTCAGCTTGGATAGATAGCCTTAATAGCCCAACGGTTAAAGATGCGGACTAAAAACTGAAAAACCGTTACACTACTGTTGTACCCACTCCTAACACAAGCTTTTCGCTTACTTGGAGGGAAGAGGAGAATATACATTAGGTAAGTCGAGTTCAGCTTGCCTAATATTCTTTAAAAAACTTACTATATTATACAAGAAATTTTAATAATAAAGCAGTGATAGCCCAATGGTTAAAACAAAGGCCTCGTTTCTAGGGGGTAAGGGGTCCGATCCTAGGTACGCACTTGTAACTAAGTACACAAAGGTATACATATGCCGTCGGAGGTATGTATTTCTCTTCTTTCAAATCTGTTAAGACTAAAAGCAAACACAAATTCATTTTCTATGCAATAGACTGGCGAAGTATGTTTCCCTCAACATCTCAACTTCTTAACGAAGTTAAAAATCTTCACAATTCAGCAGCTTGAAGCGCTTTATTTTAAACAAGCGAGGCGCAGCTCGCGGAGGGAAACGTTATGCTTCGAAACTTCTTAATGCTCGCAGCGGATTTAATGTAAAAACTCATATTTTGAGACAAACTTGCGCTTCGGGCGTTTCAATGTTTCTGTTAGTTTTATACAACCAGCAGAAAATATAAGACATCAAATTAAAAATCCTTCTATAAATAATTGCAGCAACACTCCTTTATAAAAGTTTAAGCCACCAACTTATAACTTTTATTATTGTGACTTTATACTCGGATAACTATAGAGTAAGAACAAAAAATTATCGAGTCGTAAGTGGCAGATCCTCAACAGTTGAGAAGTTGAAGACTAATTCTGTTGAAATAATACCTAATTTGCTCCCCTCCAAATTCAGTGACGGCAGCCAATCTCTACACAGATAAGCCATAATATGCAAACTCACTCTCATAGTTCGAAAAATCCGAACGAACGGGGAAACATCAGGCGCAGGACCGATGACTTTACGTGCTCTCCGAGGCACGGTGGTTTTAAACTGTCAACTTTTAACTCCGAGCTCGTCATCCTCAGTCAAAAACTAACCACTAACTAAAAAGGAAGTCACCGTTAACGTGGGCAGTAACAGTAGATATTACCACAGTAATGACAGTCAGAGTTCCTTAAAAATCAGTTCAGTACAACTATTTAACCAAAAATATTCAGATTTTTCCATAACCGTCTAAAAATTAAATTATTTCAGGGGATCATAAATATAATAAAAGCAAAAGAGTGACTATATTATAATTCCCTTTATATCCCTATACCCAAAACCAATACATTTAAAATGTACACAAAATATTTTATACGAAAAAGAAATTCTCAGAAAAAAGATAATAATATTTTGAGTTTGTGACATAAAAGTGAAACATCCGCACGCGAGCACATAAAATATGGGAACATGAGAGAAGGGCGCCGCGTGAAATATTGAAATTGAATTATAATGTGACGTACCTGACACTGGCACCTAATGAGATTATGATTATGATTATGATAGTTCTTTCAACTCACGAGGGTGCGTGTCTCATGGTTGTGTGTGTGTCGTATCTATATAAGTGTGAGCTTGCTCGCGCCTGACCGCTCCCACCTAGGCTCCTGACAGGCACGCACACTTACACAATGTGCATTTACACGACGTAACCACAAGTAAAGTTCACGCACCCACGTGAATTGCAAGAACTATACTAGCTGTTTTCCGCGAATTTCGACTCGTTTGACCAAATATCTCTTTATCTGTGACTTGGTTTTTTATGTCCAATATAGAATGTTAATTATTATTTTCTTAAGATATACTTCACAGTTCACAAAAACTGTTTCAGTACTCTAGCTGAGAAAAGGTAATATTGGGATAAACCTAAAAATAAAATGGCGCGAAGTGACCACGGTCTACACAACTGGATCGAAATATCAATATTTCCAACTAAAATATTATCGTGGTACATACTTGTATAATCCGTAATAATTTTGAAAGTCCTTATATCTCAGAACGATAAACAAATTAAAGTTTAAGCACGATTCAGTGTCGTTTTGTTAAGTAGTTTGTAAGTGACAACAGTGAATAAAAGACATGCAGAGTATGAATAAATAATTGATATAATAAAAACCTATTTTAAAAATTTTAAATGATACAATAAAACTTATAGCTAAACTAATCTAATTACTATACAAATCATACATAAAAACTTTGACATTTTTAAGATCACATCTTCGTAACTGTTGCAAAGATCCTTTTATAACAACACACTGCAGAAAATGTGTTGCAACTTGATAGCTTTTGTAGCGTCAAAGAGCTCGTCCCCATTATATTGAGACACAAAGACTAGGTCGGTATAATATTTGCTATGGTAGTACGATACCCTTGTATCTACAGCGTGTACCAATTTAGAAAATGTATATACGTGGTCCTATATAATAGTATGTTAAGCATTATTGAAATGTGGTTATAAACTAACGCTTTTCCCCATGAACAATAAAAATCATATGAGGAAACGCCATTAACTTTTCTTGAACCAGCATAGTGGGTAGAGAATTTTTTTCTAGGCACCTTTTGGAAAGTTGTTATTCATTATATCGCCCACTTTATCATAGGTGCAGTTGATAAGAATGCCGATCTATCAAGTATAGGTTTGCTTATTGATGGAGTCAAATGATTTTGTCTATAGAAAGGCAAATCATTTTGTTGAACTAAACAAAACAAATGATCAATACCCCAAACCTAATGAGATAAGGTTGTCGTCTGTCTTGTTCATGTCAATCAAATTTGAACGTTATATCAATTCTAATTAAGCTTAGATTTAATACAAGCGCTGTAGTTGAAAATTAAGCAATGGGTCATAAACAACACTTATTTCGGAGCTACACGGGTCAGCTGCCAAATATCCCGGTAAGGCCGTTAAGCCGCGCTGTAAACTGCACAGGTAATGTGTATACGATACCGGTTACATAGCAGCTACATAGCGCTGATAAAGACATATGGCTTACAGGCAAATGTGTCTCTGCTTAGAAACTTCATAGTTTCGTTCTCCCTTCACTGTTAGGCCACAGAGCATACGTGTTTCCAATATGAACTACTAAAGTGTGAAACATCCTTCCAGGATTCTTCCATACCCCTCTACCATACCACCTTCTCTACCATATTTATTTTATGTACCTATTGGCTACTCAAAACAGATTAAATTTTATTTTAATTTTAACCTAAATTCCTATGCTTTTATTGTAGTTTTTATTATGATGACTGAGGTTTTTGTTAACTAAAAATATAACATAGAGCGTGCTACTAACTTTAAATATTATAATGTGCGTTTCATATTCACACTTATTGTTGTATATAAATTGTTATATACATAATTTTCAGATTGAATGTGAAAGTAAGTTACAAGCGTGAATAAAATTTTCTAATTAATTTAGTAGGAAGAAAATTAAGACGATATTAGAATATATTATATTTGTTTTCTAATTAAGAGTGAAATGAGACACCAAAGCCATATAGTACCTCCATATTACTTGATTTCCCGAACACAAATTCATCTTGTCAAAAAAACGTGACTATACTGTATAAATTATCTTCTTCTTAAAGTGCTTCTGCCAATGAAGGTAGGTAATCATTCTGACACCCTGAACTTTGGACACTGCTGCTCTGATTAAGGTTTGGGAGCTTTTATTGAGCCAATAGCGCAGGTTCTTCCGACAGGGGGTCTTTCTCATAGTAAGGATCACGAAGTATATGATCCGGATACATCTCATCTACTAACTGATGCTCGTGTCCTCGTCCGCGGTGTATTTTTAATCTCGGGAAAGTGGGAACTCTCTGATTAGACCCTTAAACTTTTATTATTTTAGCTTCATTGGTTTCTAATTTACTTTTCTCTTTTAAACGAAAAAGTTGAAATGGAATTGTGGTTATTGTTCTTCTGTTTGAGTAATATAAAAGACCGTGAGATTCATGAAAGACCAGATGCACAACGGACATACCTTGGTGCATCTTTAGCGGGTTCGGTATTTTTTAATTTTGCGGTGAAGGTTACTTTTTAAATCCCACAAATACGCTTAGTTACAGGGAAAAGTTGCTTTTTTGAGCAAACAGAGGATAGCAACGGAAGTAGATCTTATAAATAATAAAAAAGTGTAGATATAACTTGCTCCAGCCGTTTATGAGATGGTAAACTGTAAACTGTATGTACAACATAATGTATTTTAAAAAGAGTTTCACTGGTTCTTCTCGGTTGGAACGACATTCCGAACCATTGGTATATTCACTGGACGATTCAAAAGCACTTTGTAAATGTTTATTAGAATAAAAACAATGATTCTGTTTTATTATATCTTAGTGGATAGCCTTTGTGTAAAGATTATTATCGGAAGGAAGCCTCAAAGTTGAGGCACTAACGCAGGGAAAGAGCGTAGGTACAATAAAAGTTTATATTCACAGTCGAAACTGCCACGTTCGATAAACTCGTACCAAGTGTGAGAAAAGTATAATTCTTTATTTAATAAGCTCGTAGCTAAGTGGATCACAGTGAAATATTGCAAACGGAACGGAGTAGACACGCGATGTCACGTGACAAAACTGTCGTAGCCCAATATATCACGGAGCGTGTCAGTGACAGTTTGTCCCATTCAACTTAATCATAACTTTGGTCCAGAAACGTCGTCGGTCGTTGTCCTATGTGCAAAATCTTCTTCTTCTTCTTCTTCATCAACTAATGGACGTCTCCTGCATGGACCTCCACAAGCCTCGGTCTTGCGCCGCCTGAATCCAGCGGCTCCCTGCGACTCGTTTGATGTCGTCTGTCCACCTAGTGGGGGGTCTGCCAACACTGCGCTTCCCGGTGCGGGGTCGCCACTCCAGCACCTTGGGACCCCATCGACCATCAGCTCTTCGAACTATGTGCCCCGCCCATTTCCACTTCAGTTTCGCAACTCGCAGAGCTATGTCGCAGAGGTATGCAAAATCTACACTAACAATATTATCAAGAGGCTGATGGTTACTTTTTCGGCTGAACAGTGATCTGATCTTAAAAGTTATGGTCTTGATTTAGGCACTCTTAGACGCAATCTGATTTTAACTGATTAAATATGAAGCCAGAATCAATGTTTTGAATCTATTAGAAATACGTAAAGCTGCATTTTGCTTGAATGTGAATCCATCATTGTGCCCATTATTTTGATGGATTTTGGATATCAGTATATGAGGGCGAAAATGAAATTTAACTATAACTTGCACTGTATTAAATTTCACTTCGGAGCGGAGAGAGACGTGCTTGCTTTAGCCAAGCCATGTATGGAGAGATCACGTGATAAAATTATCACGTCACTTACAAACGATTCGGTTGGTCTATAGAAAGCGTCTGTCTCTCCATTTCTCTCCATTTTAACTAGTGGTTTGCCCCGAACTGAGACCTCGCGATATCCCATAATTCCCAAAAGTTTTAATTATATATTGTAATAATTAACTTTTAACATTAGACGCAATAAAAAAAATAATAGTTGACATAAAACTGTTTTACTGACACAGCGCCATCTATTAGCATTATAGTGAAGCTATTGTCAGCAACACTGGCCAACTGATTAATATTAAGTATAATTATTTGTAGGAAAGTAGGATTAGAGTGATTATTGTTTAAAGCGCCATTTAGTGACGGTAGTCTTGTAACGTTTCATGACGGTAGTTTCGTAGCATTGGTATCATTGTTCCCTCCCTCTCGTTCGGTCCGTATAAATACAGCGCTTTGGACGTTATTAATTCAGTCTCTTCCAGAGACTCAAACGGCTATTGGATGCTCCCGCGTCTAGGTCGTTGTGCTTGATTGTGGGAATGTGATAGCAATCGCGCCCTAATCAAATAAATATTGCCTATAGATTTTGATGAGTGTAATTAATTGTTGATTAAATAATACTTTGATATTTTTGATAGTTACCCTCACGTTCAGATGGTGGTTTGTCTGACGTGTTGCGGTTAAATAGATTAGATGTGAGGACAGGGGCCGTTATAGGGGCGGTTGGAGACGGCTTTAGGTAGGGTTTCAGCGTTTTAAGAGATCAGATCTCTTAAGGCGTGATTAGTTTAGAGTTTTAAATCCCCATTTCTGGATTGTGTCCTACAGTTCAGAAGTGGGATAGAACCACGTTGCCTTGATTTGCTCAAGTCATCTTTACAGTTGTATTGTTTTGAATGATTTGGAGTCAAAAAAATGAGTCATGAGGTTAAATATTGAAACCGAATCTTTTGTTATTTTTGGTAAAATCTTAGAATCAATAAGATAAATTATTAGAGGTTGTATGAATAAATTGGATTAACGTTTTATCTGGTATTCCCTGATGGTAAAGTGGTAGTTTCATGATATTAAAGAAAAACCGAGTCTGGTTTTGTTTGATTGGAAGAATATTAACAAGTGGAATCAGTTGTGGTTGTATACCGCAATATTATGGTTGTGTTCCACAGTATTAGATTATTCTATTACTGCGGTTATGTAAGCCGCTTTAATGTATTTATTTACTGATTTATTTATTTATACTATTACTGCGGTTATGTATGCCGCTGTTAAAGTATTTATTTATTCATTCATTTTATATATTTATTTATTCTATTACTGCGGTTATGTATGCCGCTGTTAAAGTAATTATTGATTAATTAATTTATTTTATTACTGCGTTTATATATGCCTTTACTTATTTGTATATATTTATTTGATTTATTTATTGTTGCTGCGGTTATGCGTGCCGTTATTAAAGTAGTTGTTTATGGATCTATTTGGAGGTTTTAAGTTCAAGTTAATTGTTGAGTTCAAGTTAGTTATTGAGTTCAAGTTAGTTATTGGGTTCAAGTTAATTGATGGGTTCAAGTTAATTGATGGGTTCAAGTTAATTGATGGGTTCAAGTTAATTGTTGGGTTCAAGTTAATTGTTCGGTTCAAGTTAATTGTTGGATTCAAGTTAACTGTCGAGTTATAGTTGAAGAGTTACATTTAACTGTCAAGTTAAATTTGACTATCTAGTTAAAGTTCACTATCGAATTAAAGTTGACAGTCTAGTTAAAAGTTGCCAGTCTAGTTAAAAGTTGACTGTCGAGTTAAAAGTTGACTGTCGAGTTAAAAGTTGACTGTCGAGTTAAAAGTTGACTGTCGAGTTAATCGAGTTAAAGTTCACTGTCGAGTTAAAGTTCGTTACCAAGTTAAAGTTCGTTACCAAGTTAAAGTTCGTTACTGAGTTAAAGTCCGTTACTGAGTTAAAGTTCATTACGTACTGAATTAAAGGTATGCCTTACTTTAGTAACAGTGTTAAAAATATAAAGGACAACCCTGGTCCTGTTAACATACTGGACAACCCTGGTCCACTAATTTCGGGACAACCCTGGTCCTGTTATGCTTTGGACAACCCTGGTCCACTAATTTCGGGACAACCCTGGTCCTGTTAGGTACTGGACAACCCTGGTCCGGTATTCATTTTTGGACAACCCTGGTCCTTAAATGAAAGATTTCAGGACAACCCTGGTCCTGTTAGGTTCTGGACAACCCTGGTCCACTAGTTTCGGGACAACCCTGGTCCTGTTAGGTACTGGACAACCCTGGTCCGGTATTCATTTTTGGACAACCCTGGTCCTTAAATGAAAGATTTCAGGACAACCCTGGTCCTGTTAGGTTCTGGACAACCCTGGTCCTTAAATAATAATAATAATGTTTTATTTTCAGGTTACAGGACCCATAGTTTTGCATATATATGTTGCGTTAATATTATAATTAATATAGAATTTGTATTATTCGTGGAGCTAAGAACTTATAATACAGTGTTTTTAAGCTGCCGTACCTTGTTGTCAGTCGCCCGAGGTCGTACGACTCGATTTGGATGGCCGACTGTCAGCAACACTGGCCAACTGATTAATATTAAGTATAATTATTTGTAGGAAAGTAGGATTAGAGTGATTATTGTTTAAAGCGCCATTTAGTGACGGTAGTCTTGTAACGTTTCATGACGGTAGTTTCGTAGCATTGGTATCATTGTTCCCTCCCTCTCGTTCGGTCCGTATAAATACAGCGCTTTGGACGTTATTAATTCAGTCTCTTCCAGAGACTCAAACGGCTATTGGATGCTCCCGCGTCTAGGTCGTTGTGCTTGATTGTGGGAATGTGATAGCAATCGCGCCCTAATCAAATAAATATTGCCTATAGATTTTGATGAGTGTAATTAATTGTTGATTAAATAATACTTTGATATTTTTGATAGTTACCCTCACGTTCAGATGGTGGTTTGTCTGACGTGTTGCGGTTAAATAGATTAGATGTGAGGACAGGGGCCGTTATAGGGGCGGTTGGAGACGGCTTTAGGTAGGGTTTCAGCGTTTTAAGAGATCAGATCTCTTAAGGCGTGATTAGTTTAGAGTTTTAAATCCCCATTTCTGGATTGTGTCCTACACTATTAGCTTCACAATAATTCACAGCGCCATCTATTAGCATTATAGTGAAGCTATTAGCTTCACAATAATGCTAATAGATGGCGCATTAAAATTAAATAATTTCGTTTCTTTATAACATTTATCTAATTTTAGTATTTGTTGTTCAAGTACAGGATATATCTGAATTTTCAACCAAGTTTCACGTTCTAATATTCAGTAATTCAGAAGTTATAGGGCTCTGACAGACATTTAGACGGACACACTTCTCTGTCTAGTAGGCAAGCGCCCTAGTTGACTCAGAGAACTCGCTTCGCTCGTTCAATAAACACAAAGAGATAGACAGACATCTTTAGAAGTTATATTTTTATAGCGCAGGAAAAGATTAAAACTCTATGTATAGTGCCACCTGGCTACTGGCTAGTTGAGCGTCCCAAGTGATATACCTAGATTTTTAAACATCCAATTTCAGTTGAAGGACCGCCCGCGTCTAAAGTACATCGGGTTCAAAGGAAGCCGAACATAAAAGTGATCTTCCGAAACTCGGTTATTTTCAGAATTATACGCTCGCAAAGCGAACATTTCGCCGAGCCGTGATGAAAAATGTATTACCTAGTTTGAATAGCGAAGCACTTTGTGGGTATTGATGTTTATCCATACTTGTTAGATGGATTTTTATGCATAGGTATTGCAGATGATTATATCCGACAAACGTTGACAAACTACCTGAAGTACTCAGTAGATGCCGGCCCTGGGTTTGATTCTCAGCTGGGGTAATTATCCCAAATTTCGTTTATTTAAAGGGGAGAGAAGAATATATACTCTTTTTGGAAAGAGCTAAGCTGAAATGGCATGACATTACTCGTCAGAACACTCTACATAATAACTACATACGTATGAGCCCACCAGTACCCACAGACAGTTTGACACGTAGACAGTACAAGGACGTCTGCACGTCTCCCTGAATATATTAGTGGATGAAGACATAAAATACTTAAAGTTCTTCAACGTGTTTTTTGAAACAATTTTCAATGTGTGGATCTTCAGTATGAAAGTTGAGATCGTTGAGATAAAACTTATTGATATGAAATCCCTTATTTAAATACTTTAACGATAAACTTAAATCTAAATTAATAAATCAAATTAAAACTTAATCAATCCTTTACTAATGTTATACATAAATATTTAAATGTGTGTTACTTTTGTTAATTTGTTGGTTTGCCCTTCAATCCACAGCAATAGAACAACGGATTTATATTATGTGATTATTTACATGGGTATTGAATAGTAGAGGACTTGGAAAGTGACATAGGCTACCTTTGATCTTGGGTAAACAGAGGGTTCCCGAAGGATTTTTAAAACCCTAAATCGGGCAAAAGCTAGTTTGGGATATAACAAAGCTCAATTGCCTACTGATATTACTAAAATTATAAAATATGTGTAAGTTTGTGCCGATGGATTGATGGGCGGCTGGATGCATGTTTGTTACTTTTTCACGTAAAGACTACTGGAGAGATTTTGATGAAATAATAATATATTAATAAATGCAATAGCTTATATATTAGATTAGCAGATACATAATAAATAAATAAGCCTTTTATTACTGAAAAGAAGAACAATACAAATTCTTATTCTATCCTCATCAATTACTTAAAATATTATACTTAAAAATAAATACAATGTTTGTAGGTATATTAGAGCTTAAATTCATACATTATTAATTTACAACCACAAGATATCTGATTCTTCACAGAACTTGTCTTAAACACAAACATATAAGACTTACTCTTATATGTTTGTGGTCTTAAATACACAATGTACCTACCTCTTACAAAAAGCATAATAAAGAGAAGCAGATAGGCTATATTTTATTCGGGAAAATTAAGGAATTCCCGCGGGAATCAAAAACTCATAACACACCTAGGTATGATAAAAAGAAGGTTAAAATACAAAGCCCATATTTGTCATTATCGACAGGCAAACGGACAGATGAAAATAAAAGTCTGTAAAATAGTGTTATTTGATATCCCCGGGTGAGGCGATGCACGCGATGTTTCGATTCCGAAGCACCGCGAACAAACTGCAATGTATTATATTTATGGACGTGCATCGCTATGATTTTCACTGAAGCTAAATAAACTACGAATAAGACCAAATGTAGTTAGCAATGTACGAACAATGGCAAAAATTTCGTGTAATGAACCAAACCAAATCAAGGTTCCAAACCTTATAGGTTTTTCAGTCATACTCGTAGCTTTAGCATGTAATTTTGCACGATCAGTTAAGGAACTGTACAGTATAGATAGCAACATTTTTCAACTATTGATGAGTAGTGATGGAGTAAGAGTATTATCTCGATGGCAATACCTATTTTATGCATATAACAATAATATACAAAATCCTTTAGGGACAGCTAGTAAACGATAGCTACGTATATATCCACAGATTAATGATTCGGTACCTAATATAGGATTATCAATATAACGTTAAAAAGAGTCTCAAGAAACAAGTAAGATAATTATTTTGTATTATGGGAAACAAAGATATCTTGTATAAAAGAAACAAAGATATCTTGTATACAAGATATCTTGTATACAAGATATCTTTGTGTGTATCCACGTCCCACGTGTCTTTTCATGTCTCAACGCGGGGAGGCTGCCTTTTTCCCACGTTATGAAAAGAAAAGTTCCTTTCGTTTATCGAAATTCTTAAAAATATTAACCGGGGTTATGTTTTGTTTGTTCTGGATACAATGGAATTCTTACCGCCACATTTTCCGAGAATTGGTTTGGTACGAAATTAAGGAAACTCGTTTTAAACTTTTACTGTAATTTATTCTATTTCAGGTAATTTCGGCCAAAATTCTAATTAGCTTGAATCATGTACTACAAATATAATAATATATTATAATCTATTTTCCTTTGCTGTCTTAAAAGTTAAACAAATCGCAAAGAGCTGGAGGAACGCGTACCTAAGGCGAAAGTAATCAGGCGCTTACGTCATTTTTAAGTTTGGTTTTTTACTTGTACCATGGTTACATTGCGGTAAGAATGTTTTATGCGTTGAGCTTACGTCTTTTTACGAAAAACCACTTTTTTACCTCTGAAAACTCTCTTCTTCTTCGTAACACTCTTGGTGGGGCCGTCGTGGTCATTAGGAAGTGACGTCTTCAGCGGCAGCTGTGAGTCGCCTCACGAGTATTCGCCACGTCTCTCTGCTGGCCGACAACCCGGCACACTCGTGCTATGGCCCACCCACAGAAGACTTAATTTGGTCAGTCCATCGCACGGGTGCTCTTCCTCGCCCTCTGGTGCCTTCCACTTTTCAAGGGTTGTAACTTGTAAGCTCACCTGAGTCCCGGCACGTCGTCGAGCTGCGTGCCGTCGGGCAGCTGCCAGGCGAGCTGCGGCGTGGGGAAGCCGTGCGCCGCGCACGACGCGCGCGCGCCCGTGCTGTTGGAGAACACGAGGCGCGCCGGCGGCTCCATGAGGAACACCGGCCCGTGCTCCTGCGCCGAGCCTTCTGCAAATAAACAAATGACATCAGAGATCGTGTTACTCCTTCCAAAACTTGACAATAAACCACACTCGTAATATCATATTACCTACAAGATCTAGCATTGACCAGCTATCTGCAGAGAATTAATGTTGTCCTTTTCTTATTTGTTAGGACCAAGAAGATAATAATTCTCCATTGCATAATCAGTGCATTTTTATATTATTGAGCCTACATTCAACTGTCTTATAAGTTTTAAATGATAGTAATCAGTAGCTTTAAGTAACATCGGCGCCATTGTGTGCAAATCAACATGATTTGGCTGCACTGTTTGGAATGCAAATGGCGGTACATTATACACTTCGGACTCGTTCTGAGTTAATTCGACGATGTGTGCTCCGAGGTTCGTTATTGCAGCCTCTGAATATGAGACCTGAGGGGCGTTCCAATGAACTCTATGTCACTTCGAAACAAAGCTTTGTACTGCAACTGCGCAAGCTTTCGAGATAAATTCTTATATGGCCGGTTTGATAGTTGTTAATAAGTCAAAAGCCTCTGTATCTTTTATGTTTCGTAGTCCTAACCATAGACATAGGCCACTTGCTAGGAACGCCACAGAGCACGAGCTTGTGCTGCCCAGTGTCTCGCTCCAGATCGTTTCGTATGCATAGTAGGGAGACTTCTATTAGATGCTGTGCTTCCCCGTTCGAGAATTTTGCCATCACGACATACGACTTCTATCGGTTCTTTGACATAATTATGCCCCACGCATTACCACTTCAATTATGTGACTAAATGAGCTACTTCAGTAACTCTGGTATTTCTAGGGACCTCACACTATTTTATAATATTGATTCTGTCTAAACCGTACATTTCGTACATTTAGTGTACATGGAAAGGAAAACCATCCATTTGAATAAGTTTCAGATGGAGTGTGTGAAATTCAAAGAGCAGTCTTTATTCACACTGTGACCGTTTAACCTCAGCAGAGCAGTCTTCTACATAAAACTAGAATTGTATGACAGAGTCACAGTTACTTTTTAACATGACCACCATATACCTAAGTGTCTCCAATTCAGCGTAGATTATCGGATTAACACGCAATCAAACATGTATGTGTGGCCTACATTTGCATCTCAAATATCAAAGCCAAATTGGTTTGATTAACGCAAACACCACCATTGATAGCATTGTACGCCTGTATCTACAAATGCCTTTGATTTTGACTGACATATACTATTGCTCGGTACTCGTAAATTGTAAAGACGTAAGCTACCCGGTGCGTTAGAGCGCACTATAATATCTCATAATTTTTGTGATTACGGGATAATGTACATTTTGAACCTGACAATATTGTGAGTCAGCTCTAAAAGATTCCTTATATATTCGGAAGAAGTGCGAGACTTCCATCCACACATTTGTCTCTCTTTTGTCTCGTGTTTTAAGATATCATACGCGCGATAGAGAGAGCAGAACTAGTGTTGCAAGGTGGACGCGAACTCGATGGTGTAAATGAAAGATAAGTTTACTGAAGTTTACTGTCAGCTTTGTCCCCAGGACCGTTTAAAGAACCTTTAAGGTGATAGATGGTTCTTCAATCATGCAGCAACCAGAAACGGAGCAACGAATTGATGTGATTTTTTGCGTGAGTAGGATATTTAAGGACCTGAAGAGTGACATAGGCATATACAAGGGTACAAGTCGTACGATAAAAAACCTAGTAGGTACTCTAATAAAATTAGAGCCTATACCTACTGCCACAAAACTCGTACAAGTTAAACTGAATGAATTCACATTTCCACAGGCGTTATGGAGAGGATGTGGAGAGGCGTATAATCCAATTCACATTGAACTAGGTGTAGGAAAATTATCTAGGACGTACTGGCAGGGCAGGTGGCGCGTCGCTCCGGCGTGCGCTATTTTGAGTCTGCTGCAATATTCATGCCTCTATATCGTCTGTGCGGGCACAGCGGAAATAGGTTTTGAGAAATATTATAACACTCAGCATTCAAAAATATATTATAGCTATATATGCTTGCGAATTCCGCCGCGTGAAATTAGAACCCGTTCCGTGAGAACTGTTTTTCCGATGTTTTTTAGTTTTGTCTAAGTCACTCTTGGTCCTCAATAGCTATTACGTTGTATCAATAGCATTACGGTTCAACGACACTGGACTTTCTTAAACTGATGATGCAATCAAAAGTTATAGCGCGCTAATCGCTGTCCCTATATCAACGTTCCAGAACGCTAAATCGCTTGAGTATGCAGTAGCCATACCCGATATGTCAGTTCTAGCCACTGCTTACTAGACAAAAAAATC
The DNA here is from genome assembly GCA_038048805.1 of Hipparchia sbordonii. Lineage (NCBI taxonomy): Eukaryota > Metazoa > Arthropoda > Insecta > Lepidoptera > Nymphalidae > Hipparchia > Hipparchia sbordonii. The sequence continues at coordinate 16,998,434 of CM076098.1, forward strand.
AAAACACTTGTTCGGTAAATTATTAAAAGTCAGAATATATTTCTAGCCGACCCTATATTTTGCTATTCTGGTATCGACGTCACGGATCACATTGGATAGCAAATGACAGTGGTCTACAGTTACCATTGTCATGTCTGTGATTCAAATCTACCACTGTGATTACCATTTCTAGCTAGTGTATCCAAAATAAACATCGGTAGAATAATTAGTGCCCTGAACCAAAATCACTTCGAATTTGGAATTGCATGTCGAGATATGTGGATTTCAAGTACAAAGTTACCTTATACGAGTACATAATCATTGTAGTTTGAAGAACATGGACGTGATTAAATAATCCAATAATAGGAAATATTTATTTTTCACTTGCGATAAATTAAGTTATTTTGTACGAAATTTTATAATAATGTGTAGATTAGAATTTTCATTTTAAAACTAAATAATTTGAATTAATCGTGAGGTGAGATAGCTTATCATTATAAAGACGAAAGAAGATAGTACTTTTTATTTACTTTGTATCAAACACCTTAAACTAAACTAGAGAAAATTAAAAGATGGTGGATAAGAAAATACCAACCTATTCCTTACTATAGAGATTTTTACAAGTGACCCTAGGCACTTAAACAATGGGAGTACTTATGTAAGTAAAAATATGTTTATGGATGTAAGAGACAAGGAATGGTTACAAAATGAGTAAAAGTTGGGATTCACGAACATGCTTAAATATGATAGTATAATATAATGTTCATAACTTGACTTAATTCCTATCATTGAATAGGAAAAATAACTTGTTTCCGTGTTGACTTTAGAACAGAAAACGTACAATGAAGGCTGCGCGGTGCACCTTTCTTTATGACCCTAATAAAAGTAAAAAGGAATACAAGGAGTCGTGAATAATTTTTGCGCGGGATCCTGCGGGAAGTTACAATAATATCATAAACGAGTCCGCACGCCGCGGGACGCGGGGCGCGCCGCAATCTTGAATAAGTTATGGAACTTTTAAAAACTTCGACACGGCCATTCGGACTTAACGACACGACTTTTTGTTTTTGTTTTCCGGGGTGTGAGGAGTGGCTGCCTCGTTTTGTGTTTTTAATGAAAAGTGAGCCAGTAATGTTTGTACTTTCGGCTTTATAGCAGCGTTGTGGCATCCATTCCTTTTGTACTAGCTTTTTTCCGCAACTTAATCTAGGTGGATTAGAATTTTTTTAATAATATTTTCATTAAATTGTTTACATACACTTGAGGCTAATTCTCCGAGAATTTTGGAAAAACTCTATTTTATATACTTATTGACGTGGCTTCAAAATTTTTAATATAAAGCATTTAAAACAAATTAATGTCGCACAGAAACCTTTAATTGCTAATTGTAGAAACTCGGAATATCCTTAAAATAATATAAATTTCTATTGGCCTTTAAATTTTCCAGGATAAGGAGTAAGATGTCTCTCTCTAGAAATAGTTTCGTTGGTAAATAGCTTTAGTTGAGAAGGTAGGACAAAAATTCGATAGGGCACGAGTTCAGATTCCGTTCGTCTATACAGACAAATAATATTCAAAACATGTCTTATATTTTTAACTAAATGGATTAGATAATAATAGCGTAGCTAGTCCGTCTATCTCCTGTAGGTACTTCGGAGTACCCCTTGCAGGAATACTACAATACACAATTATAAAGCCGGCATCCCAAACAGCTACAGTTGACAAAAATATAGCGTCCATATATTTGCGAATGAATTGTGAGCGCGAGGGTTATTACCTGTATCTCCGCATCCTCGGGGGATAACGACCAGAGCCGCGCCTAGGGTTGGCGGGATAGCTTTCGAAATGTACCCTTTATTATTTTGTAAGAGATATAGGCTTCCATTAAATGAAACAGAATAAACCGTTCGTCCGAAGGATTAAGTTGTTGTGTCTCAAAAAAAAAAAAGATATATTCAGTACTTACGTGTATCCGAGACTGGGATGCACGCTAACTGTACCAACTTCCATTTAAATTGATTGAAGTTTCACTCGATAAGGCGTAACAAATACACAGACGCAATATATTTTATACTATATTTATATAAATTAGTACTAATCTCCGGTCGTTATTTTATTTTCAATCAGACCACCGGCCGTATTTTCTATTTTTGACATTTGACAGTTCCAATTTGCAACTGAACGATGCCCATGAATTTGACAGTTTTAGTTAGTGAACGACAGCCACTGAGATGGAGAATAGCCCCACTCGGCTTATTATGATCAAAATCAGACCTAAGTTCATCTTGTGACAAAAGTTGTTCTTGCAATTCACGAGGGCGCGTGAGCTTTACTTGTAGTTCCGTTGTGTACATGCACATTGCGTAAGTGTGTGTGCCTATTAGGAGCCTAGGTGGAAGCTGTCAGGCGCGAGCAAGCTCTCGCTCACATTATATAGATACGACACACACATAACCATGAGCCTGCACGCACCCTCGTGAATTGCAACATTCCATTACAGTTAATAACTACTCCATAGTGTTGATGGCAACCCTGACCACATCCATAACTTCGGTGTAACTTTTACTATTGGAACAATGGCAGTGTCGCGTATTTCTTGTTTTATACGTTTAATTTATCACAAAAACACTTGCGAAGCGGTCACAATTCTAGCACTGTTGTAATTTAAACACAGTTTTATTTAAATAACGATATTAAATGAAAACAAGTTCAAAAACTGTAAACCGACTGCGGTAAATTAGGAGTAACATCCGTCATAATACAATATTGATTTAGTTCGTATCAAATGTAACCTTTGTCACCGTGATAACGAATGTATTGACACCTGTTCAACAAAATCAGCTCAGTAATTTTCCACTAAGGTGGAAAATTCGTAAAATGTCATATAAATACAAACTCGTACATAGACTGCTAAAACATAACTCTTTCTTTTGGCTTTGCCGGAGTCAGGTAAAAAAGAAACATTAAGTTTAATGAGAGCGAAGAAACTTTAATGAGACCATTTCGAAAGCTTTCTCCATACCGAGTGATAAAAATAAAGAGTTAGAGACACCTCCTCCTTACTCTACGTAAGTTGGGTCGTTTCACAAGTCTGTATAATGAATATCACTCACACAATTTCTATTAAAACCTTTTACAATGTTAATGCTATATAATTTTCATCATCATCATGTCAACTTATCGATGGCCTACTAGAGGATCTCCTCTCAGTATGGGATAGGCTTAGGCCATATAGGTCTACATTTTAGGTCTACCGCGGTGACGTAATGCTTATTGGCAGACATCATACTCCTTCAAGAACAATACAGAGAGATCTCAGTCAAACAGGTTGCCTAACGATGTTTTCCTTTACTTATATGAACGCCCATAATATTGGAATTTGAAACCCGAACCCCTTGAAAAGGAGGCCGAAGTCTTTCTTAACCACTAACACTGCTCGTTCTATTACTTTAGTACAAAAGTTTAAATTTTTAATAAAATCATGTTTAACTTAACAACTTCTAAGAAAACTACGAAGTGCAGCGACTAAGTGTAACTGTTATGAAGAAAAAATATTATGACTTTTAATCAGCGAGTTGCTCAACACTTTGTCGTCAACATTAAACTTTGTGAGCGAGAACTTTAAACTTAGAGAATGCAGCGTAAGTTTTAACTTAGTTTGGATTTGTTATGCTTTTGTCGCTGTTGTAAAAATCCTTATGTACTTTGTATTGCATTTGCAGGCACAAAATGTAATTTTGAAAACTATGTGTCATAGGTATTTAATCAGAAAAGTGAATAATTTATACGTTTTTACGTAACAATGGCTGCAAAATCTTTCGACGACACTTTCCTCGTGTTCGCAACAAATTAAAAAAGTTGAACATGATCTGAGAATTCTAAACAATGCATTGCATGTGCACTAAAAACAAACTGTTACGAGATAAAACGGAAATTAGAACAGCACAGGCTTTTAAAATTCATGTAGTTTCATACACTTTCATAATAAATCCTCAGAATGAAAAGAAATTAGACGTAATCCAAACCTCTAAAGAGAACTTCGCCAAAGGATTACACTTCTTACGGATAAGGCGATAAGATAGGATGTTGTGGGAAGGGATTATGAAATTGCAGGCAAAACACATTAGCATATAAACAAGATGCGGGGCAACTTCGTAGCTTTTAGTATTTCGGTTAATGAAAACGTCCTTCCTGAACTTATTAAGCCTTTATAAGACGTGGTTTGAAGGGAAACAGATATCTTCGCCTTTGCGAAGGCTTCAACGCAACTCTGCAGTCTCGTCGTTTCCACGATCCCTGAAACTGGGTCGAAATATCAACATTTACAATCAAAATACTTGTCGTGGTATGCACACGTTTTTCTTATCTCAATCCATCGCCTACCTACTCCTGGGCACGAGTATTCTCACGGAAAAAGAAGGATTAAAAGGCATGGTCTTCCAAGCTGGCAAAATGTGGATTGGCAGATTTTACACACTTTTGAGAACTCTCAAGTATGCAAGTTTCCTAAAAATTTATTTTTTTCAAAGCAAGTGAAATTTAAAATTTCTTCAAACACACGTAGCTCCGAAAAGTTAAAGATGGCCTTAAGCCACCGAAAAGGAGGTCTATCATCGCTTACCTGTTTGGTAGTAGGTAGGAATTGACTTCTCTAGTGCTCCAGAGAAGCCAATTCCTACATTTGAATACTAAAAATGGATATATTCAAATGCTTGAATACTGAATCATACTATATTAAAACTTTTAAAATGGAAATGGAATAAATAAAACTTCACAATATCCGGCGAACATTTTTTTTTTTGAAAAGTAGCCATGCGGTCCATAGTGTTTTCTTTAATAAAGAAGTACTGTTTTACTGTTGTTCTTATTGTTTGAATCATATTTAAAATCCTACTAATATTATAAGTGCTAATTTCACCATACATGAATTTTTGTTACTCTTTCACGCGAAATCTATTAACTAGTAATAAAATAATATATCACGGACCTTTCTTAAATTGATCCTAACAAATTTTCAATTTTATGCATCTTTTAGCCAATTCAAAATTTCGTTTCTGACGAGTGTAAAAATTTGAGTATGACGTAACAACTTACTAACGTTACTTTTTTTGTGACGTTGTTCATTCGTTTTAAGTTAAGGTTCCTCGCTGGATCATTTCAGCCAGCTGTGAGCTGAATTCACTTCAGAATCCAAGCCGGTAGATCGGTAATACGTCATATTTCTTGCATAATTAAATTTAGCGCATAACTTTTCATGAAATCATCAAAGTTAATAAACATAATATTTCTGTTTTTGATTATATTATTTATGACACTATTAATTTTGAGTCAGTCAAGCAATTGTATAAAAACAAATGCTATTAAATCACAGCGTTTCAAAACGTCCGAGCTCATATTAATGGAGTAGGTGTTCCATTGTTTATGAAGAGCTTTATTTCTCTTCAACACAATACACAATACAACAGGGATACAATACAAAACTCCCCCTTTAACTGTATATTATTATTTATGTTCTATACTTTTAGCCTAATTATTTTTAAATTAATGTAACGAACGTTAAATTCTACTTTCATTTCGTTTCGTTTCGTTTGTTGTCAGTGAGCTTATGTACAAATAGTCGTAAACTGTCATGTGCCGCTGGGGTCCACACTCGAGTCGTTTGATTTCGTCCGTCTTCTTAGTAGTGTGGAGTGCCAACACGGTCAGCGGTTGTCATTCAAGCATTGGAGTGTCTAAGGTCTTTTGGTTCTTTGGATTTTATATCATGTCCTGAACAAGTGAACATTGCTTTTTTCTATAGTTCTGTTACGTAATTCTCTATAACCGTCCTCTGAGTGATTCTTGAGATTTCTTACGAGTCCCAGACAGTTCCCGAATCCTCAGCTTAGTAATATTCGTTTTTTTGACGTTGAATAATAGTAATCAAGGAATATTTTAACAGTAATATTTGTTATGTATACTCTAAAATATTTTTATATTAGAGGAGCCAGGTACGAAGTGAAAATGTTCAGTTTAGTTTACGAGCCATACGAAAGGCAAGTAATTAATTATAACTATAACTATTAGGCCGCCTTCAAATTAGACGGAATCTTTTCATTTGTAAATTAGACTTATTACACTAATAATCTTATGTTTACAAAAAATAACACTTATAGTTAACAAAACAATTGAACTCACAGACCTACCAAACCTCATTTATGACAAATACTTTAAACCGTTTCAGGGAGACACTTGCCAAATGTGAAATTGGCTCTTTACCAAAAGTATTTAATGGTATAACGGCATTATATAATATATTGTTGTTGTAACTAAGCTATAGCTAAGTAGGTGGTTTCTTGGCTCCACGATGTATGAAGTTTTGATAAAATTGGACGTCCAAAGTTTATTATTCACTTCATGAGCTATGTCTCTGTTCTTTGATTCCAAATTAGCCCAGACGTGGCGATGTAATTTCTTTTAGTAATCAATATGCGCCAGTTAGTATCAAGTTAAATGCAAGAGACACATTTCAGGGCTCCAAAGGGTTCCAACGGGACCGTATTACTAAGCCTCAATGTGTTTAAAATGTTAAATCTTTTACGGAACGCTTCGTGTGCGGATCCAACTCGCACTTGGCCGGTTTTTTCATTAATTTTAAAATTGCCGCTAACTGCAATCCCACCTGGTAAATAACGATGTAGCATAAGATGGAAGTGGGATATTAAACCAGTATCTACACCTATTTTTCATTTCATTTTCAATTGGTTTCTACGCAACCGCACCTCAGGGCGGTATGAGTCCCGGAAGTCTTGTTTCTGTGTTGTTTGTGTGTTGGTTTGTCCCTAAATCACGCTGCAATAGAGCAACGGAATACGGATTGATGTAACTTTTTGCAGGGTTGAGTTCTTGGAGATTATCCCGGAAAATCAAAGAGTTCTCGCCGGATTTTACACACGAAATTTTCGCGGATGAAGTCGCGAGTAACGAACATATAGTATCATTTAAATATGTGAAAATATTTATTTGATTTGTTTTGCCTAAAAGACAGTAAACCCGTAAATTCTGTTTTTTATGTTGTCTGTTTTTTATGCGATTGAATAGAGGCCAAATTGACGTTGTTTGTATAAAACAAACACATTCCGAGCGGCCCGTGACGTCACCGGACCCGGAGCAAATTAAAATGTAAATTGGAGCAAGCACCGAGCACAGGCCAGGAAGCCAGGATACATTATATAAATATTTTATACTAGCTAATGCCCGCGACTTCGTTCACGTGGAGTTAGGGCTTAAAAATTCCCACGGGACCCTTTGGTATACCGGGATAAAAGATATTTACTCTCCAAGTCTTCAACTATACCCATACCAAAATCACGTTGATCCGTTGGTCCGTGATTGAACCGTGAGAAATCAACAACAAACTAGCACACTTACGTTACAGTACAACCTACTTACTCTGGATATAACCAGAGTAAGTAGGCTATCGAGACAAATCAAACTAGTCCGAACACGATGAGGTTACATCGTTTAACTACAGAACCACCTTCCTGTTCCATCATCAGATCAGCTCACAATAATATTGCATTGTCATCCGATTTATATACATGAAAAATTACAGCTCAGTCGGAAACCAGGAATTCAGCGCAAAATTTAACCCAAACATACATACATACAAACATACATACATATCAAAGCTAAACCACATTAATATTTCAAAGCTAAAACAAAAATATAATTGCTGTTGTAAGGTTTTATTTTTTCGGCATATAAAAGTGACTGCAGTCCAGAAATACTGTTGCAGACACACAGCATAATATAATTACGAATACAATATTTTCAGACAGGGTTGTATTAACTTTAAAATTAATTTCCTGTATAAATTATTTCATATTCAAAATTTTTGAAACGTTATCTGTCTGCAAGCCGATACAATAATTAAATAATATTTATTAAGTTAATTTTTTTCTTGGAGGATAGAAAGGCTTGGGATGCCATATGATTTATTTGTAACCGACGTTTTCTATGGCGCAGATTTGACAACCTCGATAGAACTTTCATTTTTATACCTTTAGTGGTAGATCCAATGGCGCCATGTGGCCCAGAGACTAGAGAACTATTTAAAAAGAACTATCAAGAAGCTAAGATTTTTATAAACTAACTACACTACGGAAAAAGAAGGAGGCAAAAGCTAGTCAACAATATACAAAACTTTATCGCTTCATGGAAACTATACTAAACAAGTGAAGTAGGTTATATTGGAGTAATATTTTGATATCTTCATCAGGAGTAAAGGAGTTCACCCACGCGCCGCGGAGCAGAAAAACCGTTTCAAATGTCAGGATAAATGTGCGAGTAACGAAGCGAGGCAATATGGCGGCGCTAAGCTCCTCCGTCAACTTTTATTGAGTTTCCTATTCTCCCTTATAAGTAATATGAGAAATTTAATAACTGACGCCGCATACTTACTGGTATAATATTATAAGGTTGGTTTGGTGTCTAACATTATTATGTAAATATGAATATTTTGTAATGTTATGTAAGTAATACTGGTATAAAAAAATGTTCGAAACCAATATGTGCTTACTTAGAAGTAACACTAGCAACATCGAATTCTAATGCTTAGAAAGTAGTTTCTAAAAAAATTCCGCTTCTAACATAGGCTCAATACAAGAAATGAATGTGTGAGTGCCACGTAATTATTTTCCGTACTGCCACTGAAAATTACATTTTTTGATGAATGATGAATTATGACACTCTTTTACCGTACAGTACGTCATGTTTAATAATTATCTGTGAGCTTGTCGTACTAACGCGACAATACTGAGTAATTGGCCTTAAAAGGCTTATTAAAAATAGCTTATCAGGGCGTCGACTATTGCGCTTCAAATTAGAGTTTGATGGCTATCAATAAAATGTGAGAAGTTTATACGTCAAAGAAAGTAGTTGTTCATAAGTGTATGTTTTTGCAATAGCTACATCGGTGTCTACACGCCATTTACAGTAGAGTAATACACACCCTAGGCGTAGACACCGGTAATAGATATGTCTCTCGTATACTACTAGGTATACCTCATTGAAGTTAGCTCGCTAACATCTTAGACTGCGCACGCCGTCAAGGACTAACTTAAAAGAAAAATACTTACCCATGGCAAAGAGTATGGTGACAGCGGCGACCCACCACGAGCACATTGTGGCCGCGTCAGGTGCCGGTCACATCATTGGTTGTGGCGTCCTGTCTGCCGCCACACTCTGTGGAAAAGACAATATTATATCAGATTATGGGTAGGCTTTTTTAACCATGCATAGTTCATAGCCTTGTCATAGCATGTACGTACATATGCTATTCGGCAGCTTAATCTTTTTTTAAGGAGCAAAAGCAATGACTTCAAATACATTGGTTCTATGAAGCTACACTTAAAATATAAACGATGAAACCGATGTGAGGGCTAGCCCGACTTAACATGTACATCTAAAATTATTTTATACTTATAAGTGGCGTTTGCAGTCGGTTTTTTACGAACTTTACTCTCTTGTTGAACAATTAATATTGTTGTAATAAATTGCCATACAATTATTCTTATAAGTGAAAACATGAATTTTAAATTAAACGATATACTTAATTGGAAAATGTTCAACAAAATATTATACATATTCAAACATTCATACTTAATAAGAATATAATGACATTTCGAAATTCGATAGAAATTTTTGCATTCATAAATAAAGAAATATTTCATCTTGTAGGAAAAAGATGATACTTGCCTAATGGAGAGCCTTAATTAGATTTGTCAAAGCTGTTTCATGAATGGCTCCCCTTTATTATATCTCGTTAAGGCGATGCATAATAGATTCGGAGGTACGGAGCGAGCTTCCTCCGCTAAATATTTCAAAGATTTTTTGTTCACATTCTCGGGATCGTACTAGTATTAAAATGGCTCCACGGACTCTAAATTGCGACGCAAATTCTGCCCTGAATAAGTCAAAAATTAATTTCGGAGTTGTGTAATATACCTGCATATAATAAAAAAATGTTTGACTTGGCTTATCTACTTATTTTATTTTAATTGCTCTCTTTGATATATCATGTTCGTAATTACTTCTTTGGTAGAATTCAAATGTTAGAATTGTTAACCTTCTCCTTTTTTCCCTTGAAAGTTCCAGTACAAATCACCTCTGGTCCCTCTTTCTACTCAGAGTGATCATGTCATCGTGAGAGGAATATCAACGAGAGTTACCACTATTTTCAAAATGCTAATTTTACAATTTTATTAGAGAAACGTAATAAATCAATATTATTCTACTTAATAGGCGTTAATCTAAAGACGCGGTTAAACGCGCCGTTTAACCGCACCTTAAGAGCTCAACCTTGATGGCTGTAGGTATTTGTATTAATTACTGGCCTGAAACAATTCAAATCAATACTCTGATGGCTAACGATAAACGTCTGTGAGACTCTGTCTAGGGATCAACGTCTACATTTTGAGGTTTACAACGTTTACATTTGCTGTTTAATATGCCTTCGATGCTGTCATATAAAAATGATTCGTCTGTAAGATGTGATCGGTTGAAACCTCATCACTACCATCATTATTAACAACAGACAAATGGCTCACTGCAGTCACTGCTGAGCGCAGGTCTCCTCTCAGTGAAGGGATATAGGCGATTTAGGCCATAGTTCACCATGCTAAATTGGCAGACTTCACATGCCCTTGAGAACATATTGAAGAACTCTCAGGCATGCAGGTTTTCTCACGATGGTTTCTTTGAATGCTGAAGCTTTGATATCTAATAAAAAAATTTTTGCTTACACGCACATAGCTCCAAAAAATCAGTGGTGTGTGCCCGGGATCGAACCCGCGACCCCTCGAATAGGAAACCGCAAACTAACCACAAGGTTATGTTCTTAATTTCGACAACTTAAATATTTTTTTGTACTCGTGTGTAACGCAGAAGTCGCAGAACCTGACTTGGAAAGTCGTAACATTTAAAATGAAACGTTACAAAGCCGTAAAGCTTAAGAAGGTCGCGCAAACAATACCAGCTAGGTTCAAAGATAAAAATTTTGAGCGTAAAACTCTTTGACGACTTTTTAAAGTAGCAACAGCGTTGATAAATGTAACTCCACGAACTCGGAGGATAAGAGTCGTCTTAATTTTACTCCTGCCGGTTTTATGAGGGGGAAATTTATATGGTCTGCCGCTTTTACTTACATGGAGGCGGCTGTTTGCCGTTATGGCCGGTTCACATTGTACCACTCACTAGATCCAGCGAGTGCAGTTATATTTGGCGTCGTCTGTGTCGATTATGCAACTAAATTGCTACAGAGAGGATCTCAGTTCTCTCTTCCAAAACGAGACAGAGCTACGAGTTACCCAAAATTAAAAGATGCGGGATAAATAAAAAAGTTTTTTTTAAATATGAATAGTGGGCAAACGAGCTGGCGGGTCACCTGATGTAAAGTGATTACCGCCGCCCATGAACACTTGTAGTATCAAAGGCACCACCAATGCGATGCTGGCTTTTCAGAAATTTATTGGTCCGCCCCTTGAATAACTCCATTTTGTAATTAAGTGGGAACACTGTCGAAGGGTGATGATTCCACAATTTGGTAGTACGTGGAAAAAAGATCTCGAGCAGCGGATGGTCGAAGTGCTCCAGGCACCCAGGTGGTGAGGGTGAAGTTTTTCACATGATGACAGCCAAACTTTAATTCGAGGAAGGCACATGATGATGATGCTGAAGTTCCTAAACTTTTGATCCTTGTTAAAACTGTGTATTTTAGCCAATATGTTGAATAATTGTATAGTATAGTATACACAGTTAATTTGTGAATAGGTTACACTTAATGCCTGTAATGAAATTACAAATACCACTCATATGGGGTAATGGTGGGTTATCAATATTATTCTAGTAGCAATTCACGGCTTACTAGATGACTAGACTGAAATGCGGCTGGAATAATGTCAACAGGGTGGGTGAAATATTACAATAAATTATTACATAAGTTCAACGTAGGTACATAGGTAGGTACATGAATGATTTTAGTTGACATTTTGCTGAGTCGGCGCGTTGGCGTAGATTGATGTGGTTTTGCTTAATGTTAGGCTTCATGTTACTTTTTGTTGTTTCATCGGTTAATTACTTCAATCATTATAATATTATAATCCGTCTATGAAAGAGCTATGAGCTAGCAGTTTATAATGATGTCCATGTCTATATTGGATGTGGTAAGTATATACATATTCGTCGGTTCATCGGTTTCCAGTCGAATTACTCATTAGATTTTGATAAATTAGGGTGCGCTTACGTCGTTATAAATTTTTCAAACTATAGGCGATATTATGAAGTCGGGTTTTCCTTCCTGACGCTATAACTCCAGAACGCACGAACCGATTTCCACGGTTTTGCATTCGTTGGAAAGGTCTCGGGCTCCGTGAGGTTTATAGCAAAGAAAATTCAGGAAAAATTTCAACAATTTAAGAACGCGGACGAAGTCGCGGGCGTCCGCTAGTAAGTTATAAGTTTCACTGGTTATAACTTATAACCAGTGAAAGTCCCACCTAGACAGCCAGACCTGTGTTAGTTCGTTGATTAATTATAGAGATCAGTGGCGTTGGTGGAGAAAAGATACATTCACTTACGAAGGCAAAACAATTCAACAAGATAGCCCAAAAAATTTTATCTCATAATAATTCTTTCATAAGTAAAAATAACCGGTCAAGTGCGAGTCATACTCGCGCACTGAGGGTTCCGAAACTCTTGACCATTGTATTAATTAGAATTAATTAGGTACCTACTAGATGACAACTTAAGTGCGCAGTGTTATTGCAGTTCCTATAGACGCCTTCCGGTCTCATCATCAGACCCTGCATATCATCTAGGACTAGAGTACTGTCAAGATGAATCAACCAAGCCCAAACTCAATGGGGTTGTGTAGTTTTTTCACAGTTTCCACTATCCATCTTTCATCCCATTATTTGTTTCTTTGAGTTACTTCCATAAGATAATGTATAACTTGTAAAACTAAGTCTAAGCTGTCTTTAAAGCATTCGAGATAGTCAATCAAAAGGTTCTCTATGTTTGATAGAATTTTCTTTGTGACCCTTTTCATGTCTAAACAAGCAAGTAATAGTATTGTTTGTTCTAATAAATGTGGGAATAGCTCAAAGTAAAAACACTAAATATATATTAACTTCTTTTATTTAAACTACTTTTAGCACTCCTTAGCATGTCTTAACTCCATATGCCATCTTGCCAATCTTTTTTATCTCCATATCTTCCCACTCTCTCTATCGCATACATCCATCCCTGTCATACACTTACATTCCGTTTCCCACATTCTGTCATCCTGCACAGACATACCTTCTCCGTTTATACATCTTTACCATATTCATACTTCCTCGCATACCTTCTCAACACTAATACACCTAAGTTAAACAATACAGTTTTCATATATACTTAATACATCTTAAGTTAACCAATACAGAATGACATCTTATAAGGAATCTAAACACTAGTAAGTATACATGGTCACAAATTATTATAATATTTCTTTTAGAAAATAAAATAAAATTTGACTGATCTTGAATTTAAATAATGATAAAGTAATTGTATTTGAAAAAATGTTATTAAATAATGAACAATGTTGATCATCAAACTTCTTTTTATTTAAATAAAATTACTTGAGTTATGATTCAATAATAACCGGTAAAACACTGGTTTTTCTCTGGTGTTTCACCGGTATAGTATACAATGAGACCTTAATTATATAAATCTTTGATTAACATACTTTATGCGAGTAAATAAAACTAGTTGTTTTACTAGCTACCTACCCATGAAAGGTTTTTTTCTTTGATTGTATACTCTCGTTTTTTTGGTTGATTTCATTCGGCAATTTAGTTCCTACCTATCTCTTAAAATATAAAGCCCCTAAATAATCCCATTTCACTTGTTTACTCCCTTAATTTGGGGAGAAACCCCCATAAGTTGCGATCCCTGGCAGCACTACAAAAATCCGATACTAACATTAACATAATAATACTATACACATAGCCGTCTCATAGAGACGTCTCAACACTACATCTATGTTGCTTATTTTTTAGCAATTTCATTTGGTCTAGAACAAGCTCTGCAGCAAGATTTCAAGATTAACTGCTTCATTCAAGTACTCAATAGACCTATCAAGACAATAGTCAAATGACTTTGTTGGTTCACAACTATTGTTATAATAACAAGATAGTATATTTTCAAGCTGTGACCATCTGCTAAGCTTAAGTTCACTAGGTAATATCCAGCTCAAATCTTCATGATGCATTAAATGTCCTTTTACATATACCTGAATGCTTAGATTTTCATCCACCAACACACTATGAAACTACTTTCACATTGCTGTCACCATTATCACTTTCAATATCAAGATTTAACAAATAGAAATATAGCCTCTTATTAGGTATCACTTGATACAACCATTTAGTTTCTTAAATTTTCTTGGAATTTATACACTAAGTCTGCAAATGATGTTATTATGTCACTCTAAAAATCATGAAATTGTTCAGCTCGTTCTCTACTTTTTTCGGGCTTGCTTCTTGGAGGTGGAGTGCTTTTCGACATGTATGATGGGAGATTATTGAAAATATGAGGTATTGCTCCCTCGACCAAACATGAGTATTTCAATTGCTGTTCTGTCCATCACGTCCAATGATTATTTCTTCTTGAAAAATAGTTGCTACGCTTGAGAGATATGAGCATCTTTCGGGAAAGAAAATGTACTTTTAGCTCCTTCAATGCTGATAACACTGTCGTAATTTGATTTGCATTCAGGCACACAGCATTTTCTTGGCATCTAAAACAGTTAAAATAACTTTTATTATCATAAACAAAATGAAATATAAGTATAGTTTAGTAGGTTATGTTTTCAAACCTAGATACTTATTACTTAAATTATGAGTCTGGCACTTAATTGTAAGTTACTATGTACCTTGTTACTAAACATCTTTAAACGAAAATATCTTCATTTGTTGCACCAAAATATATTGACAGTATTAGCCAGTTAGTAATACTAATAAACATAGCTTTTCTTACCTTTGCAATTTTGTTTGCACTTTGCAGTCGATATACATATAGGTAGGTCCGAAACATGGATTTATCTCGTCGTAACTGATGTATTTTTAGGTTTCTATTCACCTTGACTGAAACCGTACATTAAATTTATTGTAACTTTTATTAAATAATTATGATTTATATACAAAATAACACGACGCACTACCTTCTACCTTGCGAAGTTGCCAAACTTCTACAGTCTTGAGTCTATATATACATCCTTCTCTATGCTTCTACTTCATGGCTCTCTAGATAGAGACGGCTCTATACGTCAATGGATAGGTACCAAATAGAAACACAATGCCTTGTCCTGCTTCTACATACATATTTTGACATAATGTCTTCTCACTTTAGTCGTTTTAGCTTTATGAGCTAGCCACATTAGAGGGTTAACGTTGGGCACTATTAACACGGCAGCTTCCCCCGATATTTAATGCGAAAAATTGAGCGGCTACACTTGAACGGTCAACGTTAATGCCCGATAATGACGATAAAATGTCTTGATTCAAGATGGACGCTGACGCTGCTGCATTCACATTGCGTTATCGCCAATGAATTAATACAGGATTAATAAATACATCATTAAAAAATTAATACAGAACTATTGCGTTATCGCCAATTAAATTTGCGTTGACGTTGACGAAGTGTGAGCACTCAGTCTGTCGCGTTTAATATCGGCGGAAATAACCGCGATAATAGTTGAAATGATCGACATTGACGTTTACCATAGTGTGGCCGCACCATTATAATCTGTCTACGTGACGCGTCACTAAAGAAGCGTTGCAATAGTTGTAATTCACAGTAAGATATCGGTTTTTTTTTGGTTTTTTTGGCTGTTTTAGGTACTATTATAAGGTTTAGAGGTATCAAAATCTCCGTAATTTGTAAGATTTTAAGGCTGGTGTTTGTAAAATATAACGGGACCTACTATGAAACTAAGAATTCGGTATGGAAAAAAACGATTTTTGAAGATGTGCCTTAATTTGTTTTAATAATGAGAAAGCCGTGGTTTTCAAGCTGTAACTTTTTACTGAGTTAAGCTATAAGCTTGATATTCTTAAAATACTACGAGACCATTGAACTTTATATTCAGTATAAATTTCGACTTCGGATCATAAGCCGTTTTCGAGAAAAACGGTGGTGACACACTGACAGACAGACGGACAACGAAGTGATCCTATAAGGGTTCCGAAGTTTTTTTCGGAACCCTAAAAAGATGAATATTAAATTTAACACTTTACACATTATCCGAAGAGCTTAAACAAATAGCAAGCGAAGAGTAAAATTACATTTCGAAATCCGTGTGAATTTTTCTCGTCCAAAAGTCTGTAGGTTTCATTTAGTAGAGAAAAACTTGATAATGGAAGCCTAATTGGATTAATCAAATCGTTTTTATGGATTACTATCGTCATATATCTTTTTGATTCTATGCGCAAATCGGCATGCATAACTGTTTCTACTTGTAGAGGTAGGTACATGAAAAGCCTCATTGAGGCAAAAAGGTTAGAGATATTTTATTTGGGTCAAGGAGTCGTATCGTTCCCATAGTGCAAATCTAGCTGCTCGCTAGCTTCACTGTACAGTAGCCAGTGCAGCGCAGCGCGTTCAAATAGAAGCAGTAAGTACTATTCAGCTACTCGAATACTAAAAGTAAAGGTTGCTACATAATACGTACTGACTGTCCACTTCAAGTTTACCACTGTCGATCGGTACAAAAACGTCATAGGAACAAATTGTGGTGCCGTTAAAAAATATGTTTTTTTTAGTTTAACTACAACTATGACGGATTTTTCTCTCTGGCATTCTAATTTTTAAAAATAGTTTTCTAGTTTTTTGTTCAGTTTTTTCGTTCGAATCGTTAACTTTCGTTTTCGAACATAGACTTCTATTTGAACGAACAAATGTAATGCGAAAGTATGAAGTACGATTAATATTTCAATGAATTCGTGATCATTTTCTGTGGATTGTACGTACGTACGGAATTACCTCCACGGAGGAAATTGCAAGGTAAATTTTGTACAGAATGAGTTTGGAAAAGAGTTCCCAGGGTTGACTAATAGAAATTGGAAATATAAAAACCTTTTTTTATCCGACTTCCCGGGTTTTATCTACTAGTTACATGAAAGTAGTCACTAAGTTTACCCCGTGACTTCGCCCGTTTATTAAAATAATTGACTTGCAAATGAGTATAGATTTTATATACGTAAAGTCGTCTCGCCTTAATTAAGTCTGTTACATCTAAACAGGGCTCCGCGTCGCCGAGAGAGGAGTATTCACCACTAATTGGCTTCTAGAACATACCGCGACGTGTAATGTGCGCTAGAAAGTGCTTTGTGTCTGCCTCTAATGATCAATGCGACACCCTATACCTAAGTGGTATAGATTTTAGACTTGCTTTCTTGACAGCACAACTACCAGCGAAATTATGTATTACTAGCGGACACATGCGACTTCGTCCGCTTCTTCAATTCACAATCGATAGTTCCTAAGTCACAGTGTAGCCACGCAGAACTGCAGTATCAGGATTGAGGAGTTGGGTCCTAAAATTCAACGATGTATTCTTTACTTGGTACCTACAATTACTATTCAAGCATCTGTGTTTCCTGCCACCTATGATTTGAGTACCTTCAAGGTAAGAGTGAATAGGAATCTTCTAGGCAAGCGCGCTCCAACCTAGACCTCAAGTATTGATAGTCGCCAAGCGCAAGCCTATTTTGAATTTAAAAAAAAATAACTCAAAGCTTAAACTCTTAGTGCGGACTGAAAATTGAAAGGTCGAAGATTCGATTCCCACACGTTACACTATTGTAGTACCCACTGCTAACCTAACACAGGCTTCCCGCTTATTTTTTATGCGCCACTTTTGCCAATTTTTTAAGTTAAAAGATTATAATTTAGCGTCAGCATGTAACTTAAATTGAAATAAACTGTGCGTAGTGGGAATATATAGTATGTAATGCGCTACTTAGAGCGCGTAATAAATCATATTCCGAGCACGTAGCGATGTGTGAAGAGCGTCCTCCGCCGTTCAGCATCGCGCGCCCCGCGTCTCTCAGCCAGCACCCGCCACTTACGACCCTCGTCTTATATTCTCGTATTTGAATGCTGCCTTGCGCCCTGGCGTTAGTGCTATTCGCTGTGGAAGTGGGATTAGACTGAGGTTCGGAATTCCCTTCCTGGTAGCGGAAATTATATAATTTAATTCTTACCCTAACGCAGTGGGTCTACGGAGAAATACGAATTCCCCGTAGAGTCTACGGGATATCGTCGTCTACGGCGTAGACCTACTGGTGTTAGAAGCCAATAGGTCCACGGAGCATCGGCCGGTTTATCATTTCTTACCAAGGTACCAACAGTGTTTAAAGTAGGTAATATTATTTCAATGTTGTTTTAAGATGTCATACAATGACAACCTTAAAGTAATTACTTAAGGTCAAAACAACGTTGAGGTGGTAAGCCTCTGGTAATGACTCTACCGCAGGTTCCATAGTATTAATTTTACGACCTATTCTTTACCAAAAGGAAGAATTATTGTTTTAAGAGTCTATGTATGTACGAATAAATAAAAAAAAAGTATGTTTGTATTTACGCATCTTTCACCGCAGTGCCTAAACTACTGAAACGATTATGAAACATGAGGTGTCAATCCATTCGTTATTGTGGTCCAGGTGACCAACACTACATTATAATGCGAACATAATCAATGTACCTAATGACGTATTTTGGATCCAATTTTCCGTAGCCGGGATGCAATTTTTAAACTTTTATCTTGTTACTAGATGATGCCCGCGACTTCGTCCGCGTGGATATTTGATTTCCGCGGGAACTCTTTAATTTTCCAGGATAAAATGTGGCATGTGCTAATCCTGGAAATGAGCTATCTCCATTCCAAATTTCAGCCAAATCAGTTCATTTGTTGTGGCGTGAAAGAGTAAAAAACACACACAAATACAAACTTTCGCCTTTATAATATTAGTGTGATTCCTTCTGCCACAGACTTTAGGTGTGACTCGTTTCGAGAAATTGATCATCATGTAGAATTTGTAAATATGCTACGAAATAAAACTAGTGGTTCGCCCCGAACTGAGACCTCGCGATATCCCATAATTCCCAAAAGTTTTAATTATATATTGTAATAATTAACTTTTAACATTAGACGCAATAAAAAAAATAATAGTTGACATAAAACTGTTTTACTGACACAGCGCCATCTATTAGCATTATTGTGAAGCCAATAGCTTCACTATAATGCTAATAGATGGCGCATTAAAATTAAATAATTTCGTTTCTTTATAACATTTATCTAATTTTAATATTTGTTGTTCAAGTACAGGATATAACTGAATTTTCAACCAAGGTTCACGTTCTAATATTCAGTAATTCAGAAGTTATAGGGCTCTGACAGACATTTAGACGGACACACTTCTCTGTCTAGTAGGCAAGCGCCCTAGTTGACTCAGAGAACTCGCTTCGCTCGTTCAATTAACGAAACGCGTGAACCGCTCGACTTGTCAGGTCGCACCGTGTCTAACATGAAGCGTG
This sequence comes from Hipparchia sbordonii, assembly GCA_038048805.1. Taxonomy (NCBI): domain Eukaryota; kingdom Metazoa; phylum Arthropoda; class Insecta; order Lepidoptera; family Nymphalidae; genus Hipparchia; species Hipparchia sbordonii. Next base: position 17,018,030 of record CM076098.1, read on the forward strand.
AAAAAAGCGATACTATCTTTCATTTCGTGTCTCCGTTCGTCCTGCCTCCTTATCTGATCGGACACGAAAAAAGCAAAAACGAAACAAATGAGCTTACTTTTACATAAAAATGCGCTAAGTTCGTATATTTTTGTCAAAGTGCAGAGATAAGCTTAAATATTTAAAACCGTAAAAGTTAAGGGAAAACTAAAATAACTGAAAAAGTAGATAAGCTTCTTTTTTTTTTAGGACATTCCTTAAATATAGTAGGTAGGTATTTTAACTTTTCGTCTGTTTTATTTCAGCTGTTATTATGCAGACGTTTACTCGTGAACCGAAAATCAAACTCGAGACATATTTAGGTGCCAGCATTAGCAGTGCTGATTCCTCTATGGTCATCTAAAACATTTTGTAATGGCTTCAACAGGCTCTCGGACGCCACTGAGATGGGAGGAAGGGTAAACAAAGGCCGGAAATATTTATCCTCGAAGACTACTGGTACAAGAATCACAAAAGACACGTATTACAAATTATCTATCAAAATATCCATTTGATAGGAAAATTATTCTAAGTTCCATTAAATTATTTCACCCTTGCTGGGGTAGTTTGACTAGCAAGTTATCCATGGTTATAATTTGAAGAAAACTACGCAAGATATTATAGTGCAGAAGTTTGTGCAAAAACACAAATAGGTACACTCTATGTCGTCTCACTTTCATAGGCCATTTCATAGGACAGTTATCTTACGTGACCGGAGATTGATGATGAAACGATTTACTGCTCGCGTGGGAGTGGGACACCAATAATAATATTCATATAATTTTTTTTAATATAAGGGTAGACCAGCGCGTGGATGCAATCACACCTAATGATTTAAGACCGAGCTTAAATCGGACCGCGCTTGCCTAGAAAATTCCTGTTCACTGTTGAAGTTACCCAAATTGTAGTTATCTAGAAAAACGGTAGCCGGAAGGGTTTTCCGTTTAGCGGTGCGTATCAGAACGAGGAAGCAAAGCGCTTAGTTCACATCTTTGAGATTTCAACAACATAGGGGTGCAGACCTATTCTATGCCTTGCATTTCGATGCTAAAATGGTGTTGATGGAACCAAGTTGAAAAGTTCCTGAGCACACTCTCCGAAATATAATCTGTAGAAATCCGACCCACAGGCAACCTTTCGCTGATGCTTGCAAACTCTGAAGTCTGGAGTTGACCAGCGCTGAGTCCGACTTACTTTTTCTGGCGCGTTAAAAAAACGTTAAAAGTCTTCTGGTGCGTAAATTACCAAAAAGATGTGAAAAAGAAATGGTCAAAAAGAATGGTTATTGCCAAAAAAGCAGTTGAATTAGTTACCAAAACTACTTACTTAAACTGCCATACTAAAATAGTTTATTATACCAATTTGGAGAAGAAAACTATAAAGATAACTTCTATTTCTTACGAAAACATCTCACTTATGGTATCACTTCAACTTTTGTCCGGCCCGATAAGTGTTTTTCTCTTTTGAGTGGTTTACATAATCTAAGAATACCATTTTGTAGAGTAGTTTCTATCGACTCTATCTTATGGTCAGATAAAATATTTTGATTTCGTGCAAGTGGATTACTCGGTATATTGTATTTATAACATTCAATAAGGTGAACATATTATAGTACAAAACTTTCATAGAATTAACTTTTTCTTCGGGTTACTAACTATTTTAAATCTTATAAAAATAAATGAGATATATATCTCTCATTTTCGTTGCTTAAAATATCTTAATTTAGAGCAATCGATTTTAACTAGGTACCTACTCGTGTTTGTCTAATCTTAAAAGAGTATTATTAACTTCAGAAATACTATATCCAAAGCTAAATTTAAATAACAAGCATACCTTTCTAGACTCTCAGTCCTGTATCTCTATTAATAGAGTACAGAGATATCGATCTAAATATTTATATAACTTTTTACGAAATTAACAACGAAAAAACTTTTGCTAAACCTTTCAAAAAATAAAAGAATACCGTATTCAATGCCAGTTTTGTTATGATATTTCCATGGCTTCACCATAATCAGCTGATGCTGTTTAATATCTCCTTCGGCTCACTCCTCTAATCCTTTCTTGGAAATTAATTAAGGGGGCACTCGAGGGAACTTTAACCCTGCAATTCACGGGTCAAGCTTAATTACTACGTACCTAGTTTTTCCACCGTTTCTCTCCCACGGACGCCAACACTGACTGGCAAGAGAGGGACGGAGGGCGGAGAGGCGAGCCGCGGGGCGCCCGGACGCGGTGGCTACGCGAGGCTGACTGAGTTCTCAAATCTCTGCGCCTCTCAACCCAGGTCAGGTCACCGGTAGGGGTTCGTCCAGACGAGGGGTCAATTTTATGAATGTTTCAGTTAGGTATTTTCAACGGCAATTTGGAGAGACGCGATTTGTTGACTTTTCAAATTTTATTGTGTAGGTACGATTTATTGATTTCGGGGTCAGTTGGGCGCGGGCTACGAACATTTTTAAAGCTATTAACTCTTTTACGGTATTCACTGTTTTGTTTGGAACCTTAATTTATTTACTTAAAACTGAGGTAGTTCTTACTGCTGTTTCACAATGCTGACTGTATATAGATCTAATAATATACTATTAATATATTATATCTACATAATAAATAAATTATTGTAGGTAAAAATAAAATTAGAAATTTAATATTATTATCTAATTATATTATTAGAGTTTCATCGTATAACTACAATATATACTTTCGCATATACTTGTACATACAATTTTACGCTCAACGTTTCGACATCTTACCTCTACCTGCCGTCCCTCCTAACCAATAAATTAAATCCTCAAACAAAACCCAAACAAACAAAAGGTAACTTCATCACGCCTCAATATGGAGCAGGCTTTACTCAGCATCCCACCAACACATCAACGTGCGCAATAAACATACACAAACACACGGAAACGGTTGACAACCTTCCTAAGAATTTGATACTCTATGCTTGTGAGAGAGTATGGAAATACCTGACGTAATATCAACTCTATCTGTGTGGGTTTTCCTGAAAATGGCCGCCGGATGTTAAGCGCATGCGTAGAGAAAAACAAACTCCGTATTTACTTCACAGTGGCGAATATAGACGACAATAATTCTTATTTACATGCGTATAAGTATGGTATAGAAATTATGTGAAGGAAAATAGAGTTAGGTTTAGAAGTATGGCGGGATTTTGAAGCTAAAATTTGAAGATAAAAACGAACCTGGGTGAAAATAAATATGTACTTAATTATATTTGAATACCTACTTGCTAAAATATGAAAAACTTGATTATTAATTCATAGAATTACATATTTCAGTATGATAGGAAACCAGAATATTGAGTTGCAGAGAAAGAAGATACTACAAAAACTGATCTGAAGAGACTTCAGATCTAAATGAAATTCATTTATGGACGAGATCTCCAATTAAAGACTGAGATCAAAATTACTTAACCCGTGTTAACCTTACAAAAAATTTTTTTCAGACAATCTTTTACCAACGAATTATTACACGTAGAAGTCATTTTTAAATGTTGCTCAAAAAAGTTTTCCTAAAGAATAAAATTAATTCAGGAAAGAAAAGTCTTGAAAGAAAGGTCATAAAACTAACAGATAGACTCAAGTTCACTTTTACGGTAATAAAAAAAATGGAAACAATCTCTAAAATCTGAAAAAATAACACTAGTCAACAAATTTTTGTAACAAGAAAAGTGACTTCCGATTTTGAAATACCTACCTACCCTCATTATAACACAGTATTTATTTTGTTTCGATCAGGTCTAGTTTTTGTGTTACAGATACCTACCCAAAAATAAATTTTTACCTTTTTTATCTTATATGTTCAATTCTGGACCTTATGTGTTTTAGTAAAGTGCTTGTATTTTGTGTTTGCCGAATTAAGTGAATCTTAAATTATGGAAAGAAAGTGTAAAAATGATCCTGTCAAGTTTTGTTACATTTGTGGTGAATTTTCTTTTAAAACTCAACGGAGAAACTTGACGTCATAAGTAAAAAAAATATTTCAACTTTATTTTTCAACCAGGACAAAAAAAATTAAATATGCATAGTTAGTACAATCTGATAATATTGATCTGATACTATTTTTGCCACCTTTTCATATAAAACTTAGCCTTATGAAAAACTTCGTGAAAGTAATGAATCAACTCAATAAGAATTTAAAAAAAAAATACTAAAATCAGTGAAGCAAAAATTAAAGAGGGTATTTGTAGGTCCTTAAATTAGAAAATTAATAACAGATAAAATTTTTATAGAAAACCTCTCTGAAATGGAAAAATCTCCTTGGGAATCTTTCATGAAAATGACTTCTAATTTTCTCGGAAATCATCGATCTGATGACTATAAAAGTACTGTTGAGGAGCTTTTAACTACCTATAAGGCTTTGAGATGTCTCATGTCCGTAAAAATACACTTCTTGCACTCTCATTTGGACTTTTTTTCTAAAAATTTGAGCGCCGTCAGCGATGAGCATGGTGAAAAATTCCACCAGGTCATTTCTAAAATAGAAAAACGATACCAGGGCAAGTGGAGCCCACGTATGTTAGCCGATTATTGTTTGACTTTACGATGAGACGTCCCTAAAGCAAAATACAAAAGAAAATCATAAGATACGTGTATTTGTGACACTACAATCGCCTATGTAAGTTAATTAAGTTTATTAAAACCGTATTTTTCTAAAAATTTTAAAAAAATTATTACAACAAAACTATTCGTATTGGAAACATTTTAATATCAATTCTATCATCCTCAACCTTGCTCTAGACATAATTAGTTAACAGTTTTCTTGTTACACACAAAACGTCCATTTTTGTTGACCAGTGATAATTGACAATATTATTTTTAGATATTAGTGTGGAAATGAATGTGCCCAATAATAATATTTGCACAAACAAAATACATTTAGGGTTCGGGACTTCGGGTGTATTCCCTAAATAGGGATTGAAATGGAAACGTACGTACTCAAAATAATATCGTTAAGATAAGTTCAGTCTGTAATACATTAGACCGCGCCAACGTGACCCTGAGGAGTACTTTTAAGTTTAAGGTGGAGCATAAAACATAGTTTATAAAGTGACTTCATATTTTAAGGGTGACTAATGACTATTTATTAGTAAATCTTCTGTATCTAAAATATATAATATATCTACTATGAAAGACAAACTCTCAAGAAAGTAGGTTTCTTCACGATGGTTTCCTCCATCTTTAAAGAAGTGATATTTAATTTATTATTAACTAGTTGATGCCCGCAACTTCGTTCGCGTGGATTAAGGTTTTTTAATTCCCGCGGGAACTCTGTTATTTTCCGGGATAAAAAGTAGCCTATGTATTATTCCAGGCTATAATCTACCATCGGTTGAGTCGTTGCGAAGTGATTGAGTAACAAACATCCAAACATCCAAACATCCACACTATACAGGGCGTCCCACGGCTATGCCACATGGAGGGGAAGTACCTTAAATATTGTAGATGGAACATTTTACTGAAAGAAGACTTCATTTTAATTTAAAGAACAATTTAAAGTGCATTCATAGATTTTTAAATAATTGCCTGGTTGAACCGGGACTCGAACCCGCTATACGAGAAAAAAAATTAACCTGTATCTTTATCATACCGATCGGAAGGCTTCATCATAAGGATTATTTTTTTGTTAAATAACATAGCATGAGAAATAAAAGGAAGACCATGAATTTTAGCCTTTGATGTAAAATTTTGTTCAGAAAAATGAAAAGCTGACATTGGCGTATCGTATCGACATACAACTGACATGAACTATTACTAATGAGTGCCCACTTGAGAAGTACGCATCATTTCCCGATCCTTACTATCCTTACTAATCCTTACTTATATTATTACCTATAAATGCGAAAGTGTGTTTGTTTGTTGATTTATTGGTTTGTCCTTCAATCCCGCTGCAACAGTTTGCAGCGGGATTGAAGGACATGTCGATACGCCAATGTCAGCTTTTCATTTTTCTGAACATAATTTTACATCAAAGGCTAAAATTCATGGTCTTCCTTTTATTTCTCACGCTATGTTATTTAACAAAAAATAATCCTTATGATAAAGCCTTCCGATCGGTATGATAAAGATACAGGTTAATTTTTTTTCTCGTATAGCGGGTTCGAGTCCCGGTTCAACCAGGCAATTATTTAAAAATCTATGAATGCAGTTTAAATTGTTCTTTAAATTAAAATGAAGTCTTCTTTCAGTAAAATGTTCTATCTACAATATTTAAGGTACTTCCCCTCCATGTGGCATAGCCGTGGGACACCCTGTATATAATATATATAAAAATATAAAATATAAATAGTAGGATTTAACTTGCATGTCTGAAAGTTCTCCATTATGTTTTAAAATTGGGGTGGACATGTCTGTGGGGTGGATGGCGTTTGAAGTCTGCCAACACTATTCTATATTTTACTCAACACAAAAACTCGTGTAAATCTGTCCAAAATTCAGGAAAATGTCAAAGAGAGTGGGAAAAATAAACTTTAATAAAAAAATTCCGATGACATAGATGATAATAAACCGGATGCGGAACGTAATATTTTTACCTTTGGATCGACAGCTCCGCTCGCAAACAAGCCATAAAACGACAATTTATGGGCACAGTCACGTTGAGTTGATATCAATCAACATATTAAACATTTTGAAGTAAATATTATTTTGAAAACAGCAAGTGCTGAGTTTTTTCCATCTCTTTTCAGCAGAATAAAATATTTTGAGTTTAAATTTGAATAAACTCAAGATATTTTTTACAAAATGCCTTGTATAAGTTACGCTCTCCTGCACCTAACAATGCTAAATGAGGAAATGCTTACAGCCGATTTCCGATAACTTGCAAAACTACTGCACTCGAAACTTGAACAAACTGGAACACGTAGGTATTGTTTCAGACGTATTCCCACACGGAAAGTTCGGGAAAACTTTTTATTGTAAACTAATGAATTTCTGCGACTTCGTTTGCAAGTTTGAGTTGCTTCCACGTTGAAGTAAGTTAAGTGTTTCAGCGACGGATTACTTTGAACGAACTAGTTGAATGAATGACATACTTTTTGAATGCTGCTTATAGTTAACCGTCTGAAGTAAATGATTATTTTGTTATTTATTTTGTTTGTTTTCATAATTCTTACGGACCGGATAACATTACGTTTATTCTCCATAATTAGTATGTTTATTCCTATATTAGAATCGGCTTATTTCAAGTAGAGGGTTTTAAATGAAAAGATTCACGTACCTACAGATTTCTTTCTTTCAAAAGTAAGAGTTACTTTGACAAGTGGCTTATTCACTCGTACTTTTTAAACTTTACTTGAAAAGCAAATAGGTAATAGGCGATCATACAGACCCTTTGTTACAGTTTGTACAAATCTAGAAAAACAATGAAAGGAGGAAAAATCTATTCCCCTCTCGACACTAGGTAACCCCGTTGGCTTCGACCCCCTTACATTATTCGAGCGATCATTCAATGACTGGGGTCGTGACTTGTGCCACTTGATGTATGCTACGAGATCTTATTTATCGCTGAAAAATCGGACCTAAATCCTTCATTTATTGGAAGGTCGACGGATCAATCCCTACCCGTTGCATTATTGTCGTACACAAACCTTACACAAGCTTTACTTGTATTTGGGGAGGGGGACTAATAAGCGTGGTTATAAAAAATTATTAAGTTATTTAAAAAAGGGTAGAATATTCTTAATTTTCTATGTGGAAACACTTTTTTTATAAGAAATTCAAAAGTTTGTAGAACAATAGTACTTTTAAGTAAGACTAGAATTTGATTGTAGAAGGTAGTTGGTATTTTTACATTAATTCTGCATCCTTCAATAATATTTTTAACAACCCCGCTATTTTCACTAAATTATCGTAAACAACGAAAGATCCCGTTCCCGTCAACGAAAGACGTTGGGTGCCAACATTCGCATTTGTGCCCAATACTCACCATGCCAGAAGCTATTTAAACGTTATATCTATGAATGTAACTATAATGTATGACGTTTTTAATTTGTCTCTAAATAAAACCAACCTTAATTTGAAATGTCTTTTAATTATCATATTTTGTATTTATTTATTTACAGAAACTTATTGACACAGGCAGTGATGATTTTCACATAAATTTGGCATTGACTTATAATTTAATACAAAAATGTTGAGAAAAATCTTTCTAAATACGCATTAATAACCTAGTTAATATAGAGTAAAATAATAAAAAAATCACGTAAATGTATACCAAAAGTGGCTTAAGTAGTAGGTACAGTTTAAAAAAAATGTATTCTAAAAGTGAGTCCGATTGCTCATCGCTTAACCTAGCAACAGATAACGTAATGTCAACTTAAAATATAACAATTTAATAACTATTAACGTAAGTGCAACAATTAGCACCTCCCACGTAACTGATTTACATTTGTTTATTTTCTTTCTCCTTTTCATCTTAAAATTGGAATTTCTTTACACACAATAATTCACAATCTTTTTTTGAATCGATATGATTTTTTTAATAGTCAGTAAATCTAACTACAATATCTAATGAAAATTCTTTCAATTTCGAAACGGTTACAAAATATTGTCTATCATTTTTTGTGCCAACTTACGCCGAATCTTCCCGAGATAAGAATGTTCCCTACTTAACTTTACTTGCACCTAAACTTACTATAGTCAGTATCTTACAATTTTAACAAAGTCACTTAGTACATAGAGGTATATCAAAAAAATATTTTTTAACTTTTTTCAATAATTTTGTCATCTCTTTCAATAGTTTTGAAAATATTCCCGTACCCTTAATATTCGAATAGGCCGCGAGTAATTCGAGTCAAATATAAAACGCCTAGAGTTATTCACAAATTCTTAAAAACAAAGTAATTCTAGACCCTAACTATTCCCTAGTTAACAATTTGTTTAATATAATAATAATAGTATTCTTCTATTTTGCTTGCAGCAGTCTTTATTGTCAATGTAATTATACATGTATTGTAAAATCTCTTCGCTCCTGCTCCTGACGCTGTTGTTGATACCTGAAACAAATATAATAAAATATTTAGTAAACTAATATTTGAAAATTAAAAAATATATATTCCAGAATCATCTATCGTGAAAGGAAAATATTATTTCATCGTACCTATTATATTTTAGGTGCCCAACCGTTAATGAGTTTCAAACCTTTTTGCTTGTAAGTTATCTACTTCTCGGATAGATGGCGTTAGCTTATGAATGTAAGTAAGAAATGAGCACTTATAATCTAAGTATGATTTATGAGCTTGTTGTGAGCAACTGTAGACGTTTTAGTTCGATATGCCTGCATAGGAGGTCGTCACGATATGTTCATTCACCGTTCAAGCTGACAGAGGTGCGTGTCCGGGAAAGATTCCTGAGGATTTGTAGTGTACCTGGAGGCATTAGGCGCGTGGTGTCGTCTCGGTCGCCGCCGGGACTTGTCCCGTGGCCCGGAGCCCGCGCACGACTCCGCGCTGGAGTCCGTCACCGCGCGGAACACCTCTTCCGCTGAAAGAATCCCTGACCGTGGGTACGTATTCCCAACAACGCAACGTTAGTACATTTTGGGCTTCCAAAGATAATAGCACCAGAGCAAAATGGATATAAAGGACACTATTGTTCCAATATCCGAAAAATATCAACACTTGTGAGGTGAATATGATAATTAGCCCGTAATACAAACGTCGGTGTGGACTCTACCATCATTAGCAAAAAAAGTTTTAGGCATCTCATCAGGTTCGGATTACCACCATCATCATAATCAACTCAACCGATAATCCCCTTCGGTATATCTTTTTGAAAGGTTCACAACAAAACAGTTTTATAAATACGGTTGCCCACTAAGAAAACGCCCCATTAGACGACCCAAGTATCGCTGGTCGGACGAAGCGACCAAAGACTTGCAATTGACGTGAAGTGGCGCAGGATAGGCATGAGTGGCAGCTTCTGGTGTCGAAGCCCAAGATCCTCTTTGGATCACTGAACCAGCGAAGTAAGTAAGTAGAACAAAACATAATCTAACAAGTCTTTAGGGAGAGGTCTTCCAAAGCTGCGCTTTCCATTGCGAGGTCAGGCGCCAACGTCCACCGCGTCTTCAAGCTATCACCTAGGCTTTATCTGAAAATCGGTGCTGTAGTTTTTTGAACCTACACTGCAGCATTAATATGCTGAGGCAGTAGGCTTCACCTACAACATAGTACATGTTTTTTTTTGTAATATAAGTACAATATTATTTAGTCTTGTGATTTAGACTTAGTGTTAATAAAATGAAATCTTGTTTTTTTACTGTGTTAAGCTGAACAAATGTTCATGTATTGTAAGGCCAGCGGCTACGACTAACGCTTGGCGGGCGCGAGCGGCATCCTGTAGGCGGCGCCGGAGCTGCACTCGGCGCACGGCGAGCCGCTGGAGTCGGAGTCGGACTCCGTGCGCCGCACCATCAGCGTCATCGCGCGCGACAGCGTGTACTGTGTTAAGCTGAACAAATGTTCATGTATTGTAAGGCCAGCGGCTACGACTAACGCTTGGCGGGTGCGAGCGGCATCCTGTAGGCGGCGCCGGAGCTGCACTCGGCGCACGGCGAGCCGCTGGAGTCGGAGTCGGACTCCGTGCGCCGCACCATCAGCGTCATCGCGCGCGACAGCGTGTACTGTGTTAAGCTGAACAAATGTTCATGTATTGTAAGGCCAGCGGCTACGACTAACGCTTGGCGGGTGCGAGCGGCATCCTGTAGGCGGCGCCGGAGCTGCACTCGGCGCACGGCGAGCCGCTGGAGTCGGAGTCGGACTCCGTGCGCCGCACCATCAGCGTCATCGCGCGCGACAGCGTGTACTGTGTTAAGCTGAACAAATGTTCATGTATTGTAAGGCCAGCGGCTACGACTAACGCTTGGCGGGTGCGAGCGGCATCCTGTAGGCGGCGCCGGAGCTGCACTCGGCGCACGGCGAGCCGCTGGAGTCGGAGTCGGACTCCGTGCGCCGCACCATCAGCGTCATCGCGCGCGACAGCGTGTACTGTGTTAAGCTGAACAAATGTTCATGTATTGTAAGGCCAGCGGCTACGACTAACGCTTGGCGGGTGCGAGCGGCATCCTGTAGGCGGCGCCGGAGCTGCACTCGGCGCACGGCGAGCCGCTGGAGTCGGAGTCGGACTCCGTGCGCCGCACCATCAGCGTCATCGCGCGCGACAGCGTGTACTGTGTTAAGCTGAACAAATGTTCATGTATTGTAAGGCCAGCGGCTACGACTAACGCTTGGCGGGTGCGAGCGGCATCCTGTAGGCGGCGCCGGAGCTGCACTCGGCGCACGGCGAGCCGCTGGAGTCGGAGTCGGACTCCGTGCGCCGCACCATCAGCGTCATCGCGCGCGACAGCGTGTACTGTGTTAAGCTGAACAAATGTTCATGTATTGTAAGGCCAGCGGCTACGACTAACGCTTGGCGGGTGCGAGCGGCATCCTGTAGGCGGCGCCGGAGCTGCACTCGGCGCACGGCGAGCCGCTGGAGTCGGAGTCGGACTCCGTGCGCCGCACCATCAGCGTCATCGCGCGCGACAGCGTGTACTGTGTTAAGCTGAACAAATGTTCATGTATTGTAAGGCCAGCGGCTACGACTAACGCTTGGCGGGTGCGAGCGGCATCCTGTAGGCGGCGCCGGAGCTGCACTCGGCGCACGGCGAGCCGCTGGAGTCGGAGTCGGACTCCGTGCGCCGCACCATCAGCGTCATCGCGCGCGACAGCGTGTACTGTGTTAAGCTGAACAAATGTTCATGTATTGTAAGGCCAGCGGCTACGACTAACGCTTGGCGGGTGCGAGCGGCATCCTGTAGGCGGCGCCGGAGCTGCACTCGGCGCACGGCGAGCCGCTGGAGTCGGAGTCGGACTCCGTGCGCCGCACCATCAGCGTCATCGCGCGCGACAGCGTGTACTGTGTTAAGCTGAACAAATGTTCATGTATTGTAAGGCCAGCGGCTACGACTAACGCTTGGCGGGTGCGAGCGGCATCCTGTAGGCGGCGCCGGAGCTGCACTCGGCGCACGGCGAGCCGCTGGAGTCGGAGTCGGACTCCGTGCGCCGCACCATCAGCGTCATCGCGCGCGACAGCGTGTACTGTGTTAAGCTGAACAAATGTTCATGTATTGTAAGGCCAGCGGCTACGACTAACGCTTGGCGGGTGCGAGCGGCATCCTGTAGGCGGCGCCGGAGCTGCACTCGGCGCACGGCGAGCCGCTGGAGTCGGAGTCGGACTCCGTGCGCCGCACCATCAGCGTCATCGCGCGCGACAGCGTGTACTGTGTTAAGCTGAACAAATGTTCATGTATTGTAAGGCCAGCGGCTACGACTAACGCTTGGCGGGTGCGAGCGGCATCCTGTAGGCGGCGCCGGAGCTGCACTCGGCGCACGGCGAGCCGCTGGAGTCGGAGTCGGACTCCGTGCGCCGCACCATCAGCGTCATCGCGCGCGACAGCGTGTACTCGTCTGGAAACAGACAGCTTTAATTAGTTTAATTAGTTTAATCATGTTAAACATGACAAATAGCTTTATTTTACTCTTCAACTGAGCATTAAACTTGGGACAGAAATGGTTACGACAATAATGCCCCGGAATTATTATCCCGGAAAAAAGAAATCAATCAAAGAGTTCCAGCTGGATTTTTAAAAACTAATTAACCACGCAGACGAAGTCGCGGGCATCGGCTAGCAAATAATTATGAAAATGTGTAACCCGTATGTGCAGGCGAGCGATGCGAGTGCGCAGAGCGCGGCGGCGCGGCGCTGAGCGGCGCGGGCTCGGCGCGGCCGAACGTGCGCAGCGTGCCGCCGCCAGCCTCCGCGCCCGCGCCCGCGCCCGCCGCGCCGCCCGCGCCGCCCGACATGCTGAACGTGGCGTACGGGCTGATCTCGTACATCTCTGCACATACAAGTGAGAGCATCCTCTAATCTCATTTCATACTTTAAGTTCTGGCAAATACCTGCCGCAAAATAAGTACATATATCTCACTTTTTAGTCCAAATTTTCTTAAAAAAATGTACTTTGAATATAACTCCTGAATATAATATTATGAAACACAATGCACTCTTACTCATAAGGTTTGTTTACTATATTTTGTGATGCTTTACATGTAAGTATGTAATATGTAGTTCTAATGAATTGGACTATCGCCTTTAATGGTGCCCCATCAGGAAATTGGCTTACGAGTTAATATATCATCCAATTTATCTTTGGATTTGCATCCATATCTGGTAAAGTACAAAATAATCTCAGCCCTTAGAACTTCAATTTACCCTGCTGATCTTTTTTAGTATTGAGGTTCTTGATAGGTGACGACGTGTACACTTGCTGACAGTTTCTTCTATTGTCCCGCTTCTCCACAGATTTGTCTTCTTCTGATATTCCACTTTGCTCGTAACCTTTTCGAAAACACGATGCCGTTGAACTAGAATCCAGAAAGTAAATTATATTATTTTATAAGAGTTTGAGATTTAATTTTTATGTGGGTATGAATTTGAAGACGATATTTTCTGTAATTTAGAGCTGACATTGCCAACAGCTTCTGAATTCAGAATGTGTCCATTTTGGTCTTTGGAATTTAGACTCTACTTCTGTCTTGTGTCATGAAAATAAGTCTTAGAAAGATGTAATATTGCATCTTTGTATATTCCAACTAATATTTTGGAGTATTATATTATTCTCCAAAACTAATAGGTATGTTTCTCCTAAAGTTGAAAATAATAACTGTCTGTTATCAAAATCAAGCAAGTTAGTTACCTTCTCCTATATACAAATATGGCCAGTAGTAGCAGAGCTACCAACAGTGCCGCGGCAGCTCCCAGCAGCATCATCCCTCCCCCCGCTGCCTGACCTTCCTCACCCCCCGACGGAAACTGTGCAGGAGGTGCTATACGTTCTGCAGAAATAGACACAGGAAAATTAAAAGAGAGATCATTCCAATGATAAACTTTTTTTTTTTTTTTTTTTGTTTTGTATTCGTCCTATCATGCGATCAGCTTCAACAGCTATAAGCAGATTCTTTGGAAGATTCGTTGGCATGGGAGGCTGTCCATCCAATGACGGCTCTACCTCTTGTGTTTTTCTATGTCTTAATCTGCAAAGTCCCATATGGAAGCGCGTTTAAGCCTTCTGAATTCCATTGGGAATCTGAGTGTTGTTGCTAATTTGTTTTGGTGAGTGTTGATCCGTTGTTTGTAGCTCTTTGCTCTGTGTTCAACTTCTTCTTTAACAGATTTTATCTTTAGATGCTCATGCAATTCTGACATCCTAGTGAACCATGGAGCATTTGTTATGTTTTTAAGGACTTTGTTTTGAAATCTTTGCAGTATTTCTAGATTTGAGTTCTTGGCTGTGCCCCAAAGTTCAATGCCATAGGTCCACACTGGTTTTATTATGGTTTTATAAATAAGTAGCTTATTATTCAAGGACAAACGCGAGTGCCGTCCCAAAAGCCAGTTGAGATTTCTGAAAATTTGGTTAAGTTCATCGCGTTTTTTCATTATGTGAGGCTTCCACGTTTGTTTTTTGTCTAAGTGCATTCCAAGATATTTCGCTGTCTCACCATGAGGTATGATATTTTGTCCAAGTTTGACAGGGGTACAGATGTCCTTGCGGAGAGTAAAAGTTACATGTGTTGACTTATTTGAACTGGCTTTTATACGCCATTTGGCCATCCATTTCTCTATTTTGTTCAGGTGATTTTGTAATATGTCTGATGCTATCGTTGGATCTTTGTTGTTACACAATACTGCAGTGTCATCTGCAAAGGTAGCGGTGAGTACATTTTCTGAGGTGGGAATGTCAGCAGTGTAAAGGAGGTATAGTGTTGGCCCCAAGACAGAGCCTTGAGGCACCCCCGATTCAATATTATGGAATTCTGAGTAGGCATCGTTAATTCTAACCCTAAATATTCTCTGTTGCAGGTAAGATTTCAAAAGCATATAGAGATTATGAGGAAGATGATTCTTTGCCTTGAAGAGCAATCCGTTGTGCCAGACTTTGTCGAAAGCCTGTTGGACATCCAGGAATACAGCCGAACAATATTCTTTATTTTCTAGGGCGTTTCTTATTTTTCTAACTACTCTGTGTACTTGCTCTATAGTTGAATGACCGCTTCTGAAGCCAAACTGATGTTGAGGGATGATGTCTTTTTCGTTAAGTATGGATTTAAGCCTATACAAAGTTATCTTTTCAAATACTTTAGATAATGTTGGTAGTAGACTGATTGGCCTGTAGGATGATACCAAATGCGGTGGTTTGCCGGGTTTGGGAACCATTATTATTTCTGATATCTTCCAGATATCTGGGTAGTGCGATGTTCTTAAGATACCATTGAAGAGTTGCGTCACGAAGACAATTGCTTTCCTTGGTAGTTGTTGTAAGACCTCAGCTGTTATTAAACAAAACCCTGGGGCTTTGTTCAAGTCCAGTTCTCTTATTACCCTATAGACTTCTTTAGGGGAGCAGCTTTTCAGCGGTAAGCTGAGTTGTAAATCCGTAGCTAAAAACTCTTTAACATCTCTATCTGTGTCTAGATCGCCGTTGTTTGAGGTGAAAACTTCACTCAGGAACTTGCCAAAAGCTTTAGCGCGTTCATTATCTTTTCTGGCCCAGGTGCCGTCATCCAGTTTTAAAGGATGCTGCTGTGGTATGGGAGCCGCTTTGTTTGATTTCACTACCCTATAAAGCGAGTACTCGTTCTTTGCTGACGCAGACAAATTCTCTAACTTATTTTGTAAAGTTTCGTTTTCAATTTCTTTTAAGTACGATCTTAGTTCTATAATAGCACGGTTGAGGGCTCTTTTGTCTGAGGGATGACGACTACTATGCCAAACTCTCCTAAGTCTTCTTTTTTCAAGCACTTTATCTCTTATATCCTTCGGTATATTTTTACTACCTGCTATATGGCAACGTTCTGGTGTGGAGATCCACGCCGCAGTTTGTATAACGTTTGTTATGGTGATGGCTGCCTCATCGATATTTTCATCTGTTTTTAATGCAACTTTGAGTGATAGGTTAGATTCAATGTAGTTTCTAAATGCATGCCAGTCTGTACGTTTGTTGTACAGAGTCTCTTTTGTTGGTCTTTCAATGATCGATGTACTGATTGTTCCTATGACCGGCGTGTGGTCTGAGCCCCCATCGAGACAACTTTCAACACTAAGGTAGAGGTTTGATAAGCCTTTATAAACGAAGAAATCTAAGAGGTCTGGTACTTTATTGGGATCACTTGGCCAGTATGTGGGTTCACCAGTGCTTAGGATTTGTAAGTTATTTTTGAGTAAGCTTAGGTTAAGTTCTCTGCCTCTGGGTAGGGTTAGTCGTGATCCCCATTGTACGTTTTTGGCATTCCAATCTCCTCCACAAATAAATCTGTGTCCAAGGGATTTAAAGTAGTAAGTGAATTGATCCTCCTTTATATTGTGTTTAGGTGGACAGTAGATAGCCGATAAGACAAGAGACCCCTGATTATCATATGCCATAATAGTCGTAGCTTGTAACTGGGATGTTTTATATTCTTCTAAGAGATCATGTTTCAAGGTTTTTCTTACGATTATAGCAGTGCCAGCATGAGCGGTACCATCTGGATGAGATGTTGCATATGTGACGTAGTCTTTAATCGAAATGTTATGGTTAGCAGTAAGATGGGATTCTGATACAAGAAGCACGTCTATGTTGTGGAGTTTCAAAAGTATTTCTACATCGCTCTTATGTCTAGTAAGACCATTAACGTTCCAAGTTGCTACTCTTAAAGTAGCCATTAAATCATATAAGCTTTTGAATTACTGACGTCAATAAATAAACTGACGTTAAAAGTTTTCAAGTTTTTGCAAATAACATAGATGCTGAAATAAGGCGGGAATACGTCTAAAAGCAGCGATCACAGAATTTCTGTGAGCGCTGTCGAAAAGTGATAGCTAGGTAAATATGAGTAGAATATAGTAGGGAATGATGATACGGTTCTAAAGAGAAAAATTGTGTTGAGTGAGTTCTTGACTTACCTCCGTCATCAGTCAACGTAGAGAAGTAATACGTAGCGGTAGTAATCCCAGCCGTACTAAAAGCCACGACCTTCAAATGGTACCACGTCGCTGAATGCAGACCACACAGGGCGGTCGGTACAGCCTCTAGCGCTACTGTTTCTGATCTCCAAGTACTCTCCTCGAATGCTCGAATGGACACCACGAAGTGAATGAGAGGGCAACTATTGCTGTCCCATGTCAGGAAATTTAGTTTTACGCAGCTACTATTGCTCGTTATTAAATGCTTTTCTATAGCTGGTTTAGACACTGAAACAAATATAAATGAAGTTAGAACAGTCTTCAGTAACAAATATAAAAGGTTCACATTTATCACAGCCAGCTCTTAAGTATGAAAGGAGTGTTGGAATGAGATAGAATAGAAGAGAAATATTTTTTTCTCAAACATGCATGGAAATATTGTCATTATTTTCGAAAAAAGAACACGCGAAGTATCGAATTGTCGGACAAAGAAAATCAAATCCATTGCAAGAGCGTTTTTTGAATTTGGAACATTACAACGCGCCGCGAAACAGTTGTTTCGCGGAGCGTTTTTTTTTTTTTAAATATTGCAGGAGCTTTGTAATGTAATGCCGTTTCATACAACAGTATGAAATGGCGTGCTGGGGTTACTAAATACTCCTTGATCGGATTGTCATTCTTGGCATACCATAGTCTCTTTGCTTAGTATAAATTGCGTTTACGTGGCTGTATAGCCATAAATGCGTTTGCCTGTCGGCACAGATAATAAAAAAAAAATTGGCGGTAAAGCTGAAAATTCGTCTTGATTTGTTATTTACATACCTACTTAATAAATATTTTAATAATAATCAAAATAAGTTCCAACGGTTCAGAGAGTGAAATGGAGATTGATTGTACCTACTCCACCAGATTTAAACCAAAATGGCGGATGGATTTGGATGTATAATAATATAAAAAGTGTTTTATTTCCCTGCATTCTTTTGAGAAAAGCACTATATATGCCTCGGCGGGAAATGGCAATTGCCTGTCTCGTATTTAGTGAAGTCCTCGCCTACGGCTCGGCCTTCAAACTCATACTCGACCTGCAATTGCCTACTTCCCTGCCTTTGCAATAATGTACTATTATTCAAATAAACTTTTACAAGCGGAATGCCCTTCCTTTCGAGAAGAGCCAGCAATAAACTCGGTGGTTGCACTTTTCAAAAAATTTTTTTACAATAGATTGTATTATTTATATGTACTTTAGAAAATCCAATTTCTTTTCCATGAATGGTTTTTAAGGTTTAAGGTTTTTGCAGGCCTCTAGCCTTTTTCTCTTGTATCTTGTGCGATTGCATAAGCTCGCTTTAATCTTTCACCGCTGATTATTGTTAGGTACGACAACCACCACCTCTTTGGTGGCACCAGGAATAGGTCCCTACTAGGAATTACAGGTCACATATTTTATGTTTCAAGTGTGGAAAATGGCTCTGTGACAAGGCCATTTCAGGGATTCTTTAGGAACAGAAGAAAACGTGAAAGGTATCGAGTTACCTCTCGCTGTTTTGTTTGCTTTTTACATTATTTTGTACATTTTTTGTTTATTTAGTGTACAATCCTTACTAATATTATAAATGCGAAAGTGTGTTTGTTTGTTGGCTTATTGGTTTGTCCTTCGATCACGCCACAACAAAACGAATCGACGTGATTTTTTGCATCGGTATAATTTCATTTCAAATGATTCATACCTCCTCCGGTAGTAGAAGCGGAGAGTATCTCGCTGGGCGCGGAGGAGCCCGCGGCGTTGTGCGCCGTGAGCCGGAGTCTGTAGGGCGCGCCGCACGTGAGGCGCCGCAGCGCGTGCGAGCGCGCCGCGCCCGCCAACCACGCCGCCTGCCATGGACCGTCGCCGCGCGCGTATTCCAACGTGAAACCTGGATTTACATCTCTTATATTATAAATAAGACTTCTTTAACTTTCTTTTTTCGATATACTTACAGAAATTAACTTTATAGAGATCTTTGGCTAATATTATGATTAGCGTGAATAGTCTGGAAGGAATCATCTGATTGACGTAATCTTTTCCATGGGTGTAGTGTTAACTAGCTAAAGGAAAACTTTGTTCCATGCGGATTAACTGAGTGGAGGAGTAAAGGCTAGTATTTTTATACATTAGGCACACGCTAGACCACTATAATACTTAATGGAAAGTAACGCTAAGTAGTAGGAAATAAGTGCCAAACAATTACTATGTGAGTCACTGGCATCCCAGGCGAGGACCAGCGCAGCCGGCGCGGAGCCGCTGAGGCGCAGGCGCGGCCGCGCGGGCGGCGACGCCACGCGCAGCTCCCACGTGCCGCGCTCCTCGCCCCACATGTTGCGCACCACGCACGTGTAGTTGTCCCCCAGAGATGCCTCCACCTCTGAAAAAATATATTCATTGCTAATAACATTAATTCGGCCAATGAGTACATTAGGAAATTATTAGTAAATGAAAATATATACCTACTACCGTTTTGCCCAAAAGGTCAACCGCTAAAAGAAACTATGCACTACCAAAGAGTGCAGTGTACTCACTCGGTATAATGAGCCGGTATCCCTCGAGGCGTATCCGCGGGTCCGCGGCCGGCGCGGGCGGGCGGCGCCGGCTCCACGCGCGCAGCGGCGTGGCGGAGCCGGCGCTGCCGCACGACAGCACCGCGCGGGCGCCCTCCGCCGCCACTATCCTGCGCGGAAACGACCACAGCTTTGCTCCAGCTGCAAATGGAAATTAATTTTTCATCATTATCTCAACCCATTATCGCGCTCGAACCGCTGCTGGGCTGGACTCGGATCTACTCTCAGATTGAATATTCAATCACGTTGGCTAATATTGTGGATAATTAAGTTTGCAATGCCCAGCAGAAAGATAATTTTTAATGCGGCTTAACCTCTATTTAATCTAATATCAGTATTGTACATTGTAAGATTTTATGGACGACACGCTGCCCGTCCTGCGTTCGACATACGAGTACCTCTGGCACTGGGTTTCTTGGCCACGATGGCGCTCATCTCGCCCTCGCCGGCGGCGGTGGCGGCGGTGACCCAGAACTCGTACAGCTGCTGCTGCTGCAGGCCGCGCAGCTCCAGCATCTGCTCCTCCGCACCTGCCGGCACCAGCACGTGCGCGTGCTGCCCGGTCCTGTCACCGACATGGAGCTGTGTTCTTAACGCAGCTTTCATACATCGTACATATTTTAGTAATTTGGAATGAGCGAATTTGGTTTTTAAGAATAACATAAGAATAATATAATATTCTAATATTTACAAATTGCACAAACCTTTGCGGCCTATTGTAAACTGTGTAATGTCTGATCTTGCCATTCTTCTGCGCGGGCTCGAGCCAACTCACGATCACCGAGTCTTCAGAGTTTGGGACTACCTTTATATCCGCGGGTGGTCCAGGAACTGTGGTTATAAAATATGTGTAATCATAATATACCTACTACAAATCATACGGACTTATATTGACCTTAAAAAATTTCACAATTAACATAATCTTAAACAAATTTAACGAGGCTGTCAAAGTATTGAATTGCGCAGTCTTTTTTTTTCTTTTTTCTTCCACCAGGCAGACAGACCAGACAAGGACAATTTAGAAATTATAATTCCTCAAATTGCCCCCGCCAGGAATCGAAGCCGAGACCTCCTAGTTAGAAGACCACAACGCTCACCACTACGCCAGGTAGGACGTCGAAAATTGTTTCAAAATTATTTGATAATGTCGTGCATTAAAGTTATTAAATAAATAAAAAAAACTCGCCGTCGTCGAGCGTCGAGCAGAAGGCGCGCGCGGGCGGGCCCAGCCCCGCGGCGGTGCGCGCGGCCACGTGCACGCTGTAGTTGCCGGCGCGCAGCGCGCCCAGCGTGGCCTCGCCGCCGCCCGCGCGCCGCCGCTCGCGCGCCGCGTCCGGCGAGCCCGCTTCCTGACACAGGGAGAACCTCTGAGCGCTGAATCCGGTCAGCGAGGGAAAGACCATCGCGTAGCGGTAGTTTTAAAACCGCCACATCACGCCTACAGAACTTGTGAGCTTCGACGGTTCAAACGGAAAGGTTCAATTCAGAAAGATATTTGAGCCTAACATACCTGATACGTGATCTCGTATCCGAGCAGCAGGCCACCGCGCGCCGCGGGCGGGGGCGGCTCCCACCACACACGCAGCGACTGCGCCGACAGCGGCTCGCACCGCACGAGCTGCGGCGGCGCCTCGGGGACTGGGACGAAAGCATTATCATCGTCAGCGACTCATCACATTAGGCGCACAATTGCCAACTTGTGGTGGGCTATGTTTGGGCTGTAATTTTGTAGACCTACCACCGCAATTTGATTGCAATCATCACTAATTGGATACGGCGTCCAAGCCACTAGTTCTTCCATGGAAGTCGTCAACTCTGACAGGAAAGTCCAAACATAACTCTCTCTATTGCCAGCTAAGCGAATCTTAATTTGCTTGTGAAGCTGATAGTTAGCGAATATGCGTGCATTATTTCCGTCCAGAGCAAATGGCAGGTACTGTTTGTTAGCATGTAACCCACCATCCTCGAGAGTGGTGGCGGCGAGCGGCGCGCACGCGGGCCCGCCGCCGACGGCGTTGAAGGCGCGCACGCGCACGTCGTACCGCGCGTGCGCGCGCAGCCCCGCCACGCGCGCGTGCGTGGCCGCCCAGCCCAGCGCCGTGAGCGCGAGCGACGCGTTGTCGCCGCGGCACCACAGCGCGTAGCCCAGCAGCTCGCCGTTCCACGACTCTTGCGACGGAGCCTGCACACGCAACATTCACTACTTTATCTGAAGGTCACACCATTTTGCTTACTCACGCTCGAATCCACTAACATCACTATGAGGTCTCACCGGGCGACAAAAATCGCCATGAACGAAATTGCTGCAGTTTCTAATTTGAAATTTGACTTTATAATAAAAGATTACCTGCCACTTGACTAAAAGTTCTCCAGGGGCGTCCGCTTGAACTTCTACATTCCGTGGAGCTTCCGAAGGAGCTGTAATTGTAAAGTTTTTGGAACAAAAGCGGAATGATATTTATCACAATGAATGTTAAATATTAGAGGTAAATAGACATAATATTAATAATATTTATTTGGATATCTTCGATCTATAGTAGGTGGAATAGTATTATTTATCCTTAGGAATTGATGTAGTTCAATTTACTTTTCTATCGATATACGTATTAAATTAATTATTTTGTTGATAAGTCAGCTGACCCTCCTCCAATGTCTGCACGATGACCGAGTCGGAGTACTCGCTGTCGCCGATGTCGTTGACGGCGGCCAGTCGCAGCGCGTACGCCGTGGCCGGGCGGAGGCCGTCCACGCGGTACTCCAGGGTCACCTCCGAGTCAGGCTCTGGTGAATCTTGTCTGAAAAATAATAACGATAACGATAGAAAAATGTTTCAAGATTGCTTGATTGTTACCGTGCCTATACTTGTTTCAGAAAATATTGTTTCATGTATGCGGTGACAGTCATTTTCTTCTGACGGCTTAAATTTTTTCTGATAGGAAGTGGAACTTCTAATAAAAATATGCAGTTGGATTAAATTCATGCCAACAGTTGCCACTTTCCGAATATCTAGTCAGGAGACGCTCTAAAATCTGTTTGTCGAGACGCGGTCTCGACTTGAGGACCTTCCATTACATTCCATGATTCCAGCGGCCATCGATCCTACGATAAACTTCTTCACTTGTGTGTCCACGCATTGGGAATGTTTACCTCTGTACAAGCAGGTCAGGGGATAAGTCTCTGGTGGGTGCGTCGGTCCAGTCGGCCGGCCGGCGCGTGTCGCCCACCACGCGGTACTGCAGGCGGTAGGCACGCAGGCGAGCGTTGCCGTCGTAGCCGCGCCGCCAGGACAGGCGCGCCGCGCGACCCTCGCGACGCACGACTGTCAGACCGCGGGGAGCTTCAGGGAACTCTGGAAAAGGCCTCAAATGTTTATTGTATGTCAATTTTCATGCTATTAAACAGCTGCCAATATTATGGAAAACAGATTTGAAAAATGTTCAATTCCAGCTGCTTATTAAATCCAGCATAAATCAATAATAAATAATTTACCAATTTAGACACCTCGCTTGCGAAGCGTTACATATAGCGTATTACTAGCAGTTCTACTGCCACTAATAACACGACTAAAATGTGTGCCGGTTTTTTACCTACTAACTGATTCAGTTGTAGTACGTTTCTTATTGCCCATATACTACTTGGCCAAATTCTGGTAATCAATTCCTTTCTTTTCTTTAAAAATTTTTGAAAAGGAGGCATTGATCGTGAATGACTGATAATGATGATGATGTTTTGAGTTTTGCCATATTATTTGATGTTTGTCTTCAGTCTTACATATGTAATATTAAACCTAGTTAAGGTCAAACGGAACATGTATGTTATATGCTAACGGTGGCTTTCTGGTACATTTTATGTGCTGGTCATGTACCGGGTTAATCGGTAAACGAAGACTCTAATATTGAGAAAGGAATGAACCACACATACCTTGCACGGCTAAATAAATGAGAAGTTCGTCTCGGCCGTACGCGTTCTCGGCGCGACAGCGGTACACACCCGAGTCGCGGCGCTGCGCGTGCGCGATCGTGAGCGTAGAACTTGCGCCGCTCTCGGAGCGCTTCTCTGATACTGACACCCTGGAATGACACTGTTGTGTTAGCTACTGTTTATTAGCCACGCTGAAGATACATCTTCTACCGATCCAGTGTCTGCTGACACTCACAGTTGCCAGCAAACGATGACTAAATAACGACAAGCGACACTTTTACCAGTTTGTGCGCACAGTTAGTCGTTGTAGTCAAGTGCACGTCGATGCGTATTAGGTCACACTTTACCAATAGTTCAGAATGCCAAAAATCAAATTGTCCATCACCTGTATGTAGACAAGTCGAGCCGTTGCATGTTGTGGGTCCAGTGCAGTTGTATGGGCGCGTCGCCGCGAGCCGCGCACTGCAGCGCCGCGCTGGCCGTGCGCCGCACGGACATGTTGCGCGACGAGAACTCGAAGTGCGCCGGCTCTGAGAAACACATACAGCCTATAACTCGCATCTAAGTGATCCCGCACGTCCTTAGGAGTTATCTCCCACTACCCTACATGGATCCTGGTCATTCATGTCCATTGGGGTTACTTTTTACCCTACAAGTGTGTTCCGGGAGATGCTAAAGGAATCATTTCGAATTCAAGTCCAACCGAATCCAAGAATAATATCATCCGCTCCGCAAGCGTGCGTTTTTAATTACAAGTTACGAGTACTTTACCAATTACCTCCCAGACACTTTTGCGTGTAACTGAAGAGGTCTTAGTCCTGCCGGGGAGTTCAACAGAATCTAGTAACTATTATGAGAAGTATATTAATTGCAAACTAGGACAGTGGGGAGCAAACTTTTTTGTTGTAATTTCTCACCTGTAACGTTTTACGTACTTAAGAATACATTACGACGCTTTTTAAAAAACTACCAACGACATCTGGTGTCGAATTGCGGAATTAGCTAGTATTACGAAAGATGGCTATGGACTGTGGTATTGCATGCGTCTCCATCTAGCGGGGAAGTACAGAGGTAATCGTTCTCATATATAAAAAATGTTCTAGAAATAGATCTACAGTTCCTTTAGCGATTTCCGTTTTCGAGAATAATCTAAGTCCATAGAACTTATACGCCATCTAGTGTCGGTAGTCTCTTAATCCTTTGTTAATCCATAATGTAATGTCTAGGCGGAAATGGGTTATTTTTCTGGAAAGATCACGGTGAGGTGACGAATGATTAGTCACAGTAGGTCGTAAATAGGAAGAACTCGGTTAGGAGCGGGCTTATCCAGTTACGTCTTCGGAGTACTAAGTGCTTAGTAATTGATAACGTGAAATGTAGGCTTAGTGTTTAATAGTGCTGGCTTAAAGAACACTAAGTTGTGTGCTGAATTTCTACACCCGTCTCGGTGAGTTTCTAGTGTTCCTAGCGATTATTTCTAGTGTTCCTAGCGATTATTTCTAGTGTTCCTAGCGATTATTTCTAGTGTTCCTAGCGGTTATTTCTAGTGTTCCTAGCGGTTATTTCTAGTGTTCCTAGCGGTTATTTCTAGTGTTCCTAGCGGTTATTTCTAGTGTTCCTAGTGCTTAATTCTAGTGTTCTAGCGTTTAATTCTAATGTTCCTAACGTTTAATTCACTAGAATTAAACGTTACTACTAATTACAAGCTTTTAATTCTAGTATTCCTAGCATTTAATTCTAGAATTACTAGCGTTTGATTCTAGTGTTCTCAGCGATTAATAATTCTTAGTTCTGATCTAGCATTTAATACCTAGCATTTTCCTAAGTCCTAAATTATGCTAGTTAAAATTGTGTGTTCATTGTAAATTAGAGAATAGGATTTAGATATTTTATATTTCGGCATTTTCATACCTAGTACCCAATTACAATATTAAATAACCTACCTATCTATAACTAATTATTAGTTCGTGAATTCTAACGGTGAATACTTGTGATGTCTAACGCCAAGGGCTACAGCAGGATTGAGTACTGTCCTCAGTAGGCAGGAAAGACGGAAGGGTCCAGCTGGCTTTGCGTTAGACAACCGAGTATCCATTTAGCTCAGACAACGCATATCACGTTTCAGGGTTCTAACACCGGGCTAATACTACGGGCCTGTATTCTAACACCGGTCTAATACTACGGTCCAGTATTCTACCACCGGGCCAATACTACGGCCTGGAAATTTAATATCAGGCTAACCTACGAGCCTGACCACTCTGCACAACGGCGGTGGTGCCTATCAGCACCTACCACCTCAACCAATCCTGAGTCGACCGACTTCAGTCTGCACTGCGAGTCGCGGAAGTCAACATCTTCAGCCAGAGCTTCATCTGCAACCTACCAGCTACGTGACCCTTGCCTGAGCGACGCGCACCTTCACCGCGGTCGATAATTAACAGGGCAGTACTCGTATAATCAGTTCTTCTGTTTGTGCGAAATTCCAAGCCTAAAAACTGTGAATTGTAGCTGGTACGAAACCACGACTAGCTCTGCGACTGAGCCTTATTAAAAGCGGACCGTTATTCTTTTTATTAACTTTTTCACATACATTTAATGCGTAAAATCTAATTAATGTTAGGATAGGACTATGGTCTTAGGTAATTGTATTTAGTCATTCGTTGCAAGTAGGACCTTGTACTCTAGTATATAGTTAAGACAATAAATGTATTAAACCATTAGAGTTCTTTTTATTAATTCCATTCTAGCTACCTACCTGTCACATCTACCAAAACGTGACACACCTAATCTCTAAAACTAAGAAATTAAAGGAATTAATAGGAGGAACTTGCTCCCTTAATTTATGTTTTAATTGCAGCTATAGATTTGAGTTGCAGTTTCTGTTAAGCACCTATCCCTTTGCAGATTATAGTATGCAGAATTGCAATGGGAGAACCTTGACTATTTAAACGAGATTAGGTAACCAGTACAGCACTCAAATATTCGAGGCCACAAAATATAGATCCCGCACCAAGTCTATAACGCTGCTGCGCATACCATTGACTGAGACGGTGATGACCTTCGACAGTCCCCTGCCCACGCCGTTGTCAGCGCGGCACATGTACTTGCCCTCGTGCGCGTGCGCCGCCGCCGCCGCGCTGAGGGACCCGTTGCTGAGCACTGTCACCGGTAGCTCCAGGCGATTGAGAGGACGGAAGTCAGTGGAACTGGACCCTGTGTAACACTTATACGCATAACAACTTGGACGATATGAGCTGCTAGGCCAGAAATCAGATACTCGTGTCTACTTTACTTTAGACAGAAATGCTTAAATGCTCGTTCCTACTTCTTCCTCTCTCTATTCATCAATGAATTGATGGCCTTCCACTGCTGAAAATAAGACTTTTAAAGCAAATAAACTCATTTGAAGCAATGGTACCTCGATATATTATTATAAAGTAGGTACTATGGGAATTTACCTTGTGCCTTCAACCACGTAATCCTTGGTTTAGGATATCCCTTAGTGGCGCAATGTGCGATGATCTGCGTGCCGAGCAGCGCAGACACGTCTTGAGGTTCGTAGATCCATGAGGGAGCCACTGAAATAATTTATAAAGAATTCTCGTTAAATATGGATAGGGTCTAGTCTTAGATTTTAGAGAAAACAAGACCAAGACAAGTTTTATAATTGAACTAGCTTTTGCCCCCGCGACTTTGTCCGCGTGGAATTCGATTTTGGGGTGGAATTTTCAAAAACTGTGACACACGTACTTCTTTATTTTTAACTGAAAGCTCAAATACCAACTTTGATAGAAACAGCTTGAAAAATGACGGAGTTTCATATAAACTTCCATCCCCTATTTAAACACCTTAGGGGAAATTTCCAATAATCCTTTCTTAGTGTGCGCCTACGTCATAAAAGGAACCAACTGTAAAAATTTCAAGTTTCTAACTTCAGTAGTTTAGGCTGTGCGTTGATATCTCAGTCAGTCAGTCAGGACTTTGAATTATATATATATAGATAGATATATCTATTCAATTATAAAATTTATTTAAGTATAATACTCGTATAGTATGGCAATCGGAGTTCGTGAAGTAGGTACATTAATCACACGATCGCGCATATTCTTCCCTTCTTCCACGCCAGCCAAGTGTTCTCGCGCTTCACGACTCGTATATGGAATACTATTGTAGTGTATCTGTTTACATTTCATGTTTGTCCTCTTGTTTATTTTTAATGTTTTAATCGTTTTAACCAATACAAGTTGTGAACTTCAGTCCCGTGTCCCCTATAACATGTCCTTCTTACCTTTGACGGCGAGTCGAGCAGTGTGGTTGACTTCTGCGGCGCTGTTGCTGGCCACACACGTGTACTCTCCGCTGTGCTTCGACGTGACGTGCGAGAAGATCAGGAAGCTGAACTCGTCTAATGATTTTTCTTGAACCTGTTTTTAAAGTTTTAAACCTTGAGTCTTTATGCAAGGACAAAAATCATTGGAAGTGTTATTTAGATTATCATGTTCACAACAAAATTTGAATTCTTGTCAAAAGCGATACTTTTTAACGTTATTGATTCTAAGGGTCACCTCACACCGAGATGTGACGTGACGCGACGCAGCGCGGCCTAGGATGACGTAACGAGTCATACTTCGACACGTATCTAAGTAGTTTTCGCGCTCTCACTGGTTCCTTATTGTGTATTAACAGGTTAACTGTCCAGACAACAGACACAATACTTAAACAATAAACATGCTCACATATGATTCATGGGACAGTGAAAGGGTTAAAGATGTTCTATATTGTGACAAAAGTAAGAGCATCGTCGCATCGCGTCCCGTCTTGATGTGAACTAACCCTAAAGTATCACGCTGCTCATTTTCAAGACAAAGTTAAAAAGCAACATGGGTATGTCAGAAAATATTTATCTCGTTTTATGTAAATCTGTCTCAAGTCTGAGCACCTTTTAGATCACAGCCTGAGACTCGGCTAGAAATTGCACAGCATCAATAGATGAGCCAGCACAATCTGATTGGCATTAACTATTTGCAAAAAAATATATAATTATGACGAATATTTTTCAAGTGTTTATCAAGGCACCTGTAAATTTGATGGTACATGCTGTCCGTCTTTGAGCCATGAGAAGTAAACTGGCTTATCCCCAGAAGTGATGCCGCAGAGAACTTGTATTGAACTTCCTTCAACTAAATCAGCAGGAAATGAAAAACCAGCTATCTTTGGGGGATCTGAAAATAGAAGGGCCATTATAAATATCCATAGATAACATATAGATTAAGATAGTTTTTTAAATTGTTAAGCAAGGTAAGTCTCTTGAAATTACATGAGAAACCAAATAATTTCTAAATGAGAAGTACTTTACCTCTTTAAAGTCTACGCTTAAAGCTAAATAAACTTGTTATAAAAAAATTCAAAGTAAAGTCCGCTTTTCCACTTTCTAAAATCATGTTTTTGTTTTTTTATTCGATAACAAGATAGCTCTTGACTGCGATCTCACCTGATAGTAAGTGACGATGCAGTCTAAGATAGTAGCAGGCTAACTTGGAAGGGGTATGGCATTCAACCCATACCCCGAATCGGTTTCTACGCGTCATCGTGCCGAAAAGCTAAATCGCTTGGCGATACATCTTTGATGGTAGGGTGATAAATAACCACGACCAGAGCCTCCCAAATTCAAATTCAAAATTTATTTATTTCATGTAGGCCAACTTGAAGCTCTTATGACACGTCATAAATCTACCACCGGTTCGGAATGCAGATTCTGCTGAGAAGAGCCGGCAAGAAACTCAACAGTTGCTATTTTCAAATAACTTTTATACTACACCTGCTCGGAAAGTACGTTCTGATTTGTGTCAAATCGCAAAAGAGCGAGAAAGAAAATACGTCATTACGTGGAAACAAATCTGCGGGCTGTCAAAATATATGAAATTTCATTACTTACCTGCTTCAGCGGGCTGAAAACTGTATGAAAATCCATTACTAACGTGCTGTTTTTTTTTAATTTTTGGTCAAGTCAGTTCAGTAATAACTTGAAAAACAATGAAATCTATTTCGACCTTTTTCGACAAATAGACTTATTATTTTCAAAGTAGTAGGTAAATATCTAATAAATAACGAACTAAAAATATAAAAATAGTAATAGTAACTAATTAATAACTAAATAATAATCTATTTAATAATCTATTTAAGTAAATATAATAATTTCATTTCTTTGTTTAGGTCTACTTATCTATGGTCTAAGGTTATTTACACATTCAAATTGTTGTTAAAAAAACAAATTGTTGCTAGCCGCTTGCATTTTCTTTAGTGAGTACATTATTTGAAAAATAAAAAAAATATTCGCGCGATTCGCTTTCTTTTGTTTTATCTAAATTTTCAATTTATAAAATTACTTAAAACGCAAAATGTCTAGTAGCGACAGTGAAGATATTTTGATGACGCCGCCAGAATCAAAAACTATTAGGTAATTTGCCGAACAAGAATATCACAAGTTTTAATAATTGTATTTATTTTTTTTATTCTATGACAAGATAGCCCTTGACTGCGATCTCACCTGATGGTAAGTGACAATGCAGTCTAAGATGGTAGCGGGCTAACTTGGAAGGGGTATAGCAGTGTAAATTCAACCCATACCCCTTATTGGCTTCTACACCAAACCAAAAAAAGGTATTGATTGGTTGGTTTATGAATTTCAATATAAATTTCAATTAAATAATGTGTCTATTATTTTCCTCGTAGGTGTAGTATAAAGCACTATGTATCACTCGGGAGAAAGTGCGATTCCTAACTCGGGTGTATCGCGGCCCTCGGCTTCGCCTCGTGCCTCAAATGACACCCTCGTATGTAATCGGCCACTTTCAGCCCTTGTAGAACAATGTACTATTTTTTTCCCACCAGCCAGTACCATGAAAAAACGCACCCTGTTTCAATATTTTGGGAAGTAGTGTTTCAATGTCCAACCAAACTTACTTCTAACAAAAATTTGCACGTCCTTCTGTGCATACTGCCCCGAGGGCGCGGACACCCGGCAGGAGTACACCCCGGCGTCGGCGGGCTCGGCCGGCCACAGCAGCAGCTCGCCGCCGCCGCCGGCCAGCGCGCGGCCCGACGACCCCACGTCCACGCCGCCGCGCTGCCAGCGGATGTCACTGCGGGACACCGTTATATCGTCATTTTATGTTCTAGGGAATTAACCATTTCTTCTAAGAGGCACCTATGTGTTGCCACTTGTTTCAAATCCAATTGACGCCTCATATTGTGTAAACTGTGTAACATGAGAGATGATGGCGAAATGACCGTAAAAGATGCATGAATTAAAAAACGAAGAAACAAATATACAAGATTTTTTTCTTTATTCTTTTAGGGGCTTTGGGGGCATACGCGACAGCCACAAAATTTGAATTAAGATTTATTGTCGAGGAATTAATATGTTAATTTGCAGGGAATTGACAAAAACTCCTTACAATAGGAGCAGTTATGAAATTTTTACTATTAAAAAGTAATTTAATAATTACTAACATTCACGGCACCTTAGTTCCTGGTGATCTGGTAGAGTCAACGAGTTATATAAATGAACATAAAAGAAACTTATAGTCTTACTAAACAAATGCACCTCCATCAACCTGATTGGAAATCCGGAGTAGGGGCAGTAGATGGTCGTGTTGACGCCCGCCACCACGCGCACCGGCCCGATGCTCCGGATGGACGGCGGGCCTGCGAGTTACATTAACACTTAGAATAGAATAGAATAGAATAGAAATATTTTTATTCAAATAAACTTTTACAAGCAGTTTTGAATCGTCAATGAATCTACCACTGGTTCGGAATGCCTTTCCTGCCGAGAAGAGCCAGCAAGAAACTCGGCGGTTGCTCTTTTCAAAAAAAGAAAAATTTTACAATTATTATTGAAACTATGCTATGTATTCAGTGCTTTCACGATGAATTTTCCTGAGTACAATACAAGTAAAAATAAATACAATACAAATAAATACAATTCAATACATGTTAACACAGGCAGGCAAAAGCAGACCCATTCCCGTTGGCTTAGCTGCCGATAGCTCTAAATAGAAATAGAAAAGGTTTTTCTTGAACATTCAACTGATGACATGCGATCTCATAGGCCGGGAGGCGCGAGGAAATTTACATCATATTACTAATTCCCTTTGTTTCCCGCATTTAATCGCCTAATTAGCTTCGAGTTTAGTTGCGTCAGCAGCTTAACAGCGTCAGTCCAAATGAATAATTAAGTTCGATATAAAGGTCTGCAGACCGCATTATTTTTTTTTATTTTTTTTATTCAATGACAAGATAGCCCTTGACTGCGATCTCACCTGATGGTAAGTGACGATGCAGTCTAAGATGGTAACGGGCTAACTTGGAAGGGATATAGCAGTGTAAATACAACCCATACCCCTAATTGGTTTCTACACGCCATCGTGCCGGAACGCTAAATCGCTTGGCGGCACGTCTTTGACGGCAGGGTGGTAACTAGCCACGGCCAAAGCCTCCCATCAGACAAAAGCATTAGCAAGGCATTAGCGTCTGACATACATTTTCATAATTTTAGAGTGTTGATTTATTTAGTTTTTTCATATATTATTACTACTAATTGATGCCCGCGACTTCATTCGCGTGGATTGAAGTTTTTTCATTCCTGCGGGAAATTTCTTTTCCGAGATGTGATGTGATGAGAAAATACCCTATGTGGTATTTCAAACTATAATCTATCTCTGGGTCATGTTTCAGTTCAGTCTTTGCGGCGTGATCGAGTAACAAACATCCATCCATCCATCCAAACTTTCGCATTTATAATATTAGTAGCTGATTATTAGTAGGATTAATACTTGCAGTTAGTAAGAACTATTTCAGCTGTTACATTACCGTAAACGTTGAGCCGCGTGGAGTGTTCCACGGCGCCCCGCGTGTTGTGCGCGCGGCACGTGTAGCGCCCGCCGTCCTCGGCGCGGACGGACGTGATGTTGAGGTAGCTCACCACGTCACCGTTGGGGCTCATGAACTGGGATATACTCCTGTCGAGAGAATTTACATTTACTAAGTACTAATGTTCGCGAGAAACCCATGAGACTTATCTAAGTTTTCAGCATAAAATGTTTTCTATGCCCATTTTCAGGTGCATCTTGCTATGTCTGTGCTGAAGTTTACAGGCTTAGACATCGAGACAGACAAATATTTCATTTCATTTATTATTTGCATTCATGTATCCACTTACAGGAGTTTCTTTCTTCTCTGACCCCACTTAAATAAGATTTAGACTAGGTAACATCGAAAATAGTAAACTAGCCATTTAGCTCAAGAACCGGAGAATTTTGATTGCCAATTACCTTCACGCAGCATAATGCCGTGCAAATAGAGAAATCATAATCTTGCTGTTAATTTCAACAGAGTGTTGATATTATTATGATGCTCATGAAAAGTCAGTTCAGGATATTCAGGACGTTCACTTCCACTTCTCTGATGCCTGGTGTGTTACGTCAGTACCTTTGTGCAGTATTGTGCTCTTCGACAGGCTGCATGTCCAGGAGCCAGGTGAACCGTGGCGGTGGAGACCCAGAAGCTGAACAGTGTAGCGCGAGGGCTGGACCTGGATGTAGCGCTTGCTCGATGAACGTGTAGTGCAGCTCGGGTGCTGTGTCTGAAACGAGGGTTAAAGTAGACGTCGTAGAACGGGTTTTAATCTTCAAAGATGCATAAGTGAATGGTCGTCAAACCCTGTGACTGTAGCGTCTAGGTAAAGCAACATAACCGAGTATGTATCATGCTCGTCTGCAATGAACTACGGCTGCAAGACGATCCGATAGCAGACGTTGCGACCTGTCCCTAATTCACTATGAGCGATACGTTGAGTATCAGAGTTTCTGTGGTCAGGACGACTACCAGTTTTGTTCATAGCCCCGTATTGTGTAAAGTCTAATAAAATATATAGCTTAAAGTCATCGTCGGGTGATGGTCTGATTATGATGATATGACTGTCAACTTTAACGTTCAAAGATTTATTTAAGTTTCAATATGGGGACGATAAGTTCTGAGATGCGGTGTATTCTTAAAAAGATTCTTCAATATGACAAACAATGATGGATATACTATGAAGAATGAAGGTATAGAAAAACAAACGGACTGACAATTTCAGAATTAGTATATTACTTTTAGTGCCTATTACTCGTAGCGATTTGAATTTCCATTCGTTGAATGAATTTAATCAGATTAATCCACTCACTTTTAATATGCATGGGCGTATTTTTTTTTAATAAATCATATTTTTTGCGACATCACAACTCGAATTACTTATGGTGGCCCCGAAGGACCGCCCGACAGCGGCGGCCATAAATCAGGGTTGTCAAAACAGAATCCAATCAACGCTTGGGAATGCTCTGTAAACAAAGAACCAAACGACGTATGGTGGTCATTCATCATCCGCGCCCACACGCGTATTAGTGACGGCGATGGAAGCTTTTCAATATATTGTGTTATCGTATTATTATCTGCAGATGGTTGCGACTCTGCCGCTCACTTTCAGAGGAAACGTTTTACGCTCATTTTTTTATACAGGGTTGTCGATATATTATATTTTTGTGACTGCTGACAGACGATTCGCCGGTAGTCGATAGACGGCACATACATGTACTGTATTGTGATACTTCCAAAAGACCTATATCCATCAGTGGACGTCTATTAGTTGAGATGATACTGATGATAGTTATTCTCTTTACTAGTCACAAGTGACACTAAATAACACTTGTTTAAATACATAGGGACAGTAGACAATAAACATATATCACTAACTGTGGTCTACGTCTGACAAGGTCATAGTAAAATAGAATAATTAGTCTTAAATTCCTTTTAATAATAATAGTCAGCAAGTAAATACTCGTAGTGTAGTAAGTATATAATGGCAGTCAGACAATCGGTGCCATAGCTCAAAGCATTACAGCGCAGTAAATGAGCGTGACAGAGAAATTATGAGCTACTAAATTACAGCGAGAGCTCGTGAGCTCTTTATTGCGGGGCGCTGATAGGGCTGCCTGCCACTCGAATAAGAATTTGGAGTTCATGTTTAACAACCCTTGATTTTAAAATATATTAAAATAGTATATTTTATATATATAGACTATTAAAATAGTAGGTATCAAACTGGCAGTTTAAATCCAACGACATTAATTTTAAAATTATTATCTCACTAAACCTCTAATACTTTCTTATTAAATCTCCGTTTGCCTCGATTCCTCAACATCGTAAGTTTTGTTTTCCGCCTCAACCGATCTCCAATAAATCGATATCGATCAAATATGGCACAGTCTGCTTATATTAATTCTAGAAGTCAACATGGTCGTAGCGATCGCTAACAATCAAAGAGGGTCCGCGAAAACAGTAGACCTCACAATCATCGCGTGAGGGCATCACAGTACTAAATCTATAATTAAGTAGGTGATTCCCGTGGAACTCTTTAATTTTCCGAGATATATAATATAGGTAGCCTATGTACTAATCCTTGGTATAAGCTATCTTCATTCCCAGTCAAATCATTAGTTTTGGCGTGAAGGAGTAACAAACACACACACACACATATACAAACTTTAGCCTTTATAATATTAGTGTAATAATCTTAGTAAATGTTTGACAGTGGCAACCCTGTCCAGCCGGACATCCGGTTGGTCTGACAGGCGATCAGTTGAGCTTAGGGCAAGTTATTATGTTTGGCGATCGATGTGCTTCAAAGCTTCGTTTTGGCGATTGACTCTGTGTACCTGAACTCTGTTAATAAAATCATCTAAATATACTAGTGGTTCGCCCCGAACTGAGACCTCGCGATATCCCATAATTCCCAAAAGTTTTAATTATATATTGTAATAATTAACTTTTAACATTAGACACAAAAAAAAAATAGTTGACATAAAACTGTTTTACTGACACAGCGCCATCTATTAGCATTATAGTGAAGCTATTAGCTTCACAATAACGCTAATAGATGGCACATTAAAATTAAATAATTTCGTTTCTTTATAACATTTATCTAATTTTAGTATTTGTTGTTCAAGTACAGGATATAACTGAATTTTCAACCAAGTTTCACGTTCTAATATTCAGTAATTCAGAAGTTATAGGGCTCTGACAGACATTTAGACGGACACACTTCTCTGTCTAGTAGGCAAGCGCCCTAGTTGACTCAGAGAACTCGCTTCGCTCGTTCAATAAACGGAAAAGGTGACTGACCTCAAATCACTGGACGGATCAGACTGGGCATTCAAATTGCTATTATGATGTAGGCATCCGCTAAGAAAGGATTTTAGAAAAAACCCCTAAGCGGGTGAAATAGGGGTTTGAAAAATTGAACTTGACGTGAATAAAGCTGCGGGCAAAAGCTAGTTTTATTATAAATTGATAAAACTGGCCGCACATCTACTATCGAGCGTTGTCTAAAGTTGAAACTCAACCTTCTGCCGCCGGAGCAGCTTTGAAAGCCACTTTTAAAACTTCTCAATGAAGTTATTATATATACTATGCCTTTAATAACTATAGCTTACTATAGCTATAGCTGTAGCCTACTTCTATATAGTGCTATTGCCTGTGATTGGAACCTAGTAATTTGTAGTCAAAATTAATGTTCAGCAATAGATCTTAGTACACGACCACAGAGTAGGAATATTAGCATAATTTATGGGCGCCCTGTCTGGATATATTATCTACTGAAATGAATACGATATCACTCGATAGCCAGCATTAAACTCAAAATATGTTGTAGAAATGAACAAATAAATTAAATGCGTTAAAAAACATACACAATAGATTAAATTACGGCTCGTAAAAAGTTCTTAACATGACGATTTTCGAGAATACATTGACATATGGAACATTAATTATTTATTACTAGCCGACGCTCGCGACTTCATCCGCGTTGATTTATGTTTTCCAAAAATCGTGTGGGAGTTGTTTGATTTTCAAGGATTAAAACTATCCTACAGCCGTCACCACAATGCTAACTAACAAATAAGTCTTTGGTCTGACCTATATCTGGCAACACTTTTGACAAAACCATATGATTGCAGAGTAGAAGGATCCTTCAGATGACACGTGTCAAAATTTGGCGTCGTTCTGACAATTAGTTCAAAAGTTAGAGCGGATTAAGTAACCTAAGTTCTTAATTGTTAAAAACAATGGATGAAAAAGAATTTCGAGTGTTAATTAAACATTGTTTTTTAATGGGAAAAAATACAACCGAAGCAAAACAGTGGCTCGATAAGTGTTACCCGGACACCGCACCAGCGAAATCAAGCATAATTTATTGGTATGCTGAATTTAAACGGGGCCGCAAAAGCACCGAAGATGCTGAACGCTCTGGTCGACCGAAATCGGTAGTTGTTCCGGAAAACATAAAAAAAGTCCACGAAATCGTTTTGAAAGACCGTAAAGTGAAGTTGCGTGAAATAGCTGACACCTTAGAGATATCAGAAGGTAGTGTATTTACAATTTTACACGAAAATTTGGGCATGCGAAAGTTGCTTTCAAAGTGGGTGCCGCGCTTGCTCACACCGGACCAAACAACAATTAAGAACTTGGGTTACTTAATCCGCTCTAACTTTTGAACTAATTGTCAGAACGACGCCAAATTTTGACACGTGTCATCTGAAGGATCCTACTACTCTGCAATCATATGGTTTTGTCAAAAGTGTTGCCATCTATAGGTCAGACCAAAGACTTATTGAGTGACGTATGTATCTCTGTACTAAGCTACACTTGGATCGGTAAACCTCGAAAAGGCAATATAGTGATAGGCTATATGCATAGGTAGTATTCCTGTGACAGACAGACAGTAGGACTTTCACATTCCTAATATAATTAATAAGTAGACGATGTCGCCGACTTCGTCCGCGTTTTTTAATTACGATTGAGGTTTTTAATTGGGACACTGCGTGCCACCGAACAAATTCCCGTGAGAACTCTTTAATTTTCATTCCAAATGTCAGCCAAATCGGTTCATTCGTTGTGGCGTGAAGGAGTAACAAACATACATACACACAAACACACACACACATGCAAAATTTCGCCATTATAATTTTAGTGTGATGTGGATTGTTATAAATAACGGATAGCGGATTGTCATAAAATAAGGCCAAAAAAGCGTTAGACAAAACTTTTTTGGCAATAAATCGTTCAGCGTTACGTCACAGGGGCACAAAGGCCGAATGTATAAATGAACGTAAATTGCAATCGAGCCATAGATTGTGTTTGGGATTGGCGGTTATTGATTAAAGCGCTGCAGGCGCTGCGTCGCTCACCGACCCTGGACGTACGCGGACAATTTGCTTCATGCAATTCGTATGGGGCATTGAAGCTGAATCATAATGTTCTGTATCAACCGATAGACGTCCAGTGCTGGACAAAGTCTCTTGCGTGGACTTCCACAAGACTCGGTCTTGTGCCGCCTGAATCCGGCGGCTACCTGCTACTTGTAAGATGGCGAATCTGCTAACACTGCTATTTCCGGTGCACGGTGCCATTTTTTTTGTTTTATTTATTTGGTTTATCAACAGCTTATACATTAATTATAATATAAAATAATAAATAATAGGTAAACACTGCATGCATGCATGCACACTGTGATAGGTAATTTTCACTACATTTTCGTGACTCACTGAGCTATATCGGTAGCATTGGATCTCTATGGACCACGGCAACATAACTGCAAAATATGACATCTTTGGACTCTTGGTATTGTGCATTGCAAAAAAAATATTTTTGAAATTTAAAAAGAAAATTGAATAAATGAATAGAAATTCAATATTCTAAATAGGTACTTATAATACAATTAATGTACTTTGACAGAAAAGTTTCAAAACTCTATCACTTCATTCGCATAAAAATAATGGTTTCCTGATAAATCCGTTTAGAAAGAGATCAAACAAGAACATAAAAAAGTTTTAACCATTTGCTTAAGAGGAAATCAATTAAGAGCAGTAACGAAGTAACGAGCTATGAGGCACTTAATGAGATTTTTTGCGCCACTTCACGAATAAGAAGCTTAGTTTTAGAGCTTTTTTACTTTTTCAGATGAATAAATTTGAATACTTAATTCCGAAAATTACTGTTCTGGATGAAACTCCGAGCTAAATCTAGATTACCATTTTATTAACTAGATTCTTTCGTCGAGTTCATGGCGCGACCTCTTTAAAAGAAAAACGACTAAAACTATGGAACAAGAAAATTAACGAAACTTCTCAAGTTCGATCATATAATATAATTAAAGAGTACAACAACCACTTATGGGATGGCTCTTCCAAGTACTTCCTTTTATTGACGCGCCATCTAGAAAACTCATCGACGATGAATCGCTGGTTAAATCTAGACTTCGAAGATTGGAGTTTGCTCAAAAAATAGCTAACTTAGCAATTACCATTTTATTATTCGATCCAAAAGGTATCGCATGGGTCTGCTATGCACCCAACGTCACAAAATAAGAAAGTTCAAACTCTACTTTTCGGGTGTATTTCTATCAAGTTCAGAGTTCAGATTGGTATACCACAATCATCAATCCATTCAGGTAGATAAAATATATCCAAAATATACGTATTCGTAAAATTTCAAATTGATCACAAACTTGGTACAGATATATATACTGATTTGATAAAAAAAACATTGATACGAACGAAGAAAGCTAGAGAAAATCATATGTATTCCCGAGTTTTTGCTCTCGAATAAAGAATAAGAACTGAGAGGGTTAGCTTTTCTTTTAGTCAGATGAATAAATTTTAATTTTTATCCAGGCAGCTTAAGTGCAACTTTCAATAAAGTTACGAACAAAAATCTCACATTCAAAACTTAAACTTTTGTCACAAATATTAAAACAGCGAAAACGACAAGAACTCTTGAGCATTTGAGGTGCAGTGTATGGAACGAAGCAATAATCAGTGTAACTTGTTCCATTTTTAAGTTATGTACGACTTACAGCAAGTTTCCACGTATTAAAATCTTGAAAATTGGAATACAATTTGCAGAAGTAGAAACCATATCACACTGCGTAGCACGATGTAGCGCGGCTGCTACGAATACGTGCGTATCGTAGTGTCGCATTCATATTATAGATAATTATTTACATTAGAGGATGTTAGGGACATACTAACAATTAATAATGAAACTAGGGATTTAGTACATGATTCTGTGTGACTGAGCGTTCAAATTTTTCATCAATCATTTCAAGATTTTGACAATGTTTTTAATAATAATTACATCATGGAATCGTGTATGTATCTCAACTCTATTTAAATTGAAAAACAACAAATGATTATATTTAACACTAAATAGCATTGTAAATATGAGCTTACATACACGAGCGATCAGTATTTTATCAAAAGTTCATAGCGTATCATGAGTTTATAGTCTGACTGACTGATTGGCGGCCTTTAATCGTTTCAGAAACGTTGAACTCGTAACTACAACGTACCTCCTAATCTGAGTTCGGCGGCCGCCTGCGCGCTGTCCAGGTCCCGCTCCGCGAAGCACTGGTACATGCCGCGGTGCGCGCGCACCACGCCGTGCACGCGCAGCGCGCGCTCGCCGCCGCCCACGGGCACGCCGTCGTGCAGCCAGCGCACGCGCGCGTCGCCGCCCTCCACCGAGCAGTTGAACTGCACCGAGCTGCCCGAGTTCGCCACCTGATGTGAAAGTGTGGATGTTTGGATGTTTTGATGTTTGTTACTCAATCACGTCGCAACGACTGAACCGATTTAGCTGAAATTTAGCACAGAGATAGATTATAGTTTAGAATAAAACATAGGCTACTTTTTATCCTACTTAATATTATAAATGTGAAAGTGTGGATGTTTGGATGTTTGGATGTTTGTTACTCAATCACGTCGCAACGACTGAACCGATTTAGCTGAAATTTAGCATAGAGATAGATTATAGTTTAGAATAGGACATAGGCTACTTCTTATCCCGGGAAATGAGAGTTCTCGCAGGAATAAAAAACCTTAATCCACGCGAACGAAGTCGCGGGTATCAGCTAGTAAGTTATAAATTAATATATTTAATATTTATTGTTAAATAATCCTTCATTGTTGCTGTTTTGTTAATATTTTTTTATACATATTTTTTGTGAACAAACGTGCAGGCGGGTCATCTGATGTTAAGTGATTACCGCCGCCCGTGAACATTTCTAGCACCTGAGGCACCACCAATGCGTTGCCGGCTTTTTAGGAATTAAATAATACTATATTACTATAACTTAGTCGGTCCGGTGATCTATCGGATGCAAATAATGCAATAATAAAAATCTTACGATTTGGTTTTACTTTTAAATAAAGTGTAAACATTTACAAATGTAAATATTATTATGTTGACTTTTTGAAATGTGTAACAGGATAGTGTTAGAAGAATTGAATATCGAACCGAATAAAATTTGATAACAAAATAAATGTTATTTCGTTTCACTCGATCACTTTCGCGCGGAACGAT
Source organism: Hipparchia sbordonii (assembly GCA_038048805.1). NCBI lineage: Eukaryota > Metazoa > Arthropoda > Insecta > Lepidoptera > Nymphalidae > Hipparchia > Hipparchia sbordonii. The sequence goes on from CM076098.1 coordinate 17,059,022, forward strand.
GCTCGTCGAACTGTCGGTGAACTTACTTTAACTTACTAACTTTTGTAACGGCCGGCGCTTGAACGCAAATGGCATTTTAATGCGTTTCAACGGAATATTGATAACAACTCAACAACATTGAACAGGGAGGCAGGTGCGATGAATTAGAGGCCATTAAACAACATTTAGTATTATGAGAGCCCTCGAACGCGATCTCACCTGATGGTAAATGACGATGCAGTTCGAAGTGGTCATGGCAATGTAAACTAAATCCATACTAGGGGTATTAGTTTTTAATAAAATTAGGCAGAAAGAGGCATTTAATTAATTATAGAGGTATTTGTAAATATAATACAGTCTTTCTTACAAAGGTTTTCAATAAGGTTGCAAAAGAAAGCAGCATCTAAATACAAGTTAATCTTTGGAGAGGAGACCCTCTAGGCTCTCCCGCTAATCCGTTTTGAGACTTGATTCCCGTGACGTCACGCGCGCTGATGTGCGCTTGAATTATTCATGGAGCGGCTCCTGTATTGACTTGTAAGTTGTGACACGTGGCGTGACAAGTAATGGATATTTTTGTCGCAATATTAATAAACTTGTAAAGGTGAACCAGGTAATGCGTCTACAGTGGGCATTGCTTATTACAGTTTTGTTTTCTTGCGAAATTAAAATGTTAAAGTTACTCAGAAGGAATGTGTTTGCATTCAACTGCCTACATAACATAGTTATAATTATACATTTTATTATATTGATAAAGCTAAATTGTATTATCATAACAACTTTTATCTTGAAATGAACAATTTTTGCTTGCCGGCTCAAACTTAATCAAAACTTCTACAGTGTTCAATTTTATTTAAACTAGTGGTTCGCCCCGAACTGAGACCTCGCGATATCCCATAATTTCCAAAAGTTTTAATTATATATTGTAATAATTAACTTTTAACATTAGACGCAATAAAAAAAATAATAGTTGACATAAAACTGTTTTACTGAGACAGCGCCATCTATTAGCATTATAGTGAAGCTATTAGCTTCACAATAATGCTAATAGATGGCGCATTAAAATTAAATAATTTCGTTTCTTTATAACATTTATCTAATTTTAGTATTTGTTGTTCAAGTACAGGATATAACTGAATTTTCAACCAAGTTTCACGTTCTAATATTCAGTAATTCAGAAGTTATAGGGCTCTGACAGACATTTAGACGGACACACTTCTCTGTCTGGTAGGAAAGCGCCCTAGTTGACTCAGAGAACTCGCTTCGCTCGTTCAATAATATGACTGGCTATAAGAAAATGTTAGATTAAAATACCTGATGGTAATCCGTACTAAAAACAAAGGCAGGATAAAAGTTTTGTACGAGTAACAGAGAAGAGTCCTAGAAAAATCTTGATATTTAAAAAACTACCATTTGAACTCAATATTCTAGCACCTGATTTTTCCCACTTGCTTACATTTCTCTAGAGAAGTGTTGAAGGTTGGAAAATTGAAAATAAGCATTCCGAACAGACACGAAGACCTCGTTTGGTATTAGCCGCGCTCATCGAATATAGACGAGGCTTTACACCGCTCTCACCTCTCCGACTGAATATTATCGGGGAAAGTGAAAATAATACTACGAATTCGTATTAAAAGAAGTAATCGTATTGTATCTCTATTGACAGATACGTAATGGAACCATAAATCATAATATTTTTTTAAAATAATATCACATGTCGGTTGTCTGATCTTTCCACACATTTTCCCATATTATTTCTAGAATTTTATAATCCTTTAGAAAAACAAGGACACTATCAAGGATCATCTGTACACTCTATAGAGTTCCTTGTAGTTTGACCGCTACATAAATATCTATACCCTAGGTACTATTGTATTTTTCACATTATGTTTTTTTTAATATTCAATATTTTTCCTGAACATGAAAAGTGTGATACGCAAAAAATTAAATGTATTTATTGTAATAATGTTACACCAATTTTAAAAGGAAAAACCATTTACGAATTAGATAATGAGCGCTAAAGCGACCAGTTTTACGTGACTTGAACGTAGAATCGCCTATATTTTTAATACAAAGTAAAGGGAACCTAATAAAAATTCCAAGCATATTGGTGACAGCAGAGAAGGTCTTTCCCGAGGGTATGGATAAAACAAACGCACAAAATAGCTAGGAATTGTAACAAAATCAAGAGTAGGTGGGTAAACTACGAGGGCAATGATCCCGTTTTTAGTTTGATCAAGAATTGTCGCTGAGTCAACGAAGGAAATAAAATTGTATCGTTACACGTATTAATGAGAATATTTAGGCTCACATAGCTATAATTTATTTTTTCTTCGACACAAATGTCAGCCGGAGCGTACCTTCAGCCGCCTGCGCTGCTCGCCGTACTGGTTGTGAGCGCGGCACGTCCACACGCCGCTGTCGGATATCTGCGCCCTCCCGATGATGTACCGGTAACTACCTGTAGCTGCGGGTGCACGCTGACCACCAGCCTGGAGCGCACCCTCAGCCGCGCGTCCCTGCGCTGCTCGCCGTACTGGTTGTGAGCGCGGCACGTCCACACGCCGCTGTCGGATATCTGCGCCCTCCTGATGATCAGAACCTGCTCCGACACCGAGATCCTGATGCTGTTGGACACGGGGCTGAGCCGCCCGTTGGCGTGCCGGAACCAGCTGGAACAAAAGAAAAACTGCTAAAATAACTTGTACAAAATATTATATCTGTAAAAAAGCTACATTTAAATTAAAATTAATTTATAACTTTTGTTTTCTCTTTCTGCTACACCTGATTGTTGCGTTGTCGGATTAATGTAATCTATAAGTGTTATATAGTCTTTGGAAACTATTTAGGTTTAAGAATTATAAATCTGTTTTTAGATTTAAGACAATTAACACTGTATGTTTCCATAAAATAAATAAATAAATAAAATAAATAAATACATTAGAGCTACACACATGTAGCTCTAATGTAGCTTTTGCCCGCAACTTTGTCGTGACCAGTGTAGTAAGTAGACCTTAATGAAATAATCATGGTTTGATGTTGAGCCAACCTGTAAGCTGGCGGAGGACTCCCGATGGCGCAGCAGACCAGTCTGATGTCTCCTCCTTGAGGCACCGTCTCGTCTTCTGATATCGTTAATATCCTGGGCGCCATACTCCCCGTTTGATCTAAAAAACAATACTAGATTTTTATCTTCTCTTCTCAGCAGAATCTGCATTCAGAACCGATGGTAGAGTCTTGACGTGTTATAAGAGCTACAAGTTGGCCTACATGAAATAAATAATTTTGAATTTGAATCGTTTAGCCTACGTCCTAGGGCTTTGAAAGTTTATAATTTATTTCAAATAAAAAGATGCAGACATCTAGTTCAAATAATACAAGTTTTATTTTTCAGTTCAACAGCTAGTATGTTGTCCGGAGTTTATCATGATGGTAGTTGCTACAATTCAGTATTTTGTACAGAAAAACAGCTGACATCTATTGCCCGTGAAGCCGTGATTTCATTTGCGTTGATTTAGATTTTGATAAATTCCATGGGTACTTCTAGGTAGTGAAATTCCTAGGTGAAATCTCTTAAAAGTATACAGTGTGCTTTCTAAGGGTACAAGCAATCTTGTCACTCGTTAGAAAATCAAAACATTTTACTTTACTTAGCTTATTTCTCTGTGACAATCCTACCAAAATAAGTGTAAATTATGCATTTTAGTTAAAAATTTTGGCCCTGTTCTGTTATTTAATCATGTTTTTGTAATTTTTGATCTTGTAATAATGCGCCTTTAGCGGACAACACGTTCGTAAATAATAAAGGTCGACGTACGCGAAACAGCAATCATGGCCGATGGACTCCGCCTCTTCTCGCCAGTGAGCGCGTGCTGCGCCTCGCAGGAGTAGGAGCTGGCGTCATCAGGCCTCGCTTCCCTGATCACCAGAATATCCCCGCGACTACCTCCTATCATGTAGTGGCCACCTACAAAAAGAGTTTATAAAAGCAGGTAAATATATAAAATCATTTTTACCACAAAAATGATTTTTATCCCCCAGATCCCACTTAGTCTTCTGGCTGTAGATGAATGAATTTATTGGGCTTTACGAAAAGGAGAATTAAGTTATATTTTAGTTAAAGTGTTTAGACACTCGAATTTTATCAAATTAAAGAGTAGAACAAACTCTTGTAACTCTAATAAATCAATCGAAGGCATATTGATGACGTCAGTACCGATATTTGCTATCAGCATCTCTACAAATGTCCAGATACGAAAAAAAAATTTTTTTTTGTTGTAATTTTGTACTTGTCTGTCAAACTGTTAAAACTTTACATATAATATTTGCAATCAAAGCACAACGGGGAAATATACAAGCCCGGGGCGACATTAATTTTAATTTGAACTCTCCTGCTGGACTCATTTGAAATTCCATTATTTTTAATTGCTTCTACCGGACTTTGTTCCAATTTATATTAATGTAACAAAAACTACTCGGATTTCGGAGAATCCTCGAAAAAGACTGGAATGATTTAGAAGATAAGAAAAGGGCCCTTAGAGTAGAGACAAAACAATACTATCAGGGCATCTGTCAGTTACAATGGAGTGAGGGAGACAAAATGATTGTTATCTCTGTCGGTTAGAAAGTGACGGAGTGCGAGGACAGTTGCCGCGCATTTAGAATTCATTGAAAAAGTCGAAGCTGAAAGTTATCTGATCGTAAACGGTAACGGGCGGCGCGCCCGCGGACCTTCGAGTGATAAAGTGCAACGTTAGAGGCTCGAGCCTTTCAACCCCACGATATTTTCGCACGCAGGCACACGAATAAGGCACGTTAACACAGACTGTGTTCGCAGTTCGCAGTTCTTTTAAGGCTGAAATCACGATCCATTCGCATGCGTATGCATCCGTACGCATGCGAACGGATTCGTTTGGCTCCGTTCGCATGCGTTGACACGCGATGCGTATAAGAGTAACTGAAATCATACGGAAATATCCGACCTGATGCGCACAGGTGTGATTCCAGCCTAAATTGCCAAAAAAGTATGTTATTACTTATTATGTCCAAAGACTCAAAACATTGGGTCTGTAGCTCTCCCTCTCACCTCATCTGGGTTCTGAGTTGGCAAATTCTAAAAAAACTACTGCTTCCTCTAAATATGTACTTCCTCTAACAAAACTTATCACAATCATATGATTCAAGTAATCAAACCTGTCATCAGTTTAACTTGCTTTCTTTCACTTTTGTGCACGAGTGTTCACGCCCCGAAGTCCGTCCAAGTGAAATGGCGTGCCACTATAAATGTGTAAGTGCACTCGATGGAAGTTGTCTCTTAATTTCAAAGTCATGAGAGATCGACTTCGTCTACTGCTGGTATTTGTTATTCTTTGCATTTTAGGCATGTTTTTTTAGAGTATTGAGTAGTTGAGACAGGGCAGAAATAGGTAAGTAAGTAATAGATTTACTTAGGTCTTCAGAGAGTATAATTGTGTTAGAAATTATGTGAATAATTGTGAGCGACTTAGAGATTGTACACTAATACAGATAAAATTGACTGAGTTCACGTATTGTAATATTGAGAAAACATTTGATTGAATGAATTATAAGGTATCAATACTTATTCATTCAATCAAATGCACAATGTGTATCCATAAAATGTATGTAGCTTTAATTTAATGATAATTAAGCATTAAAATTGCTAATATTATTTATTAGGGTTGTGATACACTTTTTCGTTTCTTAGAATAATAATTAAGATATTGTTTCTACTGATGTTGATTTTTGATGTAGGTAGAAACTTCATTAATAGCGAACTTCATTCAAAACAATGTTATAAAAGCGAGAAGACGAAATTAGAGGCGGTCATTCTGTACAGAAAATTCGAAGAATAAACATGTGAAGTCGGACTCCGAGTTGTATTCTTTACCGGCTTCTTATAATTGCATTATTGAGTCTGTATTTTTATTCTAACTTTTGTCCGCGCCTTAGTTCACCTGCAATTAGATTCTTTTTAAAATTCCCACGGGATCTTCAGGGTTTTCCTGGGATAAAAAGTATCCTGTTTCACTCGCTGCATGATTGAAAGATAAATCAACAAACGAACAACTTTTCACATTTATGAAATTAATCTTATTATGATAAACTGTGCAATACAACTAAATGTTAATTTTATTTTACTTAAAATTGTGTCTCTCGATTTGTTTTGGGTCGATACAAATACGAAAAAATAAAAGTAAAAAATGAACTTGGCGGAAAAAATACAAAAGAATAATTCCTTTATTCGAAATGTGTAATTAAGAAAGCTCTTTAGACGGAAAGGTAGAAATTACTTTTTCTAATTAAATTGAAAAGCAATTTAGAACGCTCTCGTATCAAATTTTCGTATCGTATTTATGCTCAGCTTATTTCGGAAATTACTTTTTTTATGTTAATTGTATGCTTTTACTGTATGATATTAACAACAGGTGACTTTAAGTTTAGAACAAGGGAGGTTAAAGGAGCAGGCGGGTCACCTGATGTTAAGTGATTACCGTCGCTCATGAACATTTGTAGCACCTGAGGCACCAACAATGCGTTGTCGGCTTTTCAGGAATTTGTTGGTCCGCCCCTTGGATAACCCCATGTTGTAATTTAGTGGGAACGCCGTCGCAGGAAGTTGGTTACACAGTTTCAAATTATTTTAAAAACAAAATGTTAGTAGCTACATCATCAGACCAGAACACTTGTTAAGAATTTATTAGAGAGTTTCCATACTCATCTTCCAACTCTATCATTAGATCAGCTCTATGTTAATTACATGTTACATTGCCATCCGATTTACATAAACATGTACATTTTCAGGTCAATCGGAAAGTGACAAGTGGTTCTAATTAACTTGTAAGATTTGATCCTTAATTGTCCAAATAATGTTCTCAAAGGTCAATTCATACTTGGTCAGTGTGATGTACTATGATAGTACATACTATGTGTGTGTAAATGTTCCCTCGTAAAGATATCAGGATTCTTGTAAAATGTATCGCCTAAATTGGATGTATCGCCAAAATGTAATTTTGAACAAAATAAACAATTAGTGCAGCACGCAGCTGCCTGTTAGATTCCATCGCAGTTCAGCCGGCGTGAAGCAAACAATGCGACGCGAACCGGCGGCGCGGAACAGTATAATGAGGTTAGCTGTTGACACGCGCAGCGCCCGCGCTCCCGTGCTCTCGTGCTCCCGTGCTCCAGCCGATAAACAATAAACAATTATAATGTCATTAGCGATGCACTTGTCTATTTTTCTTGATTTTTGTTTTTCTGTTTGGTAGGAATTGGAACTTATACCTACTAATTATTGTCTGATCCAGAGAGTTCAATCATCGTTTTAGCCTGGCCTATAACTGGGCATAATTATGTCTTGTGTCTGATAAGGGCTATATACTAGGTCACTTTGCATCGTAATCCTCATTCCTCAGGGTTGTGACCCCTTTCCATTATTCATATAATGGTAGGAGTTTTCTTGAGATAATTCTGTGGTGGATTCCCAGGTTCTTCCGTATACAACTCGGTAAAAAGAACGAGATTTTGACTTTTAGGTATGATGGTATCATCAGATGTGAGTGATAATAACCGGAACCAAAGGCTTTCTGAGGCACAGAGGGAGCGTAAAGGCCAAGGCGCCCCCAGTCGTCGGTCACCCATGCAGTTACCGACCGGGGTCAACGTTTCTTAACCAGCGTGATCGTTTACGCTGTCACAGTTATGCCACAATATATCCTTCAATTAAACCGTTAAAGTTGCAGACTGAAACTGAAAGATCGCAAGTTCGATCCCGACCCGTTGCACTATTGTCGTATCTACTCCTAACACAAGTTTTTCGCTTATTTAGAGGAAAGAGGAGAATACCTATAAGTCAAGTTAAAACTTGGCTAAAATTAAAAAAAAATAGCCTAAATGGCTAACCGCATAATACTGTACAGCAGTTTAGCTTCGGTTTATCTGCAGCAATTTAATACCCACGTAATATCATAACAATATTATGTATGTTTGAATTTACGGCGTCGATACATTTGCATATAAGCACCCACAGGAGTAACTCGCATTTATTACATCCACATACTAAAGCCCGCTCTACACTAAAAAACCTACCCTACCCGCCAGCAGCTAACTTTGTCAACTACAATGTTATAGTCGCAGTTTTATTAGCTCATAGCATGAAAGTACCTACAGTTTTATACGCACCTATTACTTCAATGATCACCACTTTTTTTATCATTGTTAACTAGCTGATGCCCGCGATTTCGTCTGCGTGAATTAAGTTTTCAAAACTCCCACAGGAACTCATTGATTTTCCGGAAAAAAGTAGACTATGTCACTCTTCAGGTCGTAGGCTATTTTAAATAACTATAACCGTGCAATCATCAAAATCACGCAGGCTGACGATTCCTATGCAAAATTACTAATTTGAGTTTTTCGATTTTTCAGCTGTTCTAGTGAATTTTTCTTATTTTATTTTATTTTTGCACCACTCTCCTGTATTAAAACTAATAAAACAAAAAAATATTCAAATTGGTCAAGCTGTTTTGAGTTTTAACCAGAATAACAAACAGCAATTGATTTTTACTTAAAAATAGACATTTTTTGTTGTAACATTAACAAAAGCTTAGTAAACGTTGAGTCAAGCAATCGATAGACGTTCTGGACATAGATCTCTTGTTGAGATTTCCTGACAGGACCGCCTGTGCCGCTTGTATCCAGCGTCTCCCTCCGACTCCTCTGATGGTGTTTGTTGTTTGTCTACATTGGTGTGGGACTACCAATGTTGCATTTTGAGAATAATTTTACCCTTTTTCTTTATCAAACTGGAATCAATGTTTGGATATCCATGCAGTGTAGTCCAAGCTTTACCCTTCACGCTTGTTAGCGGAACACGCGCGCTATAAGGGGGTTATAAAACACATTTAGATACCTTAAAATAAACGTTATTTTAAGTAGTGAGTAAACATCAGGGGAATTCACTCCACTGAATAAACAAATGCTAATTCTATGCTTTGTTGGTCCCGAATGGTGGTAGTTAGTGGTTTGTTTTACGCTTCGGTGTATAAAATTAGTTGTAAGAGAGTTACAGCAAGCTACAATAAGAGTTCAATTTATTTGCTTATTTACGAAACCAACTAAAATCTTCAAACTTCTATCATATTATATCTCATTATCTTTATTAGTATATCTATTAAGACAACTTGCGAAGGTTCGTTGCTTAAAATTATGGTAAGTTTGTAACTACTCCACATTCAAGCAAGCCAAAACTCACAACGATGGAACTAGATAGCACTTTACGATCTACAACAATATCTGAAGCACAATCGTACTACAGCAGGCGATCCGAAATAATAATCTCAGGTGGCTTTACATGCAAGTTCTACCATAATAACATAAAGCGACCAGCTAGCCGAGCGGAACACTAGCCCTATCTGGATCTTCATGTTGCATGGTGATTGATATACGCTCCTTGACAGGTAGAGATACTGTATTCTTTAATGTATGAATGTATGACTTGAAAGATATAACCAACATTTATGAGGCTGTGTTTGTGAGTGGTTGGCAATACAGCCTTAAAAGCTTCTCGATTTTATTTCGATTTTGTTTACATAATATTATTCTGTTTAATACGTGGTTAAAGACTTTGGTATAATAAACTTAATATTTATACCAGAAATTTTCAAATGAGCCCGCCCTCTCTACAACATATCACTTCGTTTCCGACGTGTCGCGTCGCCTTGACGATAATTATATTGCTCTCAAATACGGCATAGTAAGGCACATAGCACATCTCTCTCGCGGAACCGCAGCAGCCAAACCACAAAACGAAGTGATTATAATAAATAATTATACTCAATGGAAACCACTGAAGCTCCGGCATGACTTTGCCGTTGTGTGTTATACGAAAAATAAGTAGGTACCTACTGCCAGCTGTTGTAATAGAAGTGCAATAGTCGACGCGGTGATAAGTAATTTTTAGTAAACTTTTTAGTTAGTATGACGAGCTCGCAGAAAATTATTACAAACTAGCTGTTGCCCGCGACTTCGTTCGCGTGCATTGAGAGTTTTTTATTCCCGCGGGAACTCTTTCATTTTCCGGAATAAAAAGTAGCCTATGTGCTATTCCAGACTATAATCTATCTCTGTGCCTTTCAGCCAAATCGGTTCAGTCGTTGCGACGTGATTGAGTAACAAACATCCAAACATCCACACTTTCACATTTATAATATTAGTAGGATGACGTATCTGCTGTGCTGTGAAAGAGTATCACCACAATAACCACTAAAACGTAATTAATCAGTATCAGTACAGAAAATAATTACATGACACTCACATATTCATTGGTTGTTTTGAGCCTACGTGTTTCTTTAATCTCATAATATGTGAATCTGTTTTTTCCCATGTATCTTCATAGACAAATCTGTGCATCGGAACAGACAAATTCGCTTCTGGCATACAACGGACAAGTCAAGCAACAGCTTCAGCGGTTTCGCTGTTTGTTTTGGAGGACGTCTGCTATACGCCCAATACCACGTCACGTAACACGATCTGTTACAACTTTACAAGTGAGGCAATTCAACGTGACGCGTATTCAGGAAGCACCATCATACATGGAACATAATCTTGACAAGGCTTCGAAGAAAGTTCTGAGCGTATATTTTGGCTGATTGCGCTATAAGTGAATGTTAGTACAAAATTAATGTACCTACTCAGATCGATTAAAATAGCCAGATGGAAGCTGTGACTTCCACTGTGGGACTCCCTGTGTCGTGGAAATCACTAACGATCCTTTTATTAAAATATTATGATAAATCTCGCTGACTGGCTGCTTATTAATTCTCAAGCACGCTTACGGCTCATTTTAATCCGATGAAGCGAATATTCGCAAACTTTGCCCAGTCTAAGCCGGTGCCAAAAATTACAGCGCCCGGGTATTACGCACGGGTAATCTGCATAAACGTCGGCGAATCTGCCGCCGCGGCGCCTTGAGAGGACAGAAATACTCCTGGATGCTCCTAAGTTACCTATATGTTTATTTATTTATTTAAACAACTTAATTGCACAATATAATTATACACAGAGAGTTAATGTGATATACAAATTAAGTAAAATAAAATCTCTAAGCGTGATCTCGTCCAGGCAACCTATACAGAAGAACTTGACTTAATGAATTGAGAGGCGGAGGGTCGCAATAAATACGTAGAATATTATACAAATATTATAATAAATACATAGTATATGTTAAATGTAACTCATGCTAAACCTGACTGATCCTCCTTCTCCTTTAAACTAAGCGTAAAACTCGTGCTAGGAGTTTTTTGAGAGTTTTCTAAAATATTTTCAAGGTGTGTGAAATTTGCTAATGTGTACTTGGTCAGCGAGATGAACTAAGACCTAAATCCTTCTCATCCAAAAGGAGACTTGTGCCTAGGCAGTAATGAGCTGGGGATGAGTTGAGACGAATGAATGAATGAACTAAAAGTGCAAGTGTAGCTGTCGTTGGATTGGTGTACCTACGTATGCATTTTTGCATTTTTGAAGCTTTAGTGTGGAAGCACTGTATACATAGCATAGCTTTGTAAAAAAAATTTTTTTTGAAAAGAGCAACTGCTGAGTTTCTTACCGGCTCTTAGCAGAATCTGCATTCCGAACCGGTGGTAGATTTATGACGTGTCATAAGAGCTACAAGTTAGCCTACATGAAATAAATTAATTTTGAATTTGAATTTGTCAAGCTTCGGTACTAAGCTTACCGATGAACCAGGATTGTTGGCAATTGTAATAATTTGGTTTGATGGAATCGAGCTCCCATATGTGTGCACAGAGGAATAAATCAAAAAAGAAATATGTTGCCACATCCAGCAGATATTTTGTCAAGTGTCTTCCTTGAAACAGACTACATCAAAGGCAGACATTAAACTTGCATTAGCGCTTCACTTCTATTGAAACTTTTAATTCCTCGTGGCAGTGTTTAGACAAGCCCCTTTCCAAGGCGTCTGAACCCTTTTGCTCGTTATGTTTGCGAATTAAGGCTTAACAGCGTGTCAACTCTCATTGCTCTGATTAAGTGCTTCTTATATCCATTCATTCTTTTAATTTCTCCCTTTTTTTCTTTCATTAGTCAATGGAAATTCTAATACTTACTTTGTGGAGTTGTTCTATGAGAGCACTAGAAAGGTATTTGTCATCACAAATCATGAATAAGTTTTGAAGATTTGAACCTCAATATGCATAATACAGTCAATGAGAAAATATTAAACATAGTAGAATGTGAAGAGAACTAAGTTTAAATTTCGTACGTCGGATTATTCGTAGTTGTGTGTGGGTTTTAAGCAATGTTTTGCTTTAACCGTGAAGAAAATCATCGCGCATGCCTGAGTTCTCAAAAGTGTGTGAAATCTACCACACCGTTCCAGACTTAAAGGATTTAGATATCATTTCTATTAAAAATTTAGAACTCTGTGCTAGAGGCAATAAGCAAGTAGAACTAACAAACATAAGCTAGTTCAGAATGGAAACGGGTTTGGGATTGTCTCATAAATAGGATATTTGATAACAATATAATAACGCGGGCAGGAACCCGTGCAAGCTTGTCTAATCCCCATTCGTCCCATATTTGCGCTTAATCCATCTCGAGAGGGCACGCTTCGGTGGTCTTCTTCGAATAGACAAACTCACTATAATGGTAGTAGAGCTGGTGGAAAGTAAGGCATAAAGTAGTTGTTAAGAAAAAATAACTTTATTTATTATTTTAATGAATTAATAGTTATCATTCCTTGCTTAGAATAATAATTATGCATAAAATAAGAGTTAAGTAACTTCAAAGGGCGCTAATATTAGCTATCCACAAAATAGTTCAATAATTATAATAATTATGTTATCGTGATGATCTAGGCCCTTGAGAACCTTTAAACAGTCAAAATATTATAATATCAGGTTTCGAGCTGTACGAATTATTATAAATAAAGTTGGATATATTTTAGTTTTCTTTCTTTGATTAACTACATCTTCATTATTTTCCATCAGTTCTTGTGCCATAATTACTCGGCCACCTCTTGAGCTTCCTCGATTATAAATTCAACGTTTCCTCCAATTACGTCACCATTGTTGCTAATCCTGAGAGATGGCCGTTATAATATGAGCTAGCACGAGGGAGGTTATCTGTGCGAATAACTGGTTAGTATTATAAAGACGCCATTATATCATTATTGTTCGATATGAATTCCGTTATAATAAATGTAACAGATTTATATTCTGCAAAATCTCTAGCAAACCCATTCATTATGCCTCGCTGTTTGATGTCTTTTAATAGAAATAGAAATAGAAATTTTTTTGTAGGGTTCATTATAGGTTTTTTTATAAAGAATAGTATAAAGAATAGTATAAAGAATAGTATAAAGGTGACTTATGAATAATATAAACATGACTTCTATTCCTCTTTACCTTTTAAGAAGCCGTAAAGAAATGGGCCCGAAGATTTGTTTTGCAAACAATAACTGATGAATATCATGTTAATTCTTCTGAGCAAATTCTGCTTTCCAAACCGGTGACTCGTCATAAGAACTGCAAGTTTGCCTACATAAAATAAATGATTTAGAAATTGAAATGGGTACAACATAACCACTTAATCATTTAATACTTTCCATTTTCCGATAAACATCAGGCCATCGGGTCTCTTATTGTCTATTCCGGATTATCGTCAACTTCTCCCTTTTCCCCTTAAGGTAGCCAGAACGAAACCGTTATCAGAGCTCCTTTGAAAATCGAATCAGTGTATTATAAACGAATCACTCTCTCAAAATTAATAATACGGCATCCAATTTCAATTTCGATATCAGGATTAATGACAAACAAAATTGAGATCAGATCCTGCCGTCGCATTATTGGAAATGGAAAAGGTAATCGAAATTTCTCTTCCAATCGTGAAAATTATATCTCATAAAGAAGTCCGACGCTCTTGTTTCTGTCGCGGACAGACGCTTCGGAGGAAAAATTCTTAATTCTCGCCCTCGCGAAAAGGCAATAAGCGGGAAGCCAACACGGCGAAGAAATTAATTTTAATTTTCTGTGGCTGGCAAGTTTCCAGACTATGGCCTAATATTGAATACTTGAGTTTTGAATTTATCGCCGAGACATTTTTGCTAATCATTTACTAACTGAAAAGGGTTAGAAATACGCTTCTGTTAATAAGGATCGTTTGAAATTTAGAAAGTATGTTAATAATATTATTATGAGATGCGGAATTCATTCCACGCGGTAAGTGGGTTATTGTATTGCTTCCGTTGAATTCTAATACCTGTAGGTAGGGTAAAATCTTTATTAATATTTTAATTACAAAGGTGTTTTTATTTGACGGTCATTCCTTCAATCACCTAGCAACAAAGCTACGGATTGATGTAATTTTTTGCAAACATATAAATGAGGAACTGAAGATGGGACGACGAAGGCTGCTTTTTATTCCCAAAAAATAAAACAACTCCCGTGCGATTTTCAAAATATTGCTAATCTGCAGAAATTTTAAAATGTTTTCCTGCATATCGCGGTGCGGAGCTATCATTCGAGGAATGCTTACCAGCATCGGCCAGCATGGGCGCCAGCACGGCCCCGTCCTTGAACCAGCGCGTGACGCTGACGTGCGCGCGCACGGCCGCCGTCGCCGCGCAGCTCATCAGCGCCGCGCCTCCCGACACGCCGTGCGTGGGCTGCACGCGCACCTCCCACGGCACGTCCATCACTGCAAACAAGCAAATTACTGCTTCAAAAAGATTAACAACTAGACGATGCCCGCGACTTCGTACGCGTGGATAAAGGTTTTTTGATTCCCGCGGGAACTCTGTAATTTTTCGGGATAAAAAGTAGCCTATGTTTTAATCCTGGGTATGAGCTATCTCCATTTCAAATTTCAGCCAAATCGGTTCATCCGTTGTGGCGTGAAGGAGTAACAAACATACACACACACACACACGTACAAACTTTCGGCTTTATAATATTAGTGTGATTAGTGTGATTAGTGTGAAGTGTGATGTGATCGGCTTTATAATATTAGTGTGATCTCCATTTCAAATTTCAGCCAAATCGGTTCATCCGTTGTGGCGTGAAGGAGTAACAAACATACACACACACACACACACACACACATACAAACTTTCGGCTTTATAATATTAGTGTGATGTGATGTGAAGTGTGATAGAGTAAATTTTTAATCTGATCTAAATAAAACTTCTACAGTGAGGTGTCGACGGTGGTTTGAGATTCATATATTATTATTTTATTTTGAATCAATAACTATTACGAAGCAAATCCACTCTATTAGTTTATGAAACACACTCTGCAAACTTGATCTAATTTCTATTAAACTCCTAACTGTATAACTGCGATGAACGATTAGTTGTTGATCGGGCAATTATTGTAGAATTAACGATTCCCTTTGAGTCGGAAACAGGGATACATATTTAATATCATACAGGTTGTGACATTCCACCCCCTTCTCCGCCTCTCTTGTACCCTCTCCATCACGGCGTGACAGTTGCGGTGTAATTAATTATATGGCGACACAGACATCGGTCTGCGTGAATTGGGTTAGGGTGTTACGGAAGATGGATCAACGGGACATGTCGTGGAAATTCTATGATATTCGAGGATTATTTCGAGTGTTACGCAGTATTAGTATTAGTGGCTCTGCGTATTGTGGGGTTTATTTGATGTGAGGTTTTTTCACGTTTATTAGACATGTCAATCTGTCTTGCGTTGTAGAAGCATTCTTTCTTATAAGGTTCCCCTTAAAGTAAAAGCAAATACGATTGGATTTCAAATTTATTTTAGGGTACAATATTTAACGCTTCACTTTTCCTGTTTTTTTACGAATAAAATATAACCTACTGTCCTTGGTCTTTGAGTATGTCACAATCAATAGGACTGTATTGTATCAAAGGACTGACGATTGACATTGAAATAACGAAGAGTGCAGAGGAGAGAGGAGGAGTGGAGAGGAGAGAGGAGGAGTGCAGAGGAGAGAGGAGGAGTGCAGAGGAGAGAGGAGGAGTGGAGAAGAGATTATGCTTATGAGTATGCATTTTTGAGATACGGTGTTATTCTATGGGGTAACAGCACCAATGCTCAGGATCTCTTTATATTACAAAAAATTTCATACGCATATTAGTCAATATAAAAACCTGTGGTGAAAATGTTCACCTCATTTCAAAGTATTATAAATCCTAACCCTACCTTCCATCTATATCTTTGAAATATGCAAATTTCTAAAAAAAATCTACAATTTTATACTAAAAAAAAAGACAAACCTCGTCAATATCCCGAAAACCATACAAACAAACTAATCCTTCATCGTCAAAACTCAAAATTACCTCGAGTCCCTACGTAGGTAATGTACATAAAAATATATCATGATTTGCCAGACTACATTTTTTTCTTAAACTATGGCTTGTTTCAATGACCATTTCAAGACTTTGACCTTTCATTACGACTCTATAGAATAGATTTTTTTTTTAAATTCAAATAAACTTTTACAAAGTGCTTTCCAATCGTCAAATGAACCACTGCACTGATTCGAAATGCGTATAACATGGTTGTCATATCGAAAAACTTAAAAATGAGAATGTTGTTTTCCCTTTGACCTCGAAGTGATCGAAATAGATGAGACAGTGTATTCGACAACACAATTTAAGAATAAGAGAGAGCTCGATCGTCTGATCGGGAACGATTGATCTCTCATTTGCAGGCGTGACACGTATCACTTGAAAGAGGCAACTCCTACTGAATTAGGAAATTCGTGCTATTTATATAACGCTCAGGCAATACGAGATATATCTACCTTATCTTATTATATTGTAACATTTTTGTTTTGAAAAAGAGCAACTGCTGAGTTTCTTACCGGCTCTTTTTTTTATTCGATGGCAAGATAGCCCTTGACTGCGATCTCACCTAATGTTAAGTGACGATGCAGTCTAAGATGGTAGCGGGCTAACTTGGAAGGGGTATAGCAGTGTAAATTCAACCCATACCCCTAATCGGTTTCTACACGCCATCGTGCCGGAATGCTAAATCGCTTGGCGGCACGTCTTTGATGGCAGGGAGGTAACTAGCCACGGCCAAAGCCTCCCATCAAACCAGACCAGAGACAATTTAGAAATTATAAATTCCTAAATTGCCCCCGCCGGGAATCGAACCCGAGACCTCCCAGTTGTAACTAGTTAACAAAGTTAACTTCCGCGATTTATAAATTGTAGACCAATATCATGTTATTAGCTAAAACTTACAGAAATCGACTTGTAGCAACTAGCAAGTTTATTTAAAGCAAGTAACTTGCCAGTCTGACGTCTGCAAGTATTACTGATCAATGAAAACTTTGCTAATAATAAAAATAAAAATTGGTTCATAAAAGATAATTAAAATGTCCTAAGAATTAAGTACACTCCTTAGGTACACTCGATGTTTATATTTTTTTAGAAAGAAAGATAATCATATTATAATGATATTTACGCTTTCTTTAATACATTGTTTCTTTCTTTGAAGGATTACGTAGGTTCGTAATGAATAAATCTTTGTGAACAAAGAAAATTGAAAACGAAAAAACCACTTTCGTTTATATTCCTTGAACGGCAGGTATCTATAGAAAGGCGACTCTTTGTTACATCGGCTATTTCCATAATCAGTTGTAGTTGATTTGTTCGCCACTCAGCCGAGTTCCTCATTTCCTGGAGAGAATGAAGCTTCCGCCATCTTGAAATTATCTCTTTATTTCAGCCATTCTCCAATTTTATTGTTTGTCTCATAAATCGTTTTATATTAAAAACGTGTTTGTCGTTCAATTCAACGGATTTGTTTTGTAAATGAAAACAACAGAGAATTGTTTTAATTTCCTATATTAATTCTACTTTTTGAGATCCTTATTAAATTGGACAATATTATTTTTATTTGCTTAAGATATGAAAAACCTTTTTAATTAAAATTTAAGCTTAAGTTTTATTACAAAGAAAGATATATTTAATATGAAACGATAATAGTTACAGTAGTATAAAAACTGTGGCGCAACTATTTACGTTTACTTTCAATTGAATGGAATATATCATGAAAATCTACATCTGTTTATTGGAAGGCTAGTTGCCACACTACCTTCTGACGTGCTAGAAAGCGATTTAGCGTTCCAGTACGATGGCGTGTAGAAACACATTATTTTAATACTCGAAGTAGATATGGGTTTAATTATTATTATTTATTGCCATACCTCTAAAAATCGTAGTCAAGATAGCCCATCTTGTCATCAAATAAAGTAATTAAAAATAATA
Organism: Hipparchia sbordonii; assembly: GCA_038048805.1. Taxonomy (NCBI): domain Eukaryota; kingdom Metazoa; phylum Arthropoda; class Insecta; order Lepidoptera; family Nymphalidae; genus Hipparchia; species Hipparchia sbordonii. Next base: position 17,077,299 of record CM076098.1, read on the forward strand.
ATCATAAATGTTAAAATAAATTTTATTGACAGACATAAAAGAATTTACATTATTTATCGCCACGATGGTTTTTGACCCTTTCTCTCGTTTATTTGTTAACGCTTTATCATCATACCGTTATCAATAAAGTAATTGACTCCCGTAATAGACTTGGCTTTATCACTTGCGAGGAACAGCACAATATCTGCGATCTCTTTCGGTTCCGACACTCTGTTCAGTAAAGTTACGGGTTTGTATGACTCCCAAGGTCCAGGAAAGCCAGTATTCTCTATAAAATCAGTGTCCACAGGTCCCGGGCTTACGGTATTGACTCTGACTCCAAGAGGTCCTAATTCCGTCGCAATACAAGCACTGAAATGGTTCACACCTGCTTTTGTTACGTTATAAGCGCAAAAACTGGGCACTACAGGTGCAATAGAGCCGGAAACACTGGATATATTGACGATGTTACCCTTAGCTTTAACTATATACGGAGCGGCCAAACTCGTTAGGTACATGAGCGCGCGAAGATTTACACGAATAATAAAATCGTATGAGGTGATTATATTACCGCTCAGTAGCGACCCATCGGCATAAGTTCCTGCGTTGTTGATCAAAATATCTATTCTTCCAAACTTGCCTATTGTCTCATTTATTATCTTTTGGATGTCTTCATCTTTGGACAGATCGGCGAGCACTACCAAGGGATTGTCACAGCGTTTGGCGACGTTATTCAGTTTAGTTTCATTTCTTCCCACCATAATGACTTTCGCCTCTTCGGCACTAAGTTGTTCAGCGATCGCTGCTCCTATGCCAGAGCTTGCTCCTGTCACTATTACTACTTTATTTTTGAAACTCATGTCGTCTTTTTTCTGTCTTAATAACTTTAAAAGTCGTGAGGATACTAATATATCTCACAAGTCAATGGTCCGTTTTGTATGTGTGGGATTCTTAAGTAGCAAGTTTGATTATGCACCGATATTCTTTTAATAATAATGTAAAATTAATAATGATACTGTCAGTGAGTCTGTTGGTTACAAAGATTTAAAAGAAAATTGTAATGAAAAAATTAATTACATTTGCTGTTTTAGTTAAATGTTTGGCTGATTACCTACTAAGCTCTCAATGATTCTGAAGTACTTTCACTTAATTACAAAACTGTGGTCGTGTCTGTAAACTGATCCGAAAATTCTTAAAATTAAGTTTTATAATGGGGTAATGAGCAGGAGCCTATAACCCTGTGATGTTACATTTTTTGTATCTATACAAATAAATAAAATTGAAGTGTCTGGAACAAAGAGCAGTTTTGTATAGCAGCCTCTTATGCAACGCCCGTCAATCAAGTAATTTCGTGAGCCAACCTACAGCCAGCGCCATCTATTTTTCTGTCTGTTTGTTGCCGCTAATCTCGGGAATGGCTGGACCGATTTTGACGGGACTTTCACTGCTAGATAGCTGATATTATCGGGCATAGTATAGGCTACTTTTTAACCAACTTATGAAGAAGGAGAAGAAGTTGTGTTTTTCTACCTCTGTATACCGATATCTCCGTGAATTCTTAACCGATTTGCGTGAATCTTTTTTTAATTGAAACAAAAACTTTGCAAGATGCTCCCATAAAAATTTCGGGTTCCAACTCTTCAATCCTGATGCTGGAAGGGTACAGCCCTTCAAAACTGTGGGGATTTAGGAAGAGGAACTGTCGGTAATGAATAGTTCTTGTAGGTATCAAGTAAAGACTACATCGTTGAATTCCAGGACCTAACTCCTCAATCCTGATGCTGCAGGGTTTCTGCCCACCTAAACTGTGGAGATTTAGGAACGCGGACGAAGTCGCGGGCGTCCGCTAGTTAAAAATAAATGGAAACGTAAACGAAGTCACAAGAAATAACGACTGTCATATAAAAACTTTAATTTATTATTTTGTTTACAGTCATTTAGATAAAAATATTATTCTTACTAATGAAGACTTTTTATACTTAATTCAAAGAACTGCTGCATAATATATCATTATTATATAATTACAATAAGTATAGACTTTTTTCCCTGCCAATTAATTATCTGACTCTATTTATTAACTAACTTTTTCCATGAGCTTTGTTCGCATGAATTCAGGTCAAGTGGCTTCTTGTTTGTTGATTCTAAAAAAAATTAGAAAAAGTTTTAATGCAAAAAGAATGCCGAAGTCTTACTCTATCTCAGCTTTTTGTACCTAGGCCTAGGTTCTTAGAGCTTTAAACATAATAATATTAATAAATCGAAATATTAAATGTAAAAAGTCGAATTTAAAGCGATTGAAGAAGCGGACGAAGTCGCAGGTTTCCGTTGGTAGGTAAAATAAATATAATATGCGTGTACTAGACATAAAAACTTTCTGGAAGAATTTTTTAAATTTAAAGTTTGGAAGAACTAAGTGCACAAATATACATACTTTATTTTACACTAAGTACATATTAATTTAAAAGATAATAATATATTATTTACTCTTGCGCCGACAAGATGAGTACTGCATTAAACTTTGGGAACTTTTGAATTCTTTTGAATTTTACCTACCTATATCGGTTGTCGCAGCTTTACATAAGATCAAGATATTTGAAGTACCATACAGACGCTCTCATAAAACCTTTCAACTTCGCGTCCTTCAAACGCCTTCAACTGGAGTGATATTTTACTTTCCGCTTATAGAAAGCAAACCCATAATGAAACCTCAAGTCGAGGCCCAAACGATCGGTCTGCCTCACGTCGTCAACCTATCCACCGCGGATATTACTCGCGAATGTCTCAAGAATACAATCGAATAACTGCATAAGTCCGCAAAGAATAAGAGTGAAAGTCGTGTGAAAGTTTGGTCCACTTGACCTACGTATTGGCGTTTGAGAAGGCGTAAGTCGGAATCGCTCGGGCTGGAATGCAAATAGGAATCTTTATGGAGGAGGCTCGAGTGCCGTAAACCCCGGGATTGAGTTCCCCCCATACTCCGTTGTGAGTGAGGTCCGCTAATGGAATGAGCTCAGAATCTAAGAAATCATTACCCGGCTGAATGCATTCCGTTTCACGACCACTTGACGATGGAGTCCTACTTAAATTTTCAGTCAATTTAGTATGCTTGATAAATATTTTAATTGTATTATTTTTGAGTGCACCACTCTTGTGTATCACTATAATAATATATTCGTAGGCAGAGAAACACGAACGCCAGCAGGGCGCAGCAGTTCGTATAAGAATCGATGAACAAAAATGTTTTGTGACACATTAGGATGCCAATTCAAAGACTTTTCGCAGTTTTGTGGTTGAACGGTGAAAGGCAGACGGCACTTAGCTCTCTAAAGTATATCCGACTAACTGTAAGACATACGACAATTTGCTCGTATTCATAGAGTTATGATTATGCTATGGTTATGATTCTTTATTTTTCGCTCTCCATTTTTTCAATACCTACCGTTGTCAAAATTAAGGGTGGCACTATAATAGCAATGCATTGTTCCTGTCACATACTATACACAGACTACACACACGTATATTATACTATAATATTGAGTTGAGGAGTTACCAGGGTAAACCTATTTATAAATCAAACAAATACCAGACATGATGAATCTTAGTTTGGGACAAGGAAGTTTTAGAAAATAGGGAAAAATATGTATCCGAAAAATTAAAGAAGGTATTTGTTTAAATATTTTATTATTATCTTTAGGACTGTCGGCTATTGCAATTATGTGCAAAATTAGCATTTTTGCAATTTAAGCATTCCGCTGCGTATAGAATGTAGCCTGTAGAGGGTGAGGGCTTCGGCAGCGATATCTCGACAACTCTCCGTCGCTTTTTAGGCCGCACTCGGTGGAACAATGGGCCCTTTTAGCGCGCTGTTCGAGAAGCGAGTGCCTTTTGGAGGGGAATCCCCCGAATTAGTATCAATTTGTTTTTAAATGCGCACTTAATATTATAATAACTAAAAAATATGCTATCATGGTTATAGTTTAAGTATTTAAAATAAATTAATTGAAAAATATAAATGCAGTGATAACTGTCATATTGTATTCTGTTATTTGTTTTTAAGATCAAATTAGAAATCGTTGTAAATACTCTACGTACCTATGTTATAGGAATTAAACACCCCGAAAAAGAGGTCAAAGTCAATATTACTCCAAATGAATACGGACAAAATCTCAAGATAAGTATAGTGTCATATGAAACTTTCATTTCTTCACATAAAATGAAAAGTGCTTCAGCTATAAAAGCTTAATGCGGGAAGCTTGATGAAGAGGGCCGCGCGGACGACGAGCGCGCTAAACGCCACAACCGTGACACGCAAACTTGTGCACTTGAGGCGATCGTTTAGGGCCTGAAGTGTTTGTGAGAGGGTATTGTGACGCGGCCAAAGGGACGCAGGCAGACGAAGGGCCGTCGAGTGTAGTGCTCTAGATAATGTAACTTTATACACTCTCTCTCTGCATCGTCGTAATGGTTGCTGAGGGTCGCGATCCTTGGCACCTTCTCACTCACGATGTTCTTCCATTTATTTCTATCCTGAGCATTGTATAGAGCAGCCGCAGCGTCGAAAGATGTAACGAGAGCCGTAGTGACCTGATTGGATCAACGCATAGGGCTACGTCCTCTTGGCCTCTTTCCTTTCACCATATCCTTGACAAACAGTTTTTCAATGTTCACATAATTACGGTGAGAATGTGTTCGAAATAGTCCAAGGTAGGAACATTGAGACTTTCTAGAATCTCTTAATAAGATATATGTCATGTCTTAAAATGAGTAGTTTAATATTAGTATTCAATTCGATGCCTTAACATGGGTAGCCTAAGTATGTCATGCTCTCTTTAAAGTTTCTGTGGTGGTGTCGTGTGGTGCGGGTTGTTACGTTCCCTCAAATATGGTTGAGCGAAGCAATGGCTGGATCATGCGTCATGCTCGTGAACGGGTGCCACCAACGGGAATGGGTCTGCTTTTGCCTGCCTGTGTTAACATGTGTTGGATTGTATTTATTTGTATTTGTATTGTATTTATTTTTACCTGTATTGTACTCAGGAAAATTCATCGTGGAAGCACTGAATACATAGCATAGTTACAATAACAATTGTAAAATCTTTATTTTTTTTGAAAAGAGCAACCGCCGAGTTTCTTGCTGGCTCTTCTCGGCAGGAAAGGCATTCCGAACCAGTGGTAGATTCATTGACGATTCAAAAGTGCTTGTAAAAGTTTATTTGAATAAAAAATATTTCTATTTCTATTTCTATTTCTATGAGTATAATATTATTATTGTTAAGATAAACTCAATCAAAGTAAATATAGGAACATCTTAGGAACTTCAACAATCTTATGTCTGAATGTTATTGTTTGTAAAGAATACCGTATTCATGTTCAATTAAAATATTCAAAATAAAATATTGACGAAGCCTTACAAAATAATATTATGAATACATATTATGATTTAACAAAAAAATGGAATAGCTGTCCTCGCCTTTATAAAATTAGTAGGATGGAAAGGGATCTTGACCCTCAACATGACGAATACGAAGAGAGAGACTTGTAATTTTTCTCTCGTTGTTGGCACAGTACTGACCTGCTTCAAGTCTCATGTCGCGCGACAGCACGGTGCCCACGGCGCCGGCGGCTCGGCAGCGGTACACTGCCGCGTGCACGTCGCTTCGGTACTGCGCTGCCGAAAACGCGCCGAGCCAGAGAGTGCCATTTGGCAGCGCTTCCCTGGAACAAAATCATTTTTGTCAAACATTTAAGAAAACTTACAAGAAAACTAGGTTTTGCCCGCGACTCTGTTCTTAAGCTATTGCATAGCTTCTATCGCGGGCCTTGAGCGTGGAGACCGAATCCAGAAATTCCGTAACGAAAATAACCTGACACGGGACTCCTCTCACCGCTAGATGGCGTTGATAAAAAATGCTATGCAATAGCTTTACCGCGGCAGTCCCCGAGTGCCACACGTCTTTTTTTTTTATTGAAGAATATCAGCCAAGCTGAAAGTGACTGATGTTCTCCTCTCCCCTCCAAATAAGTGAAAACTTGTGTTAGGAGTGGGTACGACAATAGTGCAAGAGGTGGGATTCGAACCTGCGACCTTTCAGTTTTTAGTCCGTACCTTTAACCGTTGGGCTATTGAGGCTGTTCACGTGAGGTTATTGCGGATTGTGTTTTCCGGAATAAAAATAGTCACTCTCTAGCTCCCCAAAAACTTACGTAGATCCTCTGTTGAGGAGTGATTGAAACACAAACCGACAGTCAAAAATACTGTAGCATAATATTAGTGGAAAGTAAGGGACCTGAGCCAACTGATGACAGCGCAGCGGTGAGCATCGTTGATTTTAGTAGGTAACTTGATGGGTGCACTTCAAACTGACACGGATAGTACTGCGAAACTGTTTTATAATAAAAAATAAGAAGTTCAATTATTTGTCAAGTCCTTTGATGAAATACTTATAATGATTGTACTCTTCCGCATTTATTTTGTGTATTTTTCCCTCTTCGTTTCTTTCATGTCAATAAATCACGGTCCTATCAAGGCACAAAGATTCCAAGGGGCCGGCCAGTGCGAGATATCACACAAAATACAATTTATAATGAATGGATGGCATTCCACCATTTATTTCCATTCAATTTCGCGCCGTTTTGAATGCGGAATCGTTACAGCGGAATTCGACTCTGAATAAGATTAATAACCTTTGACTTTTCGACTCTAAGAGGAAAGAATCTTAAAAACGAGGAAAACATAAGTGAAAAGAAATATTATTTGGTTACATTTCTACCTAAAGAACGTATCTGCAGTAAAAATCTTTCAAGTTTTTTAATCGTTAAACCTAGAATAAACTAAGTTCTTACCTAAGTTAAAGCTGTACCTGCAGCTACTTATATTAACTTCAGTTTTAATCTTTAGGGATCGGATTATAGACTTGGAAACTTGGAGTAACTTAGCGTCTTGAAGTTTGAGATCATAGAGTTTTATTATTTTTTTGAAACACAGTTGCTTGATGGTTCTATGCGTTAGAAAAATTGAACTTTCATATATTATTATTCACAAATCGCTAGTAGTGTAGTATTCTACATATTGGCAGATAGGAGGAGGATAGTTTACTACAGTAGTAGAATTCTTTTAAACAAAACCTTGTGATATCTAATTACGTGATAAATACCACCTATTGTTATATTTATATAATTATGTATTGAAGCAAATAAACTATTCTCACTTTAAACTTATTTGCTTTATTGCCAGCTCCTTCGCTGACGTTTTTGATTAAGACTTTTAAAAATTCCGCGGGAACCCTTTATTTTTTCGATATAAAGAGAAACAGGATAGATTTGTAACACCCATTAATGCATTTAATTTTTTTTATTTTTAAGAATTTTTTCTGTGAATATGCCAGTACGGCTAAAATTTTGTCTACACGTTTACTTGTGAATCTCTACAGAGGTTCACAAGTAAACGTAAACGTAAAGTAAACTATTCTAAAATAAATTGACGTAGATATCAACATGTTAAAATTTCTTACGAGACGATATTTTTGCCTTTGTGGTGTGGTTGGTCTGCAAGGATGCTGAGCTGACGTAAAACAAATACTTACCTTCACTCGATTGATTCCATCAAACGAGATCCCTATTTATCGGAGTGAGGACGTTAATGCGTAGCGCCATTTACATGATTATGCGAACATGTTTGCCCGGTCCGTAAACACTGCTCACGATAGGCAGTAAAGCCAACAGCCTTATGTACTGCAATAACCGTTCCACCTCCCATCGAGCGGCGACGCGGCACCGGTAACGAGCTGTTCGCGATCATATACGATATAATAATCATGTATTGTTTATACACTGTCATTTCTTCAATGAATTCTGGCAAATAAATTCTTATTATTATTCTTCCTATTTTATTCCAAAATAGAAAAATACAGGAACAACAGAACATTAACAGAACAGAACAGAAATTCCTTTAAAACACACTAGACGTAGGTACGTTTCGCTCCGACACCGGAGCATCCACGGAGCATTGTGCATTGTGGAGTCAGGTTGACTCCACAATGCACAATTTGATTAAGTACAGCAAATATTACATTTTTTTTTATATTATCACGGAATTTCGCAAAGTAACGCCTGCTTCTATCCAATACTATTGTCACTGCCCAGCTTCGGAGGTTTCAAAGTTTGAAGAAAAAAATTGGTTTCAATTAATCCAACCACGGAATGTATACAAGGATAGCGGATTCGCTCTGCGCTCCACTTAATTTCTCAACTTCAGTAGAAAATTAAGATTTAAGGCATTATAAAATACCAGTTTTCAACTGTTTTCAACTTAGAAATAAATAAAGTAGGTATTAAATAAAAAACAAAATGTGGACACACTTCTCTGTACACAGCTCCCTCACTTTACTTGAGTTGTATGTTCTTCTTGGTGGAAAGGCAGACAAAAACGTCACAGTTTATATTCCTAGTTCAACACCAAATGCGGTGACCTTTGGTTGGTTTAGTGCTCAAAAGAGGTGACCCAAAACTTAAAGAATTGCCCACTGGTTAACCGATAAAACCCGTCCGACGCTTATGCCTTGCGTTGCTCAAATATTTGCGAGTCCCAAAACTGCGGGCTAGTTTGAATTTCATCGGACCCTTGTTGACCCCGCCGGCGTAGTTGGCGAATTGATATACTATAGTTAGGATGGATATACTTTTGCTTTGGAGCCTGGAGGGCAGTTTAAATACCATTGCGCACCTAGTGTGCTAAAATGTATTTGTCAAACATATTATAATATAACAAAGGTACATATGCTGGGATTACGTTATTGATAAATGCGCGTTGCGTTATTGGAAGCTTTTGCTCGCAACTTCGTCCACATGGAGTTATGCTTTTATCTATGACTACTGCAAAACCAAACGGAAGGGAAGAAAATTTTAATTTGTTTGTATATATGTATTTACGAATATTCCACCGTTGCGCCTAAACTACGTACAAACCAGTCAGCTATATTATACCTTTGTTAAAAATAAGTCATGTACGAATAAAATTTAAAAGAAACACTGATTTAACAGTGTATTGATTGCAGAAATAGCTACCTATTATAAAACAACCCTTCACTTACTAATCACACTATCACATCACACTAATATTATAAAGGCGAAAGTTTGTATGTGTGTGTGTATGTTTGTTACTCTTTCACGCAAAAACTACTGGAAGGATTTGATTGAAATTTGGAATGGAGATAGTTCATAACCTGGATTAAAACATAGGCTACATTTTATCCCGGGAAATCAAAGATTTCCCGCGGGAATTAAAACTTAATCCACGCGAACGAAGTCGCGGGCATCATCTAGTTTTTTTTATGAATTTTTTTTTATGAAATTCTCTGTAGCCCGGAGTTATGAAATAGGCGGTGTATAGCCCCTGAGCCTAGAAAAGCGCGTAGTATAGCTATGGTTCTTGCACATGATCTCTCTCTGGTCGTGATTTCCGTCCCATCAGACTACGAGAGTAAAGGTATAGAGTGAGCACCTGTGTTTGCGTACTTTAATTTCTCTCGTGCAAATGGCTACACGGCCGGGAGGATATTATTAACTGTGGCATAAATACGAACTTTCGTTGCTAGTTAATAAGTTTTTAATCCAAAATATGCTAAAACGCCACAAATGACACTTCCAGCAACAGAAGCCGCATCATTAAGACGAGGCGACGTAATTAAGGGCAGCAGTAATCAAGTCATATTTACCCGCGCTAGTTTATCCGACATGTGTGCTCCCTAATTGCTTGCTTAGTGAATTATTTTGTGTGAACGGATTAATGAGATGCTTCCCTCGTAGCTGCGATCCACTGACACCGGGGAACGAGCCTGCGAGGAAAATATACGACGCTTTGAACTTGCTTCTCTTTCTGGTATTGTCATGAGACATGAATGTTACCGTATACCTAACCTAGTCTTAAAAGAAGTAGCGTGAAATTAGAGATTCACGATGATTTTAATTATAACAAAATTGCTAAATGCTAAACTTAAATTTAAATTGAAATTAAAACTAAATAAAATTTTAAACTCTCGAGCAAAACGAAATAGGTAAAGTAAAAAGATGTAAAAGCAGATACTCTATTTTAACGGTACGTACAATTTGAATACGTAAATTCAAGTCCTAAAACAATATTAAAAGATAAGAGAGCCACTGTAGTACAATAGTCCACTAATTTTTCATAAAAATTCCATCTCCTCACACCGCAACTAGAATTCAATTAGAACAAAAGTCGCCCTGCACCTGTTGGCGAGGAAAAACAATTTCAAACCGAATCCGAACATAAAAGATGTAACGGACCTTCTCTTACCTTTTGTCCGTCTGTTGAGGGGCAATTTTCTGGAGAAATCCTCAAGATTATAGCAGATAACTGTCCAATAAACCCGTCTCGAAAGCCGTAATGTCGTCGTAGGCAGAACGGGTAATTTATTATTAGTTAGGTACCTACAGTTAAAAATCCACTAAGTTCTCATACGAATTTGGTTGCGCTCATTTACTACTACTCCAATGAAATGGAACTTGTTGAATCGAAGCTCAAGCTTGCATCGCGCACATAATATGTAATAGGTTGGTGCACTGACAGTAAATTATTAACAGCATTTCGAATATTTATCCAGAGTTTTGTGAACATTTTGTGTAACAACTTATGATTTGTTACATAATATGTATGTGATATAAAAATTTTTGGAAACTCGTTAATGATAAAAAATTGAAGAAACACATTAATTATTTATTGTAACAAGCGTCTTCTTCTCTTCATCATAATCATTTTCCTATCCATTGTTTGACATATGCCTCCTCATAGTTTGCATGCCATTCTTTTAGATGTAGAGTGAGTTTCCTCCAAGTATTTCCACGAGCTTGGATGGTGTTGGCTGCCCAGTAAGATGGTTGCTTTCTAATGTTGGTTTTGGTGATCCAATTAAATTATTTCTTGTTCCACGAGATGTGAAATAAACCATTTACAGACGGGAAATATATCATTTGAAATTTTTCGTAGATGAAAAACTGAAACCTTTTGCCAGTCTGTCGAGCAGCAACTTTGTGGAAAAATGTCGAGAAAACTGTCCATTAACCCCCTCTCCTCAGGATAATGGACGGAAATATTTTAAATTGTGTTTCACGCACTTTAAAATAAAAAATGAAATTCCCTCCAACAGAGAAAAGCACTAAATGGAGTGAGGTAATGAAGTTACGCCGCTCTGAAGGTGGTCTTCGCAATGTAATAGACAATTTTATTTTCTATTATGCCGCTCCGACCAAGATTGGGTCATTGCGTGAAAGAAAGAAACACGGTTTTATTTTTTGTTTTGTAATAATATCTGCGGGATCTTGTTAATCTAACAATGTCTTGCTATGATTGAGAAATAACGGGATACAAGCGGATCATTCAGAAAATTTCTATTAACAGATTCTTGCGTGAATATTGAAAATTCAAAAAGTTTAAATTTATTTATGACCAAGATTTGAATTAAAAATTTTAGTCTGCCCTGGTTAGTATCATAGGATCAATAAAACCCACCACATTTTTGGTTCATCATCAAACATTAACCAATTTGTGTATCAAGTTCAGACAAATTACGCTGAGTCTACGTTTAATAGAGTTCCTATGACAACCTAGCTGTTTCATTATCATATCCTGGGTACTACAAATATAAACTACTGAGGAGGACAAATCGATCAGTGCAAAGGTCGTAGGGAAGTTGGATATTCCGAAAACTGTCCCGGTAGCTGCATCAGACAAAAGTTACCATATTATTGCAGTTAAATTAGGTATAATTGGGAATGAAGAATTCGTATTCAAACATTATGTCTATGCACTCAAAGCGAATAGACAGAGCGACCCATTTTTATTTGTAACGCCCTTCTCTTTTGCTTCAAAACTAAAAAGACAATAAATGTAAAAGTTGTAATAAAATTATTATTGTGTACAGATTGAAGTTACCAGCTTAAACCCAAGATCAACCCAAGATCAAAGATCAATAATAATCCAATCAATATTAAGAATAGATTAAGCACAGTGCAGAGATAACTACAGGAGTCGGTTAATACAATGGAACAGAAGATACCAAAATATATTAAACCTTTCGAACCAAAGGAAAATCTATTATATTTAGAAGTACAAGGTTAACGACAATTCACATGTAACCTACTATACGATTATGTCGGCAATCATTTACCCTTTATAGAGGTTAACTGAATAAATTAGGGAGTATCGCAAAAAATGCTATTGTTAGCGACCTTTGCCCAGTTCCGGAAAAAAATGTAGTTAGGAGACTTTTATAGGCAGTTAGGCGCTTTCCTATAAGATTAAAACGTGACAGCCGACCCTCGGGAGACGTCGTCTTATCGGCGCTCCTGCAATATTCATTTTTATGGAAATTGGACTTTGTTCCTAAGGTCATTACTATTAATTAATGTTTAAAGTTTGCGGACTATCTCACTTTCGCTAAAAAAGATCTGACATGGTTTTTGCACGGTTATGGTTACTAGTTTTTTAATGCAATTCTAGGATTCAGTAGGAAGCAATGTTACCTACTTGTGAATCTGTTTCTCGCTTTGAAAATTATTTTCAACGCTAGAAGTAGAAATTAGTACTATAAGTGGCAAAAATTATAATTCCGAAGAAATTATTATTTTTGCCAATATACAATCCATCCAATACTGTGCTTCGGTGCGAGGTCACTCCAGCCCATTTGAACTGATTTGTGATTCGCTGATATCGGTAACTGGTTCTCCTCATTTGATTTTGTAGAGATGCCTCCTGGCATAGTTCTCTCCATCACCCGCTCATACTTTATTTACTGGTTTTCAAAACTATAAAAGTGAAGTAAGTTTCTAAGTGCGAACACACAATATTGTTTAGTTCCCAGTAGTAGAGTGCTGGAGTGGGCGCGGTGTCGGCAAGTTGTAGGCGTACGTGCTGCGATGGCTAAAGTGCTAATTTGTGCTGCTGAGCCCCGACTCCCGTCCTGCCCTAGAAGAATATTTTCGCAGCCGTGCTTCCAAATATTGTGAAGTTATTTCTTTTCTGAAAACTTTAAATTCAGTTTTATTAAATCTGTAAATTGTATTAGAGAGCTGCCAAAACTATTTATAAACTGTGTCTACAACTTTCAAAATATTATACACATAAATATATTTTATACCACTTGACAAGTGCAAGTAGAGTGAAATTTTTGTGTTTTATAGACTTTATCATAAATCTGGCTTCTTGATAAGTTTATTATTATTAGGATCGTCTTAAATATTACCTATTTTTGTACATTAACAGCTGTATTTATAGATATCTCCTGCAGTCAGGAAATAGCCTAAGCATTAGAGGTACTTCGTAATTCATTATCCAAATTTGTTTTAAGTTTATATTACGTATTTTATTCCATCTTCTAAATATATAAAAGGCAAAGGTGACTGACTGACTGATTGACTGACTGACTGACTGACTGATCTATCAACGCACAGCTCTAACCACTGGACCGATCGAGTTGAAATTTGGCATACAGGTTAGGACGTAGGCATCCGCTAAGAAAGGATTTTGGAAAATTTCAACCCCAAGAAGGTTAAATAGGGGGTTAAAGTTTGTATGAAAGTCCGTCATTTTTCAAGTTATATCCATGAAACTTTGTATTTAGGCTTTAGAATAAAAATAAAGAAATACGTGTTTCACAGATTTTGAAAAATCCACCCCCAAAGGCATCAAATAGGGAATGAAAGTGTTAGTATGAAAGTTTTTCATTTTTAAAGTTGTATAAACTTTGTATTTGGGATTAAAAATAAATAAGAAATACGTGTTTCACAGATTTTGAAAAATCCACCTCCAAAGGCATCTAATAGGGGATGAATGTTAGTATGAAAGGTTTTAAAGTTGTATAAACTTTGTATTTGGGCTTTCGATTAAAAATAAATAAAATACATGTGTCACAGGTTTTGAAAAATCTACCACAAAAGGCATCATCTAAATATATAAAAGGCAAAGGTTACTGTCTGACTGACTGATTGATCTATCATCGCACAGCTTAAACCACTTTGCATACATATAGCTATGATGACGTAGTCATCCGCTACGAAAGGATTTTTCAAAATTCAACCCCGAAGGAGGTAAAATAGGACTTTAAGAAATCGAACCTAACGTGAGCGAAGCCGCGGGTAAAAGCTAGTTTGTCACTAAAATTCCTAGTGAGATAATTTTATGCACAGATTTTATGCAACAAATTATTACTTATTGTAAAAATGCGAAAGTGTATTTCTATGTCCCTCAACCACACAGCGACGGAGCAATGGATCTACGACTCAAAGACGGTTTTAGAGGGTTTTCAACGAACAACGATTCAACGGTTTTTTGCATGGGTATATTTGAAGACATAGGCTACGTTTTATCCCGGAAAAACAGAAGGTTTCCGAGGGATTTTTAAAATCCCAACTCCCAGCTAGTATTTTATACGTGTTAAGTATAGGTAGCTTCTGGCTGAAAATCAGCGCTGTGCAGGTCAGGTACAAAGCATACAGTATTTTATTGAGTTTGAACCTTTTTGTGGGGTAAAATATGATTTTTAGCTAGCTTTACGCGCCCTCTTAAAAAAATAGAAAACACAGACACCAATAAAGAAGCCATTGAAAATAATAATTACTCAAAAATACGAATGAAAAATAAAGAGCACATTACAGCTGAAGTAAGGTTGGTTTATTCGTATTCATTACCGTTACAAATTTTTTTCCGTCGGTAAGTCAGAATTCCTCCTGTATTTGAATTCAGGAATAAATACGAACGGCACATCGATGACGTCAGTATGTATAGCTCCACAATCTTTAGCGACCTCCGTTCCAAGAGGCACTTTGTAAGGGATTATGATTTCCAGGACATCCACCAACTTATTGTTGTGGAGAGCCCACGTGGCGGACTCAGCGTTCGCTATTTCAGGTAAAAACTTCACGTCTTCAAACAGTTTCCTATGATCGCCATCTTTTCTGGTAACTGTAGTGTGAATGAATTTGTGATTAATTTGAACTGTCACCTTCGAGGTTTTGACTTCCCGCAGATCGTATTTGAGGTGGTAGCTATCGGTGCCGTACATTTCTTTAGCATTATTGGACAAATTTTCCTTACAAAATTTCTGGAAAGTTTCTTCCCTATCAGTCAGCTCTTGTTCGATAGTTTTCAGCTCAGGTTCCGGGTCATGTCGGTCCTTGCAAAGCAGATCGCATAAATGTGATTCCACCAATGTTAAAATAGCACACAGCACGAACAGACGCAACATCGTGGATCGGCGACTGTGAGAATATGTCGAAGAATGCGAGAAGGTATCTGTTTTTATATCGGCCCTCAGTAGGTATGTGTTGATGGATCACATCATATATTTTATTTTATCTCTATCGCGGGGGTAAAAATGTCGACCCGGGCGACGTTGGTAGCAATATTATAAATGCGAAAGTCTGTCTGAATAATAACAGATTATTTACTTTACCATTTCTTTTTACATGTTCACGCCTAATAAAGGCAAGGATATTGCTGATGCTGCAGCATCAGCTCAAGGTTATGCCTTGCATGTATTGCCCAGATCCAATAGACAATACCGACTACACCCTTTTTCACTGTCCGCAGTTTGAAGAAGAAAGAACGAGGGTCATGAGAGAACTGGGACGTGATCTAGGAGTGGAAAGTCTCATAACAGTAATGTTGGAGGCTAAGGAAAATTGGCCCTGGTGCAGGAATTCATAGATTCCGTAATGGAGACGAAGGAGAAAGACGAACGCGCGAAAAGAGGGTGATTTGGACCGCGGCAGTATTGGTAGGCCAAAGGGCAAATACAATACCTACTGTTTGGAGGTAGGAGGAGTTTTAGTCGGTAGGAGTCCGACACTATCCCGCGTCTTGGATGTCCACGAGGATTTCCCCTCCTACTTACTACTTTCGAAATAATCTAAAGAAACAAATTTAGAATCAATCGTACCAGTGAAAATTTGTAAGAGCCTTTTATCAAGTAGGAAATGAGCTGTGATTTTCTTAAATTATAGCTAAGATCCATCCCGATCCCGGTAGCTTTCAAACAGCAAAAACCACATCAATATCGGCCCGTTCGTCAGTGAGTTACGAGCGAACAGACAAATACACACGACAAACTTATAAAAAGGGGTTAAAATGACACATAACATAGTAGAGATATCGAATCGTAGCAGAGGTTAAAATAAATAATTTATTAATTTATATTTAAAACAGTGTCAGATAAGAGTCAAACGAGATAAGAGCTTTCTTGTTTACTCAGACGCCAGTTGCATCCTAAGATTTGGTGTACTTTTAATTATATTGTGTCCTGGATATGATGATACCCAGGACATATTATAGTGTGGCTGTTTCGCAAACAAAGATAAACTATTTAATCCTTCAATCTAGTCCGATGGGATTGCAATCTATTAGACTCAATAAAAACGCTTAAATACCCTACCTAACGCCGTCTCCAACCGCCCCTATTACCCCTGTCCTCACATCTAATCTATTTAACCACAACACGTCAGAAAAACCACCATCTGAACGTGAGGGTAACTATCAAACTTATCCAAGTATTATTTAATCAATTACACTCGACTAAACCTCAGGGCAATACTTGTAAGTTGTAAATCTTTACTATTTCAATATTTCGCTAACAAATCTGAAACGCCAACCGTTTTACAATATGTACAACTAGCTTTTGCTCCCGCGACTTCGTCCGCGTGGAATTAGATTTAGGGGTGGAATTTTCAAAAACTGTGACACACGTACTTCTTTATTTTTAACTGAAAGTTCTAGTACCAACTTTGATGGAAACAGCTTGAAAAATGACGGACTTTCATATAAACTTCCATCCCCTATTTAAACCCCTTAAGGGTGGAATTTCCAATAATCCTTTCTTAGTGTGCGCCTACGTCATAAAAGGAACCAACTGTAAAAATTTCAAGTTTCTAACTTCAATAGTTTAGGCTGTGCGTTGATATCTCAGTCAGTCAGTCAGGACTTTGAATTTTATATATATAGATAAGATATTTACTAAAAAAATTTTTTAAATCTAAATATATAAAAGGCAAAGGTGACTGACTGACTGACTGATTGTCTGACTGACTGATCTATCAACGCACAGCTCAAACCACTGGACGGATCAGGCTGAAATTTTGCATGTAGATAGCTATTATAACGTAGGTGTCCGCTAAGAAAGGATTTTTGAAAATTCAACCCCTAAAGGGATAAAATAGGGGTTTGAAAAATCGAACTTAACGTGAGCGAAGCCGCGGGAAAAAGCTAGTATAATAATAAACACGGAGCTAAATTCATTTTTAAAATTTGAGAGATTATTTAAGAATATGGTTGTTATAGTGAATAATATATACAAATATAGTAAAAATAAATTTAAGCCTTTATTTGTATCTTAAACTACCGGTAGAAATTTAATCTCTCGGTATAATGAAAGGCAACGAGTAAAAGTTCTTTAACAACCTCCTCAGTCGAAAATGTAAGGCCGTTACCAATAAAGCTACGGTCGCTTTAAAATTCATAGCCTCGTAAAACGTTCATTGTCGAACAAGCATAAAAGAATATTAGGGCCAACTGTACCTACCTACTTGATGAGGTCTCGAACCTTAGCGAATGAAATACTAGGTATACCCTTCTTCTTCTTCTTTATCAACTAATGGACGTCCACTGCTGGACATAAGTCTCCTGCATGGACCTCCACAAGCCTCGGTCTTGCGCCGCCTGAATCCAGCGGCTCCCTGCGACTCGTTTGATGTCGTCTGTCCACCTAGTGGGGGGTCTGCCAACACTGCGCTTCCCGGTGCGGGGTCGCCACTCCAGCATCTTGGGACCCCATCGACCATCAGCTCTTCGAACTATGTGCCCCGCCCATTTCCACTTCAGTTTCGCCACTCGCAGAGCTATGTCGGTGACTTTGGTTCTCCTACGGATCTCCTCATTTCTGATTTGATCTCGCAGGGATACTCCGAGCATAGCTCTCTCCATCGCCCGCTGAGTGATCCTGAGCCTTCTTATGGGGCCCATAGTTTCCATGTTTCGGATCCGTAAGTCATCACTGGCAACACGCACTGTTCGAAGACTTTAGTCTTCAGGCACTGAGGAATTTTGGACGAAAAGACATCTCTAAGCTTCCCGAACGCTGCCCAGCCGAGTTGGATTCGGCGGTTTTCTCGAAATAGGACCTACCTAGCTGGACTGTGTGTCTCAGGTATAAATATTCATCTACAATTTCGAGTGCAGAGTTCTCAACGTAGGTAAACCCTAGATAAAGGTATACCCTAGATAAAGTCTATTGTTAATCTTGAGTTAAAGAGTTTACACATCTCATTCCATATTTATAAACCCTAGCAGCTTAAACTTACGTTATATTTTTTCACAGCTCTGCTGAAAGTTGAGACTGTAAAACAAAGCCCGGTTCCTCATTTTCGACAGAACCAGACCCCAGGGGGACAAAAGTTAAATTAACGACGGAAACTGCATCATTAATGACGTCATCAACGTACTTTTTCTGACTTGTTCTTCGCTTTTTTCTCCAACATGACTGTTCTGGCAAACTGTTTGGACTGTTTGGAGACTGTTCTGGCAAATAGAATGGCAAAAAATATCATGAATATTAGTATGATATTTTTGCCATACTGTAATTTTTTTATTAAGAACTTGACTTATATTCTTCTCTCTCCTCCAAATAATTGAAAAGCTTGTGTTAGGAGTGGGTACGACAATAGTACAACGGGTGGGGCTCGAACCTGCGACCTTTCAGTTTTCAGTCTGCACCTTTACCAACACTCATTTGTTGTGTGTAAAAAGAAGTGTACTTAATTAAAAGAAGTGCATACAAGTGCAACTAAAAGAGGTGTTTAATTTATTACTAGCCAAATAGAAAATAATAATAATATTATTAAACACTATTATCCTACGTTACACAGCAAATTACTGAGTTAGTTAAAAACTAATCGCGGTTAGACCTACGTCTAACAAAACGGCTTCAAAGTTAGGATTTTAACGCAAATAAGAACTTCGTAGTACGCTCTCCACCACCCAGTTTGCATTTAGTTCAGAAATGGGAAAGATAGTTCACATTGATCTAGAAAACGCTTAAGGGATAAAATATATATTATATTTTGACGAATAAAGAAAAGTAAGTAGAGTAGGTATAATAATATCTAAAAAAAAGTATTACTTACAGCACCTATAAGGTGGGCGGAGTAAGACATTTTCAATGTCAGCCTTTGATAATTAATCAATAGGTTCTTTAACGTTTATGTTTTCCAGACCAAGTGACCATGCGAATAGGTACACTGTACATCATAATAGTTAATTGGTTATTCATTTTACTTACAAATGTACTGAAAAACCTACGTTGTATAGAACACATGTCTGTTAATTTTGCTCTTAGTGCTTTTATAATATCTTGCGTACTTAATTATGTGGCTAGGATATTAAAATATGCGCCTCGACTGTATTTTTAAGCTTGCCGCACGTGTATCATAAGTAACTATTGTCTGTAATCAAATAATATTAAGAAGAAATATGAAAGTGTGGATGTTTGAATGTTTGTTACTCAATCACGCCGCAAGGACTGAACCGATTTGGCTGAAATTTGGCACAAAGATAGATTATAGTCTGGAATAACACATAGGCTACTTTTAATCCCGGGAAATAAGAGACTTCCCGCGGGAATAAAAAACCCTAATCCACGCGAACGAAGTCGCGGGTATCATCTATTCAAATAATATTAAGAAGAAATATGTATCTAAGAAGCGTCCCTGGCTTGTCCGGACTGAAACGGGGCAGTCCGGGGCGATAACGAGCAGCTACTGAAGCGTTCACGCAAGGGGCGAATGCATGAACGAACACTAACGCCAACGAACCAACCAGGCCTGCCAGTATATCGGTTAAAACTCCTGAAAAATCTGCGTACATTTTATTAAACAAGGAGAGATAGAAACGTTTTTAGACTTGAGTTTTATGTCAATGTTCATTAAGCATACAAGAAGCATGGCTATGCTGAATATTTCATAATGCAAAAAGGATGACAGATCTAATTCAAACTCGTTTAAAAAAATACTGATCTAACTAAAACCAAACCGCCGGTAGAGTCTTGACTTATCGTAAGAGCCACAGATTGGCCTGCATGAAATAGATAACTTTAAATTTTAAAATAAGAGTAATATAACATATCTATAATTAAACTAAAGCAACACAATTATTAAAATTAAAACAATTAAGTATGAAAATTAATATTATTAATTCACCTCGTGTCTCCTCGATAATCAAAATTTCAGAGTCCAACCCACGCAAATATAATTTTATTATATACTGAATTGAGCTGAAACTGCATCACCCGCGTTAGTGACCACACCGTGACGTAAGCCTTACATTATTTGTATCTCTACTACATTGATAAGAGGTTAAAAATGTCCGTCCTTTCCACACCCTTATCGTTTGAGAAACTGAGAACTCTGCCCGTTATTAGGTCAACGAGGGTTTAAGATGAATGAATGAATGAAATACTCTTCATTGTACATTAAGTTTTAAAAAATAAAACAGCATAAAAACAAAAAAATGATGGCATGATGCCTATAAAAATATATCGAAATTCTAAATTTTGTACCAGGTGATGATTATAATAATTAATATGATACTAATAATTTTAGGTTCATTACCACGAAAGTTCAGAAATTCCAGTCACTATATTTAAAATCATTAGACAAGAACGTGGTATATATTTTTTGTATTTAAATGAAAAATATAAGCCGTGCTATATTTATGTTAAAATAAAGTAAAAAGTAATTTAGTCGATGAGAAGTTTTAAATTAGACCAAACGGCAAACCTCAGCTCGTCCCACTGCTTTCATCGATAGCCGCCTCGAGTAATTACAAGTTTATACTTGGAAGTCCGTTCAGTAAGATTACCATACCTCTTATATAGTATAATGAGCTTTTACCCGTGACTTCGTCTACAAGGTCTAAGATTTTTAAAAATCCTACAGGAACCTTTGTCCTTTCGGAATAAAAAAGATAAAAGTATTTTATGTCCTTTTCTAAGATGCTGAGATCTATAGAGCGTGCTCTGATTCAGCTCAGACTCAAGATAGAGGTTAAAAGGAGATACAAATATGCTATGACATAGATCTGTCTCGTTTTAACTCTGTCTTGAGTCTGAGCTGAGTGAGAGCGCGGTCTATAGATTTCAGCCTTAGATCTATAGATCGCTCTCTCAGCGCAGACTCAAGGCAGAGTAAAATAAAAATAGACTTCTGATTTATATCGTTAGTCAGGACATACTTGTATCTCGTTTTAACACTATCAGTTTTACCTAAGTAAAACAATTTTTTTTTTTTAAATGTATTTAAATCAAGACTTGAAACCGGGTATCTGCGCACTACATTATCTACAGGGAAGTTCGTAAAATTCACCAATGTAGGGCACCCAAAATTTTTATTTTGTCACATAATATTTCGATACAGTGTTTGAAATTAAAGAATTTCGAATTTTTCCCATTATTTTTACACAACAAAACCTTCTTACCCAATTTGAAGGATGTAGTTTCCCGGAAAGTGATAGACCCTGTAGATGTCGATTTTTATTTGAAAATGCATTTTTCGTCAAACGTTGGAATATGCACTTACAAAAGTTTGTATTTTTTTATTGAACTGAACAGAACTCCATACGCCTCGTCTGATGTCGTCGGTCCACCCAGTAGGAAGTCTTCTAAGTGCTGTTCAGTGTGGAATCGCCTATCTAGCACATTGGGGCCCCAACGACCATCAGTTGTTCGAAATATGAATGACGTGCTAATGAGTATTAGTATACACAAATGACATTATATATATCGGAGAGGGTTTAATGAGGTTTTATATTAAAATCATTTAGCAGCATGCGCCAGTCGTTTACGCGTTCGGTCGGCGTGTGCTGTTCGCCGCCGGCTGGCGGCCGCGCTGCAAACTGAATTAACGAACAGAATAACATTCCATTATTTACGTGTAGTCAGCTGTGAGGTATCAATTATAGGGCTTGTTTTTTTATTAATTTACTTTTATTTGCCGTAATTTAAGTCTCTGCTTTTATTTATTAACCTAGCTTTTGCTCGCAGCTCCGCTCACATTCAAAAATCCTTTCTTAGCGGATTCCCAGGGCACAATAGCTATCTGTATGTTAAATAACAGTTCGATGGGTCCAATGATTTGAACAGTGCGTTGGTAGATCAGTAAAACAGGCTGTCACCCTTTCCTTTTATATATTTTGATATACTAGCTTTTGTCCGTGGCATGCAAAAAAAGTCGATCTATTGCTCCGTTGTTGCGTGATTGAAGGACAAACTAAAAAACAAACACACTTTCGTATTTGTAATATTAGTAAGTATTATCTATAAGTTACCTACTACAAACACCTTAACAGTTCAGTAAGCAAGGAACGGACTGCAGTCCGAAAAGTCAATAGTTCAAATCCCACCCGTTGTATTATAACATACCATACATACATACTAGGGAAAAGGGGGTTATGATTAAAATTTTGGATAATTATTATTTGAAAAAATGTTTATAATATTCTCCTACTGGCATAGTCGGGTTAACAATTGTTAAAAGAATTTAACCATTTACATTAAAAAAATAACAAGATTCATCTTTATATTCAGAAATTCGTGTTATTTGTTCACGCAATGCGGGAGAAATCCAATGAATCGAGATAAAAAAATCAGCGTAGGTCTCTATGCATACACAGTTTGTTGGAACACCGCCGATTCAGCCGCTTTTATGATAAATGATTGATAAATTATGTATTATGATCGTGTGGGCGAACCTTTACGTGGTGAAAGTTAGCAGAGTTAGCGATGAATTTATTATTTTAACTGATATTTACTAGCTAAAAGGTATTTGAAACAAGTCTCTAAAGATAGCTCATCTGGGAATATTGGAACTAGTCTGTTAATTTATTATTTATATATTTTTAGGTCTAAGCAAGTAAAGTATCTTCTTCTTCTTTATCTTAGCGTTTGTCCCGGCTTATGCCAAGGTCTGCTTTCTTGCTAAGCTTTTTCCACTTTGCACAACCTAAAGCGTTCTACCTTCAAAGACAGTTGGCACGTGCATCTGCCTGGACGATGTCAACCCACCGTTTTTCCGGCCAGCCTTGGCATCGCTGGCTAAGAACGGGCCTAAAAGGCACCTGTGACCAACATAGCTTTGAGGACAGCGCAGTATGTGACCGAACCAACGCAGGCGAGACTCTTGGATCTTGTCTGAGATATCTCGCTCGCCAAGACTACAGCGGATGTGTTCGTTGCGTATTCCGTCCAAACGAGTAACGCAAGTAAAGCAATCATATTTTCTTAGAAGCCAGAAAAGTATGATATTACAGTTACACTAGTGGTTCGCCCCGAACTGAGACCTCGCGATATCCCATAATTCCCAAAAGTTTTAATTATATATTGTAATAATTAAGTTGACATAAAACTGTTTTACTGACACAGCGCCATCTATTAGCATTATAGTGAAGCTATTAGCTTCACAATAATGCTAATAGATGGCGCATTAAAATTAAATAATTTCGTTTCTTTATAACATTTATCTAATTTTAGTATTTGTTGTTCAAGTACAGGATATAACTGAATTTTCAACCAAGTTTCACGTTCTAATATTCAGTAATTCAGAAGTTATAGGGCTCTGACAGACATTTAGACGGACACTTCTCTGTCTAGTAGGCAAGCGCCCTAGTTGACTCAGAGAACTCGCTTCGCTCGTTCAAATACAAGTCACAAAAAATGGCTCAATTGTGCAGGATATATTCGAACTTTTATCTAAAAAATATCAAGTTATACCAAATACTCTTTGTATTTAAAATTTAAAAACTTACATCTCGCATCTGCTTGTAACTTGTATCGCTGAAGCTCAAAGTTCATACGGGCGGCTGACAGGTGCACTTTATCTTTGTTATGATAATAACGTCTACGAAGCGGTGCCGGTTTTATACCGCAATGGATTATCTTATATTTCCATAATTTCATTTGAATCTAAGTTACATCATGTTTTAAATTGTGTTTTATTATAAAATTTTGCCATTTTATTCACAATGTACAGACAAATTTTTTCTTGTGACACTTTTATAAATTATTTTATAAAAAGTAAGTTAACATTTGTGCATGGTGTACTTATTGGCTATAATACCACACAAAAATACATTAAAATATGTAGTTACAACATGTTATCGCAGTCGTATAAATTGTGATAATTAGATTTTTCATAAACGATCGTATTGTGTACTCCATACATAGTTCACTTCACGAAGATGCGCCCCAGTCTGTGACCCTTACTGAGCATGTGTGCTATGAACTACTAGAGTGTGAGTTCTATTGTGATGTACAGATTGGTAATTTGGCTCACGCACACGAACATAAATTTAATAAATATACCCGAAATCCGTGATTTTCCCTCCCGAAAACCTGGGCTGTGTTCTGGTGGATTGAACCAACTTTGT
The DNA here is from genome assembly GCA_038048805.1 of Hipparchia sbordonii. Lineage (NCBI taxonomy): Eukaryota > Metazoa > Arthropoda > Insecta > Lepidoptera > Nymphalidae > Hipparchia > Hipparchia sbordonii. Next base: position 17,101,756 of record CM076098.1, read on the forward strand.
ATCATCGTACTTATAAACTGTACTACATACAATTATCTTAGTAAAACAATTACTTAAGACTCTGGGAGCTCAATATAATATAAATAAAAAATAATAATAAAATGAATAAAGTGACGTATGTTTGAACCTCCCGCTGTCGCTTACGACTCGCGCCACCGAGCACATAGTTCATACGGGCGGGCGACAGGCGCACTTTGTCTTCGTTAAGGTAATAACGTCTGCGAAACGGACGCGGCTTTATAGTGCAATGGACAGCCTTGTGTCATATCTGAGCCGTAAAACGAGCTCATTTTCAAAGGAAATGAAATTTTTTATGGCGTGTTACGTGAATTGCCATATTTTTATGCACCTCGTAACGCCTGCGGTTAACATTTTACTTTTACCGTACATTGCCGCTGCAGCGCTGCACTATCTGTGTATAATGCTATTACTATCATATTTTTTTTCTATTTTTCCTATTATTATTATCAATTAATTGAATTGAATAATATCATAAATGCGAAAGTTTGGGTGTATGGATGGATGGATGGATGGATATTTGTTACTCAATCAAGCCGTAACGTCTGAACCGATTTTGCACAGAGATAGATTATTATAGTCTGGAATAGGCTACTTATTTTATCTTGGAAAATAAGAGAGTTCCTGTGGTAATTTAAATCTTCAATCGACGCGAACGAAGTCGCGGGCAGCAAGTATAGTATAACATAAATAAAAAGATGAATAGTATTGATGCCTAAATAATTATATAGCTAGGTTATAGCGATAACATTTTATTTATATTTGATAAGCAGATTGTTAATGATGATTTTATTTTTAATATTATGTATTTTTACACACGGTCTTAAGTTTAATGACAAATCAAAAAATTCTTCGAAATCATATTATTTTAAAAACGTATACAAAGAATTTTTAAACTGTGTGAATGTGTATATCAATTACCTCGTCGTTCATAAAGATGAATAATTACATCGTCTTAAAGAAGACCGTAGAAGAAAAGACGACTAAATACTTAGGTATATCTTGGACATAAGTTCTAATGTACGTCTTAGATGAGACTGTAGATATATGGTATCTGGGGCTGGCGTCTCGGACGGCTCGTTTGGCTTAATTACGGACACGCCTCTAACTGCGAGTGATATCAGTGATGTGTTGCATACAACTGAACGATCTTATCTAGGCGCCTTTGAATAAATTCAAATTCAAATTCAAATTCAAAATTTATTTATTTTATGTAGGCTAACTTGTAGCTCTTATGACACGTCATTAATCTACCACCGGTTCGGAATGCAGATTCTGCTGAGAAGAGCCGGCAAGAAACTCAGCAGTTGCTCTTTTTAAAAAAAATTTTTTTTTACAAAGCTATGCTATGTATACAGTGCTTCCACAATAAAGCTTCAAAAATGCAAAAATGCATACGTAGGTACACCAATCCAACGCATGTCAAGACGGGCAGTCAAAGCAGACCCATTCCCGTTGGTGGTGGTGGTAAATAATCAATATAGCCATAGATGCTGAAATTCAGTAACTCATAATAATGATTTTTACATTTATTTATTAGTAGCTTTCGCTTGAGTTTCACTCGTGGGTCAAACTGTAATTAAGCGATCTTCAAAAGGAATTTTCGAATTTTCGTTAAAGTTTAAGCAATTTTTTTTGTTATGAAAAGAGCAACTGCTGAGTTTCTTGCCGGCTCTTTTCAGCCGAACTTATATTCCGAACCGGTGGTAGTCATGTCGTGTCATAGAGCTACAAGATGGCCTACAGGAAATAAATAATTTTGAATTTGAATTTATTAAAGTTATATTTTTAATTTATATTAAATTGGATGTCGTAGGCATTAATTGCAGAAAAGCATGACACATTCGGAACAACGCACTTATTTAGCTACAGTCATTGGTGCGGACTGAAAACTGAAAGGTTAGATCCCCACCCGATACACTATTGTCGTAGGAGTGGATTTCCGCAAGCTTTCCGCTTGTTTGGGGGGGAGAGGAGAATATTAGTTAAGTTTAGTTTGCCTAATATTCTTTAAAAAAACGTAATATTAGAAAAATCTGTACAGTATAATATAACGTCCGCTGTACCCATTGTTTTTTCAGAAATAAAAATATGTCTCTATCCATGTCCTCAACTATAGGTACCTAAAAATTTGATTAATCCATTTTCACAAGTTGGAACGAAGTTAGAATTTCCGAAATGCATGTTCTTTTTCTTTTCTTTGAGATATCGTAGACCGTAATGTATAGTGTAGAAGTAACCCAATGAATAATGTAGGTAAAGTGTCAAATTACGATTATTTTCCCTCGTCGATAGGCCGCTAAACTTGCGACACCATTAAAAGTTGTCAAGTTTTAATTGTGTTATGCCGTTACGTGTTAATGAATGTACAAAGTTGTAATATTAGGTTTGTTTCAAGATCAATCGCTACTTGTTTAAACGCCTGTTTAACACGCGCTTATCAGTTTACGGCTCGCTGAACTGTGGCATTTACTGCGACTACATTAAACTATTATCGAATAAATCGAGTAACTATACAAATAATATGATAGGGTAGTGATAGGGTATTCCTCGTATAATATGTTATCCTCCACCCACCTGTGAAAATTGGTTAAAAATCGTTTCTGACATTCCTTGGATTAGTCCAACAGATAAACAGATAAACTAAAATTTTTATTTGTATACTATAAAATCTGTTCAAGAATATAATTTTTTTGCACACGATAAGTATGGATAAGTTATATTTTTGTGTATAAGAAGCGTTCATTTAATTTTGTGGTTGTTCACGAATACTCACGAGATATTCCCAATCCTATACTGAGTAACCTACTAACTAAAGTTTGGGTACATTTCGACCTATACGCAGAATAGAGTTACTTCTGCAAAAACCCTACTTTACAGGAGAGCGATTTGAAGTTTGTCTTGGCTGTAACTTTTTTCGTTATTTTTCTAGAGAATTGATTCTCATACTATACTTTTGGAACATTATTATGCATTGATTACTATCAATAAACTCAATGCAAAACCCATAATTTGGAATTTAGGAGGTTCTGTATGCATACGTGACGATTTTTTGCGGATGTCTCCATGTTCTATATGTATATGTAACCTTATACTTGGGAAAAGTGTTCGTACCATGTCTATATATAACTTTTTTTTATGGAAATACTAATCTTCAAACGGTCTTATTTGCTGTAAAGGATGAAATATAAATACAAAATAAACAGTGTTTCTTATTTCATAATAACACATTAATAGTAAAAATAAAAATTCAACATAATTTGACTAATTTTTTTAATTACTAAGCATGTACCTACTATAAAATTATCTTACAAAAAAATGTAAAAATTAATAATAAAATAACTGAAAGTACTTTGTATTTTATATACGTAATACTAGCTTTTGCCCGCAACTTTGCTCACATTAAGTTCGATTTTTCAATCCCCTATTTTACCCCCTTAGAGGTTGAATTTTCAAAAATTCTTTCTTAGCGGATGCCTACGTCATAATAGCTATCTGTATGTCTTTCATCCCGATCCATCCAGTGTTTTGAGCAATGTGATGATGATGAGTCAGTCAGTCAATTACTTGATCCTATAATTAATCACCTTATCCTTTTATATATTTAGGAAATTAAATTCAGGAACTATTATGTAAATATGTAAGTAGTATGTATTAATAATCCTACTATAGAAACCTCAAAATGAAATTAATAAATAACTAGCATAAAACGTAAACATAAATAACGTATTAGGAACTATTATTTAGCATTAATAATAATCCTATTATAGAAAACTCGAATAAAACCAACGAAATAAAATTGCTACAAGGACAAAATATAAGTTCTTTCAGGAGTTTTAAAAATAGTACAACCGAATATTGGCAAACAAAAAGATTTAAAAACATTTTCTCTATTTTCCACAATTTTTCTGTGCGATTTATTATTGGCAATCAATAAGAAATCAATCATATCTAAGTTATTTATGTCTATATTATTAATATTTTAATTGAATAGATATTTTAAATCACGAAGAAAATAATATTGTGGTGGCAGAGATCCACTGGGTACCGCGCAAAATGAAAATTTTAAATCAATCAAAATAATGAATTTGTAAAGAAGATGCGGCACATCATCATCTCTAGAGTCGTTAGGCGCACTGTAAGAGTTAGTTGTAGATGGTGATTGCGTCCAGTGATCATCATAGTGGTTAGAATAAAAGGCATCACGACAATTTATGCGTATTTAACGGAGAAGGCATGGGAGTCGGTACACATTTTGGTGATGATATTCAAGACAAATTCCCAAAGCTAACAGCAGGGGAATTTTCAAAGTTGGATCGAGTTAAAAGTGTTAGGTCTAGTTGTTGCAATTGCAGGCGACGGTAGACATTATTTATTATCTACTATATAAAAATAAGTTGGGTTTTCCTTCCTGACGCTATAACTCCAGAACGCACGAAACGATTTCCACGGTTTTGCATTCGTTGGAAAGGTCTCGGGCTGCGTGAGGTTTATAGCAAAGAAAATTCAGGAAAAATTTCAACAATTTAAGAACGCGGACGAAGTTGCGGGCGTCCGCTAGTCTTTTATAGAATTTTCAGCAACATGGTGCAGCCTTATGGCTAGTTTTGTCAGTAGCAAAAACTGGTATTTATCATTATATGCCGGCTGCAGTATAGATAATCGACTGTGTCTTACAGTTCCATCTGATATATCAATCTTCCCATACATCAGCGACCTCTTGCCTAATTTATTCAGCTCCCTGTGGTAGTGCTGCACTGGTAGCATGGGCAGGAGATAAAAGTTTTAACCCCGATTTTAACCACTGACAGGGGATAAAATTATGTTTTCCCTATGCATGGCGACAGAGAAGAAGGCGATGTATATTTCTATAAGTAAATTCACTGAGTGTTATTTCCACCGCTGTGCCCATGCTCGACGGGTGGATAAAGCTAAGCGAGGGGATAAACGTTTTATCCTTTTCCCGGGGATAAAATTTCTCCCGCCCATGCTACCAGGGCTGTTATTGTAAAAGCTCCACTACTGACACTACCATTTTCTGAAAACGAAAATTAACATCATTAAAACGTTAAAGCAATTAACTACAGAAAACAGATCTAAATAGTTTTATGTAGTTTTTTTATAAATACTTAACATAAAAAAAATTATTAATTTTAGGCTTTTATGGTAGTTTTCAGTTGAATAAGGATATATATCTCAATGTGAAACCAAGAATAAAAGAACATTTACACATATACCTCATAATTTCAAAATAATTTCCCTCGAACAAAGTAACTTGTGTACATTGTCCCGATATATTTTACATGATTTCCGAATAATAAAGTAGTATGGTAAAATAATTAATATTATTGATTACTCATTAAAATGTATGAATTAATGTTTAATGAGTGTAATGAATTGATATTTCTTTTTTTGATTGTTTTTTGTAGTAAAATCTAACATTCCGAGGTATAATGTTCTATATGAATGTGGAACCGTTTAACTTAATTATTTAGCTTTAAAAATATATATATGTAAAAATTATTATATACAACTATCTAAGAGCAATCTATGTATTATAATTACAAAGCTGAAGAAAGAAAATTCCATTCACTTACCTGGAACATCCATTTTTCCATTTTTTTTATCTCCACGGCATTTGTCGTATTACTATATTCAATTTTTTTTGGCTTTAACGAAGGGAACATCATATGTTTTGAGCATGTATTTTTAATTTTGAGCACATATAGTAAAAAATAATAACAAAATTAACACGAAAATAGCAGATAAAAGTGCGAGCGTGTTCACACTATCATTTCGGAGAACATGAATACAACTGCAGATGTGACCCTCCGTTCGCGCTGATCAGGACAGTGAATACTGACACTTGTGCTGTCGGGCCCTTCTTCTTTGGGGAAAGAAAACTACATGTACCTTTATTCGACTGGTATCTTTGGATCTATATAACTTTTTAAAATTTTGATTTCACTAGTAAATATTAGAGATCTTTTTAGGCTTAAAAATGCAATAAAAAAATTTTGTGCCATAATCAAATATAACTCTATTCTACGTATAGGTCGATTTTGATATTTAGTTTAAACAATGTACAGGATTAAGTCCCAAATAAACCGACATTAAATTGTTATTATCGAATAATCCCAACTAAGTCTGGCATTATTGGTATGAAGTTCATGGGAACTTTGAGTGTGTTTAAGCACAAGTAATCTCCAATTAAGCAACTAATCTGGATGTGTCAACTTAAACTATATATACCAGTTTCAAGATTAGAGTCACTAGGTATTTATCTAAATGCTCACTCAAACTAGTTGTCTAATAGCGGATGACCTCAAATAATTACGTTTCTCATACTTGAACCCCCTTAGCGTTTATATAACTTGAATAATACATATAATTAAATTCTTACTATATAAAAAATTCTTTTTAAAAAACTGACTTCGAACGCCACTACAAAGTATAAAAAGTCCTCATCAAAACTTTGGCTGAAGGGAAACACAAAACAAAACACGTATATTTTTTTTTTGTTGATTTTTCAAAAAGTGCTAAATCAATTTCAATAAAATTTATATATGAGACCACCTCTAAAGTATGACCTACCAAACAAAAAAAATAATTGAAATCAGTTCATAATTATTGGTGGAACAATCGCGTAGCAAACCTGCCTACAAAAACATACAGTCGAAATGAGAACCTCCTTAATGAAGTCATATAGACAGAGTTTGGGCTATGGTCCCATACAAACTAGCCGAGTAGATTTGCAAACTTCAGATACCTGAAAATATTATGAAGAACTCTCAGGGATACAGATTTCCTTGCTATGTTTCTATGTACGAAATTAAGTGGGATTGAACTCAATGCAACAATCATGATTTTTACCTTTTTTTGTGTATTTGTGTAGGTCTGCTAAAAGGACAGATACATGTTTGTGATACATTTACGTAGACATAAAAGACGAAGAGTTTTGTACACCTATAATAGTTTTTTCTGAGTATTTTTAATTAAATATAATCCACTATCATTATTGAGTTAAATGCGGTACATGTTAGCGCCACAGCAAATCCTGTGAAGAGCTCACTCATTAAAGTCGTAGATGCGAACCCCAATGAGACACAAATTCATCCGTCGCGCTGTCAGAGCAGTATTACCACGGTATTACCGTCCAGTACATATCAGGGGGACATCATTCACACTGATCTGTGTCACTGTTTGCATTATCCGTTTCACGAATGATGGACACTGTGACGTTCATGTGCAACGTAGTAATCTACATTAGAAATCAAAAGCAAAACTAACTCAGCAGCTGTCTTTACAACTAGGTAATAAAAAGGCTTGGAATTTTAGGTGTTTAAGTACTTCGATACCTAATTATTTTTAAGATATACTCAACTTGATTTTTGCAATAAAAATATTTTAATACCTACTTACTTCGCAGTTTAACATGAAATATTTCTGACTTTTTTGGCTTTTCGTAAGAAAATATGACGATTAAGTAATATTTTATTTTGTAACCGTCATCATATTCCATCCATTACACGCTACAAAATTATGTGTAAATACACGGAGGAATCAAATGAGTAAATCATGTAAATTACAAGAATAATTGCTATTGACACAAATATATGATGGCATAGAGTTCGTAAACTAAATCTATATACCTAACTGGAAATATGTCGCAGCATCCCATCTAATCACTTGCAAACTCTAATAATATATAACAGTACCCATCAGCTGTGAAACGGCATACAGAACTGAACGGTGAGCCGTAATCCGCTCGTCACGGGAAAGATTAATGCGTGTCACGACTCAGGACTCACGGTCGAGCGGGTTTTGTTTTCGTTCCTTTTTGCTCCCGACTGAATGAATGAATGAATGATGTCCCGCTATCGCTCCGCAGACCTTTGTGGGGCTGATTATTTTTTGCTGCCCTTTTTTTGGGCAACTGTAATTTGCCCAACTCGGTTGCTTTACGGGCCATTTGGATTACCTATATTATGTAGTATTTTCTCAATTTCTCTGATATCATGAAACGATTATACCGATATTTACGAGTACTTACCTTTTATTAACACAGCATAGTCGTTCGGTCATCGGTAGTTATAAAATGTGCGAAAAGGATTTTGTGCACCAATAGCCATAATAATTATGAAGAAGGATTATGATCTACATGCAAAGCCGGGGTGAATGACCTAGTAGTCTAATAACTTTGGAAAGTGGTTTATACTAATACTTTTTTGCGACTACATCTGTGTGCAGTAAGACTTTTTAAAAATCCTGTGGGAAACCTTTGTTTTTCCCGAATAAAAAGCGTATTTCATTCTCCTTACTCTACATTCATGCAATGTATGAAATCGATCTGTAGCTTTCATGGAGCGAAATTGAAAAACAAACCAACAAATTAATACGCCAATACACACACATTCGAATTAATTATACCAATAAGGTAAAACAAGCTACAGACAGACAGCTTTTCAGGTACTACTAATTAAACCGCATTTTCAAAAACATACCTACCTTATTTCATAGTTATTTCATAGTTCAGTGGTGAAAACAGAAAGGCTAATTAATGAACTGCGTAAATAAGGTAAGTAGACATATAAAAACGTTACGGGCTGTCAACTTTTCAGTCGGTCATTAATTTGGTCGTGGGTCGGATTAGCGCTTTTTGATTTAGATGCTAATGGGCCGCTGATGCCGGACCCTCGCCAATGTTCATTTTTCAAGCCTCACTTTGATAGAGAAAATATGCGACCTTTGCCCTTTGCTAACTTTTATTATACCAATTTACTAGTTTGTTTTTATGAGTAAGATCGTAATTATAATAAAGAAATTGCTTTTTACGCTTTCACGCACTCTCGCAACAGCGAGCATAAAAAGAGGCTCTTATGGTAATTACAACCACTCATGAACACAAATAACGTAGTGTCAAATGAACTGCCGATACAATGCCGGCCCTTGATAAGTTTAGTAGGAGTAGAAGTTAGACCTTGAATAGTCTCAAAATTAGTAGTACAAGCACAACAAAGATTCGAAATTACGGAATTTTAAGAAAGGAACTCCAACTTTTGTGACGAGTGAGGCTCGTGTTTTAAATAGCAGGAAGCATATTGTTACATTCTCGGAATGGTAGATTCTCGTAGCAAGTAGTGTATCAAGTGCGTGGCTATTGATCGCAGTTGCCGAATAATTAATCAATGCATTGCAGTACACTTCCGTGTAATTAAGTACACTAGAGTAGCTAGGGTGCAATAGTGGATACAATAATACATTTCTGCGATTATATTATTGTACATTATACACATTACTAGCCGATGCCTGCGGTTTTGTCCGCGTGGAGTTAGGTTTTAAATTCCTCGTGAAGTTTTCATTTTTCCGCACAACTTTCGGATTAATAATATTAGTAAGAATTAGTAAGGATAATAAGCAATTAATAGTAAGGATCATAGGTAAGTAATTAATTCGTGTTTGGAAATAAGTTGACTATCTTTATCTTTATCTTATGATGAGTTGAAGTGTAGATGCTGTGTCAGCCGTGACGCTGGGATTCATGCTGCTGCGGCGGCGGCTCCATGAGGAAGATGAGGAAGCTTGCTGCTCGACGGGGAGGCCAGAACAGAGGACGTTCTCACCTGAGTCCGGGCACGTCGGAGACCGGCACGCCGTCTTCCGTGAGCCAGGTGATGGTGGGGGCGGGAGCGCCGTGCGCCGCGCACGACACGCTGGCGCCCGTGCTGTTGGAGAACGAGAGCCGCGGCGGCGGCTCCATGAGGAAAATCAGCTGGCTGCTCGACGGGGAGGCTGGAACAAAGAAACGAGGAGAACGATTATATTCCTACCACCTGCTCGTCTCCAGAATGTAAGTTACCTCTGTGGACATTTTTGATTGGATCAGTTTTTAGATTGAGCTGTGAAAAATGCCACAACGAGAAAGAATACGATACAAGAGTCGTCTCTAGTGTCGTATTTTCTCATTACTGTGGGTACGTCATTCAATTATAACGAAATTGGGAGGTTTTCTTTATGCAGAGTTCCGGGGAAGTTTTCACATATAACTCGAGTTAGTGCAGTTACTTACTACAGTTCTGCGGTATATTAATGCAAGTGTTTTTATAGTACAGCGGTACTGTAGATATGTGTAGTAACAATAATCGCAGCTCGGCAACTTTGGGCAAATTACACGGGAACAACAATTTCACACGTCGGCTGAGCCGGGAATTGAGTGGAATCGCTCAAAGGCTCGCTGTAAGCAATTACGACTTGCCTCTATTGACGAATAAAAGCAGTATGTAAATACAGCTCCCGGGAACAAAGCCTGCTCGATGGCATCTCGGCAATTACGGGGATTCAACTGGGATGAAATAAGATGTGCTGTTCGTGGGAGTAAATACCGAAATTAAATTGCCATTTGGTTACTTTCAGCCCGTGAAAAGTGATACATAATAATCATGCAGTAAGTATTTCTCACTAAACTTATATAGTTGTACAGGTTTTCTAAGGCTTTTGGTTCCCAAACCCTTTCTGATAAAATAATGTCCTCCTGACTGAATTTGGCCACAGAGACTGCGCAGATGGTTAATCTCCAATATTATAGTGCACAAGTGTATGCGCTAACATAGAGTCACTCTTTAATCCTTCACTCTCATAGTCGATGTGACGGCAATCCAACACGACCGAGAGAAATGAGACCGCAAGACCTTCGATCACAAAAAAAACACATGTGGCACTCGGGGACTGCCGCGGTAAAGCTATTGCATAGCATTTTTTATCAACGTCATCCAGCGGCTCACCGTAGAGGAGTCCCGTGTCAGGTTATTTTCGTTACGGAATTTCTGGATTCGGTCTCCACGCTGGCCCGCGATAGAAGCTATGCAATAGCTTAATAAGCGCAGGACCGACGAGTTGACGTGCTCCCCAGGCACGGAATGATAGCTTCGTCAACTTTCCGACTCCATGCATTTAAATATTAACGTAACTAAGTGAAAATTCACGTTCAAGCCCAACAGAAACTACGCGTTAAGCCTGCCCACTAATCCCTTCGAGACATTATTAAAATTCCAGGAGGTCCTTTGTACTGAATTAATTGTCCCGAGCGGCCCACGGATCGCTTTTGATGTCGCCGCCTGTGAACTTTGTAGATCACTCTTCCGATGAATAGGGTTAAAACGGGACTACCCGTTTCACTGTGCAAAATACCTAATCTTCCCATAACATTTCGCAATTTTTAAAGTGCTTAAATCGAATTTTATCAGTGAACTAGCTGATATCTGCGACTTCGTACGCGTGGATTGAGGTTTTTTTTGAAGTCCCACGGGAACTATAATTTTTTTCGGAATAAAAAGTACTCTATGTTTTAATTCAAGGTATAGTCTATCTCCCTTTTTAAATTTCAGCCAAATCGGTCCAGTACTTTTTGAGCCAATTCATTAAAAACATACAAATCTTTCCTCTTTTATTTAATATTAGTATAGACTAGATGATTTAATAATTTAAACTCAACTTTTGATTTTCCGAAATAAAAGATATCTTGTTTTTATATTCGTCTCTGGAATGTAGGCTAACTTTGCTTTTCTAGCGTATTAATGTGATTTTAATGAAAGAATCTGGCGATCCCTGATAGAACCTCTCGATGAATGAATGTATTCCCGTAACATGTTCTTTTTTTACTTTTTGCCTAGCACTCGTCGTGCTGGCGTGCAATAACTTCACGAAAATGCCTTTATAAAGTTAATTTTATTTCCAGCAACAAAAAGTTTATATCGAGTACCCGGCGAACCTTAATAACTGTCTTGTGTGTGTCTGTGTGTGTTCCCGGATTACGGTGGCAGTTACTATTTTATGGGCGGCGTAGTCAATTTAAGTGATCTTTTAACCTCGTGAGGCAACACTAAATATACTACCTACTTGTGCTTACACTGTTTTTAATGTAAATGTATTAATTTATGTTAACTACAAAAATAACTGCCGAAAATGCCTTGATGTCATCGGGACGGTAAAACGTAACAGTTATCCCTACTAATATTATAAATGAGAAAATGTCTTTGTTGGAGTGTCTTTAAGTTACACAACAACGGATCAACAAGTTGACATGATTTTTGCATGGGTATATGCTTAAGAGCGTAGAGTTATTTTATCCTAGCAAAAAAAGGGTCACGACTCACGTGGGCTTTTAAAAAATCTTAACTTCCACAAAGTTGTAGGCAAAGCTATTCGACGTTTAAAATATAATTTCAGTTATTTCATGTAATCCATCACAAGTGATCGACATTTTCCCGACGGTGAATGTAATTGCCGATGGGCAGTATCGACACTTTGACGGCAGTTAGTTCTCGTATCTCAACGTCAGGGATCCGCGACAGCGAATGGTTTTTATTTTAGCCGAATTGATTTCAACGAAGAAACGCTAAAAGCTAGTGAAAATATTAGTAGAATTCCACGTACGACATCTTCGTCAGAAGTTTTGTCCATCGTGAATATGTCACCTACCTAATACTTTAAAGGCTATTTCAATTTCACATTGCTTGAACTCTACAAGATTTATCCCCAGCTTTTCAATTTTACTCAATAAGTTTCTTCTTCTTCTTTATTAACCGTCATCAACGTCCACTGCTGGACCAAGGACTCTTGCATGGACTTCTACCGTCCTCGATCTTGCGCCGCGGCTCCTTGTGGACTCCTTTGTTGTCATCGTTCGACCTAAAAGGATCTGCCTTACCCTTTTCGGTGCGGAATCACCACTTGAGTACCTTAGGAGTTAGGACCCAAACGATCAGGAACTATGTCAATATATAACTATCAATGAATTTATAATTGTTTGATACCTCTCTTGGCAGAGACATGCAATCTAATAATAAGACGCCAATGAGATGGTAGCTCAAGAACTAGCGCAATTCTCTCGTCTCAATCTTAAGTTTCTGAGAAACACTATCCTAAACTTTCAATTTCATAGAATAGAGAACAATTTTCAATAATGGTAGTTCCGAAGTTGTCAGCTTAGAACTATCTCAAGTGCTCGCTCTAACTAGCAAGTTACTCAGTACTCAGTGCGCCAAGGGTACCAATTTAACTTTTGTATCGCCTCTGAGATTTGCAAGTGTCGAGAGACATGATAGTTAAAGCTTTGCCCGCTGGAGTTAGGTAAGAGGTCGATCCCACAGCCAATGACGATCAGAGTAGATGTTGAGAATTGTCCGATTCACATTCACTCCAAGCAAGTCAAAAAAAAGTCAAAGTTTTTGACGACCTCCCTGGCGCAGTGGTGAGCGCTGTGGTCTTATAACTGGGAGGTCTCGGGTTCGATTCCCGGCGGGGGCAATTTAGTAATTTATTATTTCTAAATTGTCTCTGGTCTGGTCTGGTGGGAGGCTTTGGCCGTGGCTAGTTACCACCCTACCGTCTAAAACGTGCCGCCAAGCGATTTAGCGTTCCGGCACGATGGCGTGTAGAAACCGATTAGGGGTATGGGTTGAATTTACACTGCTATACCCCTTCCAAGTTAGCCCGCTACCATCTTAGACTGCATCGTCACTTACCATCAGGTGAGATCGCAGTCAAGGGCTGTCTTGTCATAGAATAAAAAAAAAAAAAAAAAAAAAAAAAAAAAAAAAAAAAAAAAAAAAAAAAAGGCTGCTTTAAAATTAAAAGTGCCTCGTATGCAGATAAAATACTATGCCTGGCTGGTATAGCTATTTTATAGTTAAGGGATCCGAGGGAATACAAAGATAAAATATAGAACAATCAGATCTCCTGTGGCCTTTTTAATAGGTATGGGTACTTATAATTTAAATTTCTCCAGAAAATAGAAAACGTTAACGTCAAGGCGACGTCGAATATCCTTATGACGGCTCATAACTGTATAAGTTTGAAGCTTAAACTCTGGAAGCGTGTGTTTGAATATAATATTTGCAGAGTTGCTTAGCTTAGATATCATTCTAAATGTAATTCACATTTCAAATTATATTATCCAAACTGAACGTACTCTTGTCAATAATGTTGGATAGAAGCAAGCGATATGCCATAAACAAGACAATTTAGTGTAAGCATTTGAAAAATTTTGGGTCACATCGGAGTAAACGTGTTGATGTGATTTTTTGCATGGGTTTAGGTGCGGACATGTTTGGAACAGACAAAAGAAAACAACTTCAATGATCAATCGAAGAAACCAAAATAGGTATAAGCTGTTAAGGGCCGCTTAACTTTGTTAATAACAAAGCAACACCAGTTCGACCCTTTCAACCCTAAACAAACATAGACTTTACAGAGCGCGGCACCGATGAAAACAGGGTTAACTCAAATCAATTCAAAATATCTCACGCTGTTTCGTACGCTTTTCGATGTATACTATTGAATAAACTTTATATTGTAGTGAGTGATGATACGAATTAAAACAAAATTGAATAAAATATTTAAAAAATCAAAAACCCGACTGCGTAAATAAACACTGAAAAGGAAAAACAGGTCCATAATCTGGAATACAGTTAAATAATATGACTTAGCAGTCGGGACCCATTATTGGTAAAATTAAAACCGATCTAGATTTTTAATGTGTCCTGACTGTTTAAGTGATTTTTGTATTATATATCGTGCGCTTAGTATTAAAGTAACCGAATTAAAAAGAAACTATTTTTTGGCAAATCACAAATTTTTTTATTAAATTAAGTGACTACTTAATGCGCTCTTTTAAATAAAAACTTAAACTCTACAACTAATATCTTGTGACATTATTTTGTCGAAATAAACAGCTGAAGTCCTACGCAAAACGTGTTTTGTGAGCCAAAAAGCAGTTTTTTTAATTCGGTCACTTTAATACTAAGCATACGAATCATAGAAGAGACTAGTAGGGCGCGTGGGTGCGCGGCTCGCTAAAGCGAACCGCGTGTTTTCTGTTTTATAAGTATATCATTGGGTCTTGATCATCTTTTTCCAAGGAACTACTCTTCCATCTTTACATCGACGAAATTTGTATGACCGCCACCTTGAATCCGCCATTTTGGTATTTTTTTTTCAGCTCATTGCCAATTGGATGAGGTTTCGAGTGATTTTTGTTTGGGCACCCTCAACCTATCTTCAATACCGTGACCGTGCTCCTCACTCGTCTCCAAAATCCTCAATTATCAGCTCCCTCCATATTTTTCATCCAAATGAATTTTTGTCCTCTATACGAAACCATCAGAAATTTTGAAAAGGAACGTATCAAAGTCTTGCATACATTTTATATGAAAAAAAAAAACCGCCATCTTGAATTTTTTTCTATTCATCACGGGTCCTGATCATTTTTTTCCAAGAAACCACTCTCCCATCTTTCATAGTCTCCGAGATAGACACCGACGAAATTTGTATGGCAGCCATCTTGAATACGTAATTTTGGATTTTTTTTCAGCTCCTTGCTAATTGGATGAGGTTTCAAGTGACTTTAGTTTGAACACTCTTCACCTATCTTCGATACCCTGGCCGTGCTCCTCACCTGTCTCCAAAATCCTCAACCATCAGCTCTCTCCATATTTTTCCTCTGTATGAATTTTTGTCCTCTATACGAAACCATCAGAAATTTTGAACAGGAGCCGCATAAAGTCTTGCATATATTTTGTATGAAAAAAAAAATCCGCCATCTTGAATTTTTTTTCTGTTCATCAAGTGGACCATCGGCTCCTGATTATCTTTTTCCAAAACGCTATTCTTCCATCTCTTATACTCTCTGAAATAGACTCAAACAAAATTTGTATGACCGCCATCTTGAATCCGCCATTTTGGAATTTTTTTTCGGCTCTCTGCCAATTGGATGAGGTTTCAAGTGACATTTGGTTGAACACACCCCACCTATCTTTGATACCCTGGCCGGTGCTCCTCACCCGTCTCCGAAATCCTCAATCATCAGCTCTCTCCATATTTTTCCTCCGAATGATTTTTTGTCCTCTATACGAAACTGTTAGTGAAAAAAAATTTTTCCATACAAAATTTTACAGGAGAGGTGATCAATGAGTGAGTGAGTGAATCAGCACGAGTAGCTATATATATAGTAATATAGATCAACAATATTCAGACAATGATCGTCTGAACTTAAGCACTTAAAAAAGTTTTTTTTGGCATCTTCTTATCACTTGGACCATCACTCCTAGTCTTTGATATGCTGCTACGCATGCAAGGCTTCAGGCTCAAATTGAAACTCGGGGCTCCGCCGCTCGGGTCACGAATCCAATACGACTGCGCCCCACAAAGGAGTTATGTGCCAATTACCGACAATAGCCTGTTTACACTAGCGAAGGCTAAAGGGGTGTTGATGTTAATGTTATTAATGTAAATAGCTCGAATTTCAATTAAGCTCTAGTTATTATTTGTGCTTCAGCAGCTTCAGCTTGTATTTCAAATTGAAATTTTCTATAATAATATAACCGAATTATCACAAAAGTTCATGTCATCATAATTATCTAGTTCATCTCCGGACCACTTGTTTAGGCACCGGCTTTTTTCAGAACGAGAAGGATTTTTTAAGATAAACGTGTTTCTCATGTGTCATCAGAAGCCAGAAGGTGAGCGTCACCTTCTGATGACACATGAGAAACACGTTTATTGAAGTTCGGCGAGCATCAGGTATCGGTTTCATCGTTTCTATTAAAGCTCGCCCAACTTCAACAAATGTGTAAAAACATAAATTATTTTTATACTTTGTAGTGGCGTTTGAAGTCGGTTTTTTGAAAAGAATTTTTATATCAAAATATTTTGCCTTGAGAAGCGAATGCGTTGTCTTAGGACTTGGGATGTATTGTCTTGATTCTAAGGAATTAAACTTTGATTCGTTTAGAAGAGTTATTTTCCCGCATTTCTTACAAATCTTAATTCTCATTCTCACAAAACTTTGCATTTCTTGCAAGTGTGAATATAAAGCCATCTTGTTAATTCTTGAGCATCCTTGAAGTCATTACCGGCGGAGCTTTTAACCCGAGAAACTGTCACTCAACAGCTCGCTTCACTTTATTCCGGCTTAGAGCTTCACATAGCTCTCTCGCAGCTTAGAACTAACCGCAAGTAACTGAGGGTTCATGCGATATCTTCGCGTAGATATACTTAACTGGTCAAAACGACGTAAATCTGTATTTCATTGAATCACTATATTTCGTGATATTTGACCGAACGAAGCGAAATCTCTGAGTCTACTTGAATGAGTTTGCACTTGTCCGTCCGTCTGTCAGAGCCTTATAACTTCTGAATTACTGAACGTAATTACATCTGTAAACTGATGGCCTTCAGCCGAATATTGCATAAAAAAATATAAAAAGCTTTATTTCAGGGGGGCTCTCATAGAAGCGTGTGTTAAGTAAATTTTTTTTTAAACTTATGACACCCTTCATAAACTTTTTGCGTCGAAGGTTAGTAAAATCAAGAGGCTCCAATAAACCTATGAACTCAATCTCATCACATTCCTTAATTTAATAAATAACGCTTAAACCAAGGTTAAGGATCTCAGCGCTTTTATGAACCCGGCGGGTCGTTACCTGTTTAATGAGTGCGCCGATGTCGCGACGCGGGAACGCTCAACTATATCGCCCTTCGGAACATAAAACCGTTGATCCTTTATTTTACGACTGCGGAGACAGGCAGGCTCATTTAGCGAGTGTCTGTATAATTTTATATTTCTGTTCATTAGGAAGCTTTTTTCCTTCTTATAAAAGACTAGCTTTTGTCCGCGACTTCGCTCATGTAAATTTCGATTTTTCAAACCCCGTTGCAGCATGATTGAAACCCAATATCATTGGAGAAACAAAAAGATAAACAATCTTGGAGATTATAATAAATATATTGGTAGGGAAAGTCTCACACAAAGGGGCATGGACTCGGGTCGGAGAAAAAAGTTTTTGGGTTTTCCGGTCAACAAATTTTGAATAGCAACCCGGAGTTAGGAAGTTGGCGGTGTTGGATATACCGCCTTACCTCGACGAGTACGATAAGTCGACAGCATGTCGACCACCCTTCGTATTATATTTTGCTGGTCATTAGATACCGTCAAGTTGGATTATGAGAGCTACGACGAGTATGCAGTAGGCAAAATGTCTCCAATGAAATTATCTGCCGCAGCCAAAATTCGGTCCGGAGGACATTATTGGAGTTGCAAGAAGTACAAGACATTGCAGACCGCAACTGCAGCTGTGAACGCATTCAGCAGCGCGGCTCCTGAGCGCACTTCGCGGTGAAAACGCTGTAAATATTTTTTTTTATTCAATGACAAGGTCGTCTTTGACTGCAATCTCACCTGATGGTAAGTGATGATGCAGGCTGAGCGGTAGCGGACTAACTTGAAAGGGGTATGGCAGTATAAATTCAACCCATATCCCTAATCTGTTTCTACACGCCATCGTGCCGGCACGTCTTTGACGGTAGGGTGGTAACTAGCTACGGCCAAAGCCTCCCCCACCAGACAAAAGATATAATGGAATGTTATAATATATCTAAGGGCTGCGCTGATTCATCGCCCGTAGTGTGGTGTAGCTTTAAATGTCTGTTGTCAGTGCTACTTAGCAAAAACAACATTTAAAGTCCTGTTTATATAACAATTATATTGTCTGCACCGCCATTGTCCCGTCGTCACTGCGCCCCGAGTCCCGCTGCACGCCGCTGAATGCTTCGCTGAGGTGAAACAAGTGTTTGGCTTTTTTGCGCGTATTGTTTGCTAGAAATCCTTTTTGCGTGTTTTGTTTGTTGGCAATCTTTCCGCTCTCTCTGTTTCCTGGATATGACGTCTCGACTTTATGTTCCTGAATTCTCATCCCTGACATGTAAATACACGTATTATTGTTGCACTGTTAAAAAAAGGTTGGATTTGACTGTGACACGTCAGAAACAAAATGCGATCTTGTTAGATGCAAAACATAAATATAGTAAAAACAGTTTTGTTTCCCTTTTCATTCTGTCTAGGCTTATTGTTACAGCACAAAAACTGCATAAACCATTGCTAGTAAAAGGAAGAGAAGATTGGCTAATCAGAGGTACTTGCGAACACTTTAGCAATCATTTTTAAACAATCCTCAGGCTGTAGGTGTACTGGCTACCGCCGATGTCGGCTCAAGCTGTAGGCCATCAATAAGCACCAAAGACAAGTCCGCAACAATTTGGACATGTACCGAACAAAAAGTTGTTATTTCTTTGTTAATTTCTGTTTTAAACGGTATCACCCTGCAGTCATAATACTCGACAACCCTTGTCCCTGAATTCATTAATACGGAAGTAAAATTTTAATACATAATATTATTTAGTTTACAATTCATAAGGGCTCTCCAGTAGCACGAGTGTTCGCGCAAGTCAGCGGTCGGCGCGACGGAGCGTTGGTCTGGTGGGAGCGAATCTGCATTGCAAAGGAACAGACATCAGCGCAGACCGACACGCTTCTCCGATGCTAATTCAGATGTAAATGCTACACTCTCGCTCTTTATTTCATTTATCAAGTTTTTTCCTCAAAAACTTTACAATGAAAGTTATGGCTAACCTAACGTAGCTATACTCTACAATATATGTCCACGTAGGACGGTACCAAGAATACTAACTTGGATTCATAGGTTGAACAGCCAGGCTGATTCTCCTATAGAATCAGCTGAAGGATTCGTAACAATGCAGAATGAACAGGAATTGTTTGAACTTTTGACAAGTGTAAATTAAAAATTTTAATCACCCTCAATATTATGTGGAATCAATGGCCAGTCGATTGATTTCAAGAAGAATTTTTCCTGGATTTATGTACGGGAATTAGAATGTGAAAAACTAATCTCTATTCCATTAAAGAGAGTATACCATCCTTCCAGCAAAAGTGTTTCCGGCTAGACAGGAAGCGACCTCATATAGCAGCGACCTCTGGCGGCCCTCGCAGTAATTAAATACAGCAGTAATTACGTGCGGGTTATATTATAGTGTCTCTTTGTTATTTCTCTGCAAGGAATTTTCGCCTCTATCGAGCGGTAACATAAAGACAACAGTGGCATAAAACCACATGCAGGTGACTCGTAAGTTGTAATTATTTGAGTGCTGGTAGTTAAGCTACGTATGTAATTGCAACAAAGATTGTCTGTTACATTGTGTATTGTGTAATAATATTGTTAATAAAGTTATATTTTATCATACTTTTTAAATGCATCGATGTCTAAATGGGAGAAGAGAGGTTGTATTTACGCATATAAATGTACATTGTGTAACATTACCATTCCGGAAGAAGGAATTCATTAAATACTTTAGTTTCAATTTCCAATTTGTGAAAAGATACAGCATTCAAATTAAAACTAATTTAAAGTTTGAGTTAAATATCTATTTATTTATAATTATAAATACTTTATTGCACACAAAAACAGGAAATATACAAAAGAAACTTAACATTTTACTGGTAGGTAAGGCGAAAAGCAATCTCTTCCAGAATTAACTTTATGGATAAGAAATAAAATTCATCCTTATATCTTCGCTGTTATAATCGAATTAGAGCTCAAAAATGTTTTATTTGGCCCCATGTACCTCAAGGGGGACCTTGAAATAATTTTATATGAGCTGTAGTTTTACATAATGTACCTTAGGAGTAGTTACAGGAGTTATAAGGCCCCAAAGTAGACTCAGCAATTGTTATTTATATCGTATGGCCAATTAATAAAAACTAATCGCCCCATCTAAACCTTTTAATCTCACATTCGAAGATTTATTGAAATCATTTCATACATATTTATCAAGGTAGTTTTTTGAAGATGTACAATGATATTTTCATAAAAAGCTACCCAAAGAGAAGCATTTACCCTAGTTCTCAAACAGGAAATAGAATCGGCAGACGTCGACGAGATAGTGCCATTCGGAGGTCTGTGAAACCCAAGCGAACGAATCTAATTCTTTACGTCGTTTGTATCATTTACTTTGAGCCAATATTTCTGAAGGAAATCATCATAATATGTGTTTTATTCGATTATTGTATAGCGCTACTAAACTGAGTGCCGATTTCACCAACGTTAAGTAATGTTTAACCGTGGAATAAATTTGATAGATTTTCAATTGAATAGCACAAATTTGTCACTGATAATAATGATTTGTTAGAAAGGGTTTGTGTGGTGTTGTGTTTTTCCTATATTTTTAAAACGGGAAGAGCGGCAGTATACAGTGCGAGCGGCACATTGTGCCATATAGAATTTGCCAATTTGGTGGATTATAGTAAAAACTTTGTCGTTACTTGTGAAACTTAAAAAGCTGTATTAAGTAACACGACCCTTTCATTAAACGCGAGCGTCACTTCAGCAGCATTAAGAACAAAAGCAATAACTGTACGTTTCACGAAGCGCCGCAACTTCAGGCTATTGTTATTCAGGGCTCGCGCGCAGGAAATTAAACTCCGAGCGGAGTCGCGCGTATCAACACGTAATATCTCCGAGACGACACTTTGTTATGGAGACCACCTAATGTTTAATTAATGTCTTAAGGACGCTCGTACCCTTATGTTCAATAATGCTCGAGCATTTCTTCTTCTTCTTTGTCAACCGATACGCGTCCACCGTTAGACGTAGGTTTCTTGCGTGGACTTCCTGCCTTGGTCTTGCGCCACCTGTATCCGGCTGCCTGAGGCTCGTCTGATATCGTCGGTCCATCTAATGAGTGCTTATTTATATTTTATACTTACTGCGCATTCCGGTCCAACAACCATTGGTTCTCTATTGCTATTGGTTCGACCTATTATTATTTTCACAGAAAATACAGGATTTGGCCGTTGCCAATGTTTAATGAGGTAACTGTAGTTTTGGAGATAATGAACGGTAATTATAACGTCAACAATAAAAAATGTGAAATAATTCCATAGGAAACGATGGTAATCCTAATCTCATATTTGGTAACTAGTTTGCTCACATGAGCATCGCTTTGAGAACATCCTCAACTGTGGATGTAAGTTTGAAGTTAACGAACGTGAAACCGGAGTTGACTAGTCTGCAAATGAATTTGTTCAATTACTTTGCTCCTCATAATTAATGACAGATCGTTACGCATCAAAGGTTACCTAGGTTGAAAATACTGAGTCTTACTGTGAAGAAAGATCGAGTTTTGGTGCCTGGTGCTTTCGAAAGACGCAACGTAGTGGCTTTTTCTCCAAAAATATAAATAGACAGCTGATGCTAGAGAACTTAAAATCGTTATTACCGTTTAGTATCGATAGCAACGAATGCTGAGCAAAGTCCGTTGCCCCCGCATCAACGTTTTGTATTCCCGTAATGCATTTCAACTTTCAAACGTTTACATTTCAAACATTTGCGCGAGGCAGTGCGGCTCAGGTTTTAATATATGAGAGTAGGTACGAGCCACGTGGCGGGTGCACGCCGCACAAAAAGAATTGCATTTTTCATAACCGCCTACATTATTGCGCCGAGCCCCGGAATAGAGGAAACAATTGTAAACAATGTACGGCGCGACGTGCAGACGCTGCATGCTCGCGTATTTCACTCACGGATTCTATAGATAAGTATTTGCTAGCCAACTTTGTGGTACAAGCTTAGCAAGGTAATGTTCGCGACTTCATCCGGGCGGATAAACGATTTAAAAGCCTCAATAGCCCAATAGTCAAAGGTGCGGACTGAAAACTGAAAAGTTGCAGGTTCGATCCCCACCCGTTGCACTGTTATCGTACAACTAACAAAAGTTTATTTGGAGAGAATGTATTCACAAATAAGTGAAGTTCAGCATGGCATTCTTTAAAAAAAATTACTAAATCTTCACGCAAGCTATCTCGGTATGTTGCATTTTATCAAGAAACTTAGAAACTTAGCTTCATGCGGCTGAAGTCGCAGAAAAAAGCTAGTTCATTATAAATGCGAGAGTTTGTGAGGGTATTATACTCTTCCACGCAAAAACTATTGGACGTATTTTGATAAAACTTCACAGTGCAATACTTATACATCAGAACAGCGCATAAGCTACATTTTATCCCGGAAAACTAAAGAACATTCAAATCAAGGGAATCAAAAAACCTTAATCCACGCGGACGAAGTCACGGGCTCATCTAGTAAACAATAATCTATAATTATATAAAAAGGCTTGTCCTGACTGACTGACTGACGATCAACGCACAGCCTAAACCACTGAAGTTAGAAACTTGAAATTTTGACAGTAGGTTCCTTTTATGACGTAGGCGAGCACTAAGAAAGGATTTTTCGAAATTCGCCCCCCAAGGGGGTAAAAAGGGGGGTTAAAGTTTGTATGAAACTCCGTCATTTTTCGAGTTATACACATGAAATTCGGTATTTAGGCTTTAAATTGAAAACAAAAAAGTACGTGTTTCACAGTTTTTAAAAATTCTACCCCCTAAGGGATTAAATAGGGGTTGAATGTTTGTATGATAGTCCTTCGTTCTTCAAGTTATTTTTCAAGTTATGTTTATGAAACTTGATATTTTGGCTCTTGATCAAAAATAAAGAATTACGTATTTTACATTTTTTGAAAATTCTCTCCCCAAGGGGGTAAAAAGGGGAGTTTCAATATTCATAGTTAAGACAGGACAACGTCTGTCGGGTCCGCTAGTTTCTCATATAATAGTGTTAAACGTAGTGCAGCTTCTATAAGTACAGTCTTCGCGAAGTGCAAACTTTTAATTAACTTCTCGACTACAATGAAACTAATGACCAGTAGACGCTGAACCAAAGTGCTAATTGAAAACTGAAACTTTGTACATCAATAACTTTTCACAACAAAAAGTATAGTAAGTACCAATAGAAGAACACAATAGAAATTATTATTTTTTGTATTTTGACTTCAACTCAAATCTTTCAACTATCTCACGCAAAAATCATTGGACTTTTTGTCTGTTGGGAGGCTGGTTACCATTCCACCAGCAAAGATTTGATATCAAGCAATTATGCGTTCCGGTACGATGCTATTACTTTAGACATCAAACTGCCATAATGCTTCCAACCTAGTTGGCTTCCATCTAAGATTCAAGAGTCATTTTTTACCAGACTGAGTGAACACAGTTAAAGTTTATTTATCCAAAAAACATTTACCTACATCTAGGGTTATCCTATTAAAGAAGTACAGTCTAGTCAGTTATGTTTTAGATACCATAGAGTTAAAGCAGGAATGTGATCTCACCTGACGATGCGTGATAGACCTGACCCTAGCTTATAATTATTTTGGTTTAGGAGATTTAAAATCCGCCTACTTAAAATAATGAATTGTGAAAGTGTGTTTGTTCAAAGGATCACATTTTACAACAGTAGGTAACAGGCTGAAGACCTGGTGAATGATTTATTTTTTATAAATTTCAGGAAAAAATTGAGTTTTTTAGGATAAAAAGTAGCCGCATATGTGATTCTCCAGGTTTTCAATTATCCCTTCTTACTGTTGTCCTTTTGCTGTGTGATTGAAGGACAACCAACAAATAGATAGAATACATAAATATAACCCCAATTATACTATTAAGGGCGCCAAATATTAGATTTTGTACTAGTTAACAATTTAAATGGGTTGGAAATTACTAATTCTTGATTGTAAAGGCAAAATGGTTTGGGCGTTTTTGCTGCGACCGAGAAGTGAGAAGTTTAATTAACTCGGAAGTTCGACGAAGCTAATGATCTGCGAAGCGTTCAACTCTCAACACTTCTTTGACTAATGACTTTTTGTCATTTATTTTCAAACTTCATTGGCAGTGCAAGATGGATCCGGACTGAAAGATGAAGTTTTTATACAAACTAAAAAATAATATTATGCAGAAAACCATATTTATAAAGCACATGATATAGTATGTATGAAAAGACCGACTATGATCACGAGGAAAATATAATATGAATACAGAAGCAATTTTAACCGACTTCCAGAAAAGGAGGAGGTTCTCAATTCGTCGGAAGCTTTTATTTTTTATGTATGTTTCCCGATTATTCGAAGACACCTGGACTGATTTGGAAAATTCTTTTTCATCAGGTCAGGTCAGGATCTGATGATGGGATCCTGGAGAAATCGAGGAAGCTCTTCAAATTTTATAGGCACCATTGATATACTTTGTAGTGGCGTTTGAAGTCGGTTTTGTAAAAAGAATTTTTACGTTTATAGTATGGGAATATTTAAAGGTGAAAATAATATTGGATAAGGGATTGTATTTAAGGGCAACCTACGCGAAGAGATTCCTACTTAGGGGATCATTTAGGTATGGTCGGTGAAAATGGGCATTAAGTCTAATACATTTTTGTCGTTTTGGCCGCCTTTATCTACATTAAAATAAAATTGTTTCCTTTTTTGCTTTACTCCAGTATGCATACGAAATATATTTTAAGAGGATTTAATTCTTAGCTGTAAGTTAGTAACACATGCATGTAGCTGTGGCCATTGTGCAGAGTGTCTGTGTGGAGTTGAAAGCTTGCGGTTGTCGGTAGGGCTGTGGTCACCTACTCTACCATATTTTTATTTTTATGACGATTTTAATAGGTTAAGGATATTGCTTAGAGACATTTGTATGAATACCATGCATCCTTACTACATCAATCGAACATATTGCGATCAATTTTGGAGCAAAATTGCAATGGATTTCAGGAATAAGATATATTAATGACGCAAAAGTTAGATAGCAACAATTTCATTATACCTAGTCCCAAATTAAATTCTCCATAATGATGTTTTCAGGCAAACTCATTACTTTTATGACAAGGTAACTGTCTTCGATCAGTTCGGAAAGTAGATTCTGGTAAATAAAGTCAATGAGAAACTCAGTACTTGCTCTTATTAAAACAAAAGTGTTACAATATTAATTTAACTTATCATAATTATAGTATGTATAATAAATTATTAAAATCCATCTTGTTGGCAACTGAAGTCAAGAAGTTTACAAATTCATTAATTATTTATTCATTACTAACAACCAATGCTAATATAATAATTAAGTGTATTTTTACTTATGTTGAAAGGTCTGTAATAGTAAATCTACGATTTGTAAAAAAATATATAGTAAAAAAGCTTTATCAAAGTAATTTGAAATACATTTCTGAACAAAATGTGACAGCCCTAGTTGAGCGAATAGGGAGCGGTCTTGCATATTGTTCATCCTCGGAATGGCGCTGCAATACTTTGGCCGCTTTACTCCACATTCACCAAACATCCACGTTTACGAGTTTTTACCTTACAATGGGTGCAAAAAACTGAAAGCTTTAGAATTGGATCAGCGTATTAAACTGACCTAACTAACAAATCTTCAATTGTGACTAAAATATTAAGTCAGTTTCCCCATCGCCGAACAACGTTTAATCAACGAATAAAAACGTTTTGACAGATTTTGATTACGAAACCTGTCAAAACGTCAAACTTGCTCCTCGTCAGGTACTTACCAATAGTGAAATTGGGTCTAAGCTTTCATTTAAAAACTTAATCAACTTTGCTGTGTTGTGGTAAGGATCCCAAAATGCTAGAATAATAATTTCGCAGCAGAAAGTCCCAGTTACAGGGAGCTGCTGAATTTAAGGAGACTGTGGAATGTAGAAATCTACGAGAGACCTGTCTTACAATAGGCTTCTGATCGGTTGACGGAGATATTGCTGCTTGCTATTACTTGATATCTCAGCTCAGCTGAGCTGAGCTAGAATACAGTTTAAGAAACAAACAAACAAAACACTTTTGCATTTACAATGTTACTAAAGATGTTTAAATAATTCGGTTTGTTTCAAGTCGAAACCACTTTACTGGTTTCGAATAAACTGGCAAGAAGGACAGTTTGCATTCTCAGGCTCTTATTTCAAAATATTAAGGTGTCTCCACTGACTTTTAAAAACCTAAATGTACACAAAAAATGTAGAGGGTATCAAAAAATAAAAGTTAGAGCAGAAAATGTAGTACCTAAACTTAAACTCTTTCAAACTCGGAGTAAAAAAAATTTTATCTTGATGTTTTCAAAGTAACTTTTGTTCATCCTTGCCATAATAATTTAATTTTACATAATACATAATATTGTATATTACTCATAATACATTGTAATATATTTTAATTTCCGTATGAATTTTTATACATTCAAATCATCTCCAATATCGATAACGCTTCACACTAGAAATTGTCGGTGCATAAAATTATAATATATTCCGCATGCTTCAATAGAGTTCCTGTGCTACGGTAAAACCATATAAAACGCATCATTCTAATGAGGTCTGCCTTCATCCTAACGAACTGCCGATGCGAGCGTTCGTTACTGAATACTGGGTATATACCGATCCTAGCAACGAACACATAAGAATCTATGAAGCGGTTACCCGGAAAAATAATCACGAAAGAGAGAATATCTTTATTCCTAGATTCGTGACATTTGAATTGACTATGAACATTATGTTCATCATCATCATTTAAACCATAGACCATATTACTTGGCGCAGATCTCCTCTCGAAGTTTAAAGGGTTTAAGGCCACATGTCCACCGCGCTGTCCTAATGCGGATTGGGAGACTTCACACACCTTTGAAAATATCTTGTAGAATCCTCAGGCATGCAGATTTTGTTGACGATGTTTTCTTTCATCGTTAAAGGTTAGTGATTTTATTTGCGTATTCCTAACTTAACCTAGCGAAAAGCCTGGGATTAAATCTCTGGATCCCCAAACACGAGGCCAGTCCTAAAAACTCGGCCATCACCACTTTTATGTTAAGGAAGTGCAATCAAATAATAAACCGGAAAAGTCTCAATAGCTCAGCGGGCTAGGGGACTTCTGAATTGTGAAAGAATATAATGAAATTGCTGATATGGAAAATAGAAATATCACGCGGACAAAGTCGAGAGAAACAGCTTGTTTATTTCACATTAAGTATACGTTTGGTGAGGTCTACAGAAATGCAATTCGTTTGAATTTAGCCCGTTTTTTCATTCGCAAGGAATAATAAAGGTCGCGGGGCTTACGAGTAATGGAAGGTTAAGACAAACGGTTTTAATATCGGCCGGCGGCGCAGTGCGGGGACCTAGAGCGATGCTAATGAAATATTTAATGTTTATAACGCTGACGGCGGCCATCGCTGGCCTTTTAATTTAATTAAACCTGCATTCCGAATATTACATTCGATTTTGTAATAAAAGGGGAAATGTACATTGTAAAAGATACGGTATTTTGTTTAGGTATTTCAAATGTTGTTATTTGTTTCAATGTTGTTATTAAGGCACGAAATGTTTAATAAACTAAGTGTTTAAAGCTAAATGTACTCGTATAAAGAATACTATAGACTCCCCAATTATAAAACTTTTGTGGCTCTGTAGCCACCGGCGGTGTTTTCTAGGTAGGTGTCTTTAGTCAGGACTAACAATATACATGGCTCTAAGGAATTTTGTTTACTAACACACTAACTTAGATGATAATAATGAATATTTTTCAATATGGATACACCAAGTATGAAATAAATCGTTTTTTATTTATAATTAACCTATTGAGAGGATAAAAAGTAGTTCATGTCACCCTCCAGGTCTTCAACTACAAACATCCAAAAACTTAAGTCAATCCATATTATGCTTTGTTGCAACGTGATTGCAGTGAATAAAAAACTTTCGCATTCATTAGTAAGGACTTCTATACATTTACGTTAATTATTTAAAATTAAATGTCTTATTTATTTGACCTCTTTGCATCAGGTTCTCGTAGTGTTCATAAATGAAGCACTATTAACCCTCACAAAGCCTCGGTGTCTGCTCAGACGTTGTGTTCTCACATTAATGAAATCGCGCCTTTACTGCGGTTTGAGACGCTAACTCTGATCCTAGGTGTTACTTTATTAAAACAATATGTTTCATGAAAATACCTTTTACAAGCCTCGAAGGAGCAACTAGCTCAGGGTGCTACTATAGGAAGAAACTTAAATGCAAACTTACCACGCATAATAATTTATTATCACGAGATCTATAATAGATCAGTCAATGAAAGTTTCCCTAATAAAAATATTTTTACTTTGTTTTTAGGACCATGTCACTGACTTTTTTATCTTCAATTAAACATGCTTAACTATTAAATATCTTGGAATATTAATAACAACTTGATTTCTTACAATAGTTATTCACATTTCATATTATTTTTCTTTTGCAAGATAATAAGTTGTCATTTGACGACATGAACAAAAAATTTGATTCCTCCATGTTTGACGACAATCGCGCCTGATGGAAAGTATAGACCATTAAAGACGTGCCGCCAAGCGATTTATCGTTCCGGCACGATGGCACGAGGGCAAGCGGTGCATAAATCATGCTGCAGGTCAAACTTTACAGATTATCTGATCGTTCCTTGTGTATTACGGAAACACCAAAGTAACGTCTGCTTCTGTCCGACAATAACAATAGAGAAACTCTATCTTACCATAACGTTACAATAACTTAGGAGTTTATTATAACAATAGGCTTAAGAAGGACAATACAAACAAGTCTTGAGACGCCGGCGGATGCGCTGCTAGACAGTACTGACGAGTGAAGGGAAACACCGTCGGAGAAACAGCTCGATGTCATCATAATAGATCTTCAACAACAATCAGTAGGTATTCGTAGCCTAGTTGATCTATTTAGAGCGATATATGAAATACATATCACACTTGGTCTGAAATTAGACTGGCATTTTGAATGGTTGCAGTCACAATCGCTAGATAAAGATGATGATGATGATATTGTACTTAAAGAGGTCGACAAGTACAAGTCAACAGGTTACAGACACGTGAGAAATCGTAAGTCAGGAACATCCCACCCAATTTCCCATGTTCGGACATATTTTACCGTTGTCCTGATAGCTTAACCCCTCGAACTTAGCTACTCGATCTACACACGGATACAATAACAAACAGTATTTTTCCATTTGATCCTCTCCACAGCTTATCAGGTCGTCAACGTGAATGGCGCCTGAAATCTTAACATTAGCTGAAACGCTGAAAGTGATTTTATCTTGAAACACTTGCGCCCTCCCACGCCCGAGCGCTGCCAAAGCGCTGCTAATCCGTATAATAGGTTTATCTCGAGTAAAATCTCATTAGACGGCTCTGTTTATGTTTCGAATTGTGATAAGTATTGACCAGAGGCTTGGGTGTAAGAGTAAAATCTCATAGCTGAGATTTGCGTGCATTGAATTCGTTAAATGTAATTTCACGACATACTTGGTTATCTGACAAGTTAATTTCAGAGATCAGTTAAACGTAAAATAGGTATATGAACTTGGATCCTTTTATTTACGTCATTACATTATACCCATGGCTTCAACAACATGAGGTTAGTTTTCATTTTTGTTTTTCCGGCACGAATATTATACTGTCACTCTAGAGGTCCTCAACTAAGCATTCAATAAATTATCGATCCGTTACTCCGTTATTGCGTTATTAAAAGTCAAACAGACAAACCCAATTTTACATTTATATGTATACTAGTGGTTCGCCCCGAACTGAGACCTCGCGATATCCCATAATTCCCAAAAGTTTTAATTATATATTGTAATAATTAACTTTTAACATTAGACGCAATAAAAAAAAAATAGTTGACATAAAACTGTTTTACTGACACAGCGCCATCTATTAGCATTATAGTGAATCTATTAGCTTCACAATAATGCTAATAGATGGCGCATTAAAATTAAATAATTTCGTTTCTTTATAACATTTATCTAATTTTAGTATTTGTTGTTCAAGTACAGGATATAACTGAATTTTCAACCAAGTTTCACGTTCTAATATTCAGTAATTCAGAAGTTATAGGGCTCTGACAGACATTTAGACGGACACACTTCTCTGTCTAGTAGGCGAGCGCCCTAGTTGACTCAGAGAACTCGCTTCGCTCGTTCAATTAGCAAGAAGTAAGAATAGGATTTTGAATTGCGAATAAACTAAATCCCCAACAACGGTTCCATAAGGTTAGCATTTCTGCAAGTATTTGTATAAATTAGATAAGATGGCAGCCTGAGCTGGCGGCAGACCAAATGTGGCCGAATAGATTACATTTAAATGGCCTGTCACAGCCACCGTCCACAGGCAGGCTTTATATGAACTGAACTTTTTTGCAATATTCAGATTCTATTGACAATACGCATATCATAATCTTACAGGTGTTAAAACATTTTAAAATTAGTATGTAAATCTTGCGATACTTTAGATTTATCCATCTTACGAATTCCTAGAGTCAGTTTTTTAGGGTTCCGAAAAAAAACTTCGGAACCCTTATAGGATCACTCCGTTGTCCGTCTGTCTGTCAGTGTGTCACCACCGTTTTTCTCGAAAACGGCTTATGATACTAAGTCGAAATTTATACTGAATATAAAGTTCAATGGTCTCGTAGTGTTTTAAGAATATCAAGCTTATAGCTTAACTCAGTGAAAAGTTACAGCTTTAAAACCACGGCTTTCTCACTATTAAAACAAATTAAGGGACATCTTCCAAAAATCGTTTCTTTCCACACCTAATTCTTAGTTTCATAGTAAGTCCCGTTATATTTTACAAACACCAGTATTAAAATCTTGCAAATTACGGAGATTTTGATACCTTTAAACCATTAATAGTACCTAAAACAGTAAAAAAAACAAAAAAAAAAACGATAACTTACTATGGCTTTTAAATTAATTGCAACGCTAAGGCTAAAACAAACTATCGGATGCCGCGACTATAGCTGCGACTGATAAGTGTGCACAGTCGTTTGAGATCAGCAGGCCCATATTTCTATCGGACATCCGAACGCTCAAGGGTCGCCAAAGGTTACGTTCGCGACTACGCCCGATATAGTGTCTAAAGTTCAATGGAATTTACTATCCAGCCGCGGCTTACGTGTCCGTTAGTTTGTTCAAAGCTTAACTTTTTTACGCGTCACGTCCACATGTCACTTGTCACAACTACAGATTCACAGAACACTAATAGAATTTTTTTTCTACTACAGATTATTATTACAACTTTTTTACACTGACCTCTAGAATTAATCTATGATTAACAGTGGACAGGCTGCTGTCTGTGCTGTGCTGTATGTCATTTAGTAAATTCTAGTACTATTAGTACAGTAGTACATACACGCATTCCCTACCCATAAACTTTGATTTTACTTTTTATGTTACAGATTTAAGTATGTCATTCTAATAAATAAAATATTACTCACTACTACTAAAATCAAAATAAAATCCTACTCAAAAATTATAAAATTTCAAGTTGAAAGTATTGATTTGTTGCTAACTTTTGTATAGGTATAACAAAGTTAGCGACACTGCATTGATAAATGCAATTACTTTTAATTTATTTCTCCACTATTACTTATTCACTATTTATATTAGTTAATAAAATTATGGCGGTCGGTGCACCATTTGCAATATTATTAGTTCCAGAGACACTCGTATGTCAAATGTGGTGCTTTAAATTGATTCATAACTATTAAGGTATCTAATCATTGGTAGGTAGGTCTAGGTAGGTAGGTCTAGGTAGGTAGGTACCTGCAGAGACAGCCAGTCCAGTAGGTATTAATCATAGCATAGATTTCATAGAGGCGTAGACAGCTGTCTACGGTGTTCAAAGTTGGTTCAAAATTCAAACTTTCAAAGCCAAATTCAAACAAACAAAAGTTCAATAGTAGTTTGCACAAATAAGCATACTAAATGGTTTATATTCTCTTGGAGACAAATAACATTTGATTTCTTGTTTTATATGTGGGATAGTTATATTACATTTTACAATATTAGTACTGAATCAGTGTTTTCTTTTAACTTTGTATGGAGGTGAACTTCGTATTCGAGACAGAGACTTAATGCATATACCTAACTTTGTGAATTAAACACATTATCAAAATGGACAATACTCCATCGCCAATGGATAATACGTCATCACCAATGTCGGTGAGTACCTATATACTTATTTATTTTAATCTCTCGCAAAGAAGCATTAGAAAGGGAAACTCAAACTACAACTCCCAAATTCATGCAGTCATCTAACTATAGAAATGCCTATCTATAGAAGACAGTCTCAGACTTAAGACCGAGGTAAAACTAGCTTGTTATTGTTACTGTTTTAATTAGTAATAATGCTACCTAAATTTTGTCCCATACCATTATAATAATTCTTTCAACAAGTTTATTTAAATAGGTATTCTTCATGTCAATATTATATAGAAGTATAGATAATTTATGTGTTGTACAACAATATATCATAATATAATCAGAGATAAGCCTAATTTATGCAAAGGCATTTGTTAAGTAACTTGCAAAACTGGCGTGCATTATAATTTTTTGGACAGGCCAGTTAAATAATCATTTGACAATAGAAAAGCACATTCTACTTTTGCTGCCAGCTAATTGCAAGTGCACTCCCCACCATTATAGGAGACTTTAGTACGATGACAAGTTAACATGTCCTGACTTGTCTCGTTGAAAAGTTTGATGTAGGATTTGTTAAGAGTTTAATCTTAGCTTGTCAATTTACCAGTTACTTATATTATTTTAACAATAATTATTTTTATTTCAGGTTACCAGAATACCAGACTATTACTAGAGTTTGCACTGCATGTTGGATTGCTGCTAGAAGAGATAATATATTCAGAAGTAAATGCAGCACAATGTCAATTTTTTGTTGTTGATATTTGGTTCCTTGAGTATGGATAATATTGATTATGAAGAATCCATACATATATCTGTACCTCCACACAACCCAGAGAACCTACAACTTTTAGGATTGTGTCACAAGCTCATATACATTCTGTGTTTACCTTGAGACATTATATATTTTTAGGATAAAATGTTGAATGCCTATTGGTGCCAATTGCAGTCAAAGAAATGTTATTAAACTGATATGCTGAGGCATTATTTTCAAATCACTGTGTGGCAAGCTCAATGTCAACCTTTGCTATGTTTATATATCACCTTTAGAATTAATGTGATTTAACTCAAAATTCCTGTAACTTCTGTTGTTGTAAAATGTATTTAACATTTAATATAATATGTATTACCAATCCATACGTATAAGATGATTAAGTATTAAGATAATTAACTTTTTTAATAGTTTTATTGGCAGAGATACATTCAATTTTACTCAACACTACTTTTTTGAAGTCTTGCTCATTTCCCACAAATTGCAATTTTTGAGTTAGGTCACTTTAATTCCAAAGTTTGTATCTCCTACTCACATTTTTTATAGGTAAGATAAACTTAATGAATAAATTAAATTGTTTTTATAATTTTGTATTATCAAAATACTGTGTCAACCCCAAAATAATATAGTAGTAATAGGCAATTCATAGTTCAATGATACGGAAATCAGAGAGAGATTAGGTGTAAAGCCAACGTCTTTATATGCTCTCTGAGGTACAGATATAATGGAACCTTGTCATCTGCAGTAGAACATCCACTAGACCAACGAGACAAATAATGTGATGAAAGATGGATTGGGGACTCTGTGAGAAAACTACACAACCCCATCGAGTTTGGGCTTTTTAATTCGTCTTGACAAGTTCTCTAGTCCTAAATGATGTGCAGGTTCTGATGATGAAGCCGAAAGGCGTTTATGGGAACTCTGTAATGAAACGACGTAACCCCATCGAGTTTCGACTCGTTTGATTCTTTTTGACGTTTAGAAGGTCATTAGTAGGTACCTAATTAATACATTGGTCAATAGTTTCGGAACCCTCAGTGCGCGAGTATGACTCGCACTTGACCGGATTTTTTTTTAATTTCTTACTTCTTTTTTTTAGCGACTTTGCCGTAATTAACAAAAATAATAAACTGTCTCTACACATTTCAAATCATTGTCTTCACCATCTTTGTCATCGCAGGTGTGGTGTGGGGTACTTTTTATCCCGGAACAACAAACAGAGTTCTCGCAGGATGTTTAAAACTACACGGATGAAGTCGAGGCCAAAAGGTAAAAATCCAATTATATTATATACGAAAGTTTGGATGTATGGGTGGGTGGCTATTTGTTACCTAATCACGCCGCAACGTAACACATAGGCTTTTATTCCCAAAATAAGGAGTTCCCGCGGGAATTAAAAATCCTCAATCCACGCGTACTAAGTCGCGGGCATCAGCTAGTTCAAAATAAAATGCTGGACCATTTATCATGATATATTTATGAAACAATAAAAAAGTCAAGCTCCGCAGCGGAAGGATCCCCGAATCGGCGTTTTGTGTTCACCTCAAAACAAAATCGGTTTCCAGCAAGCGGTGTGTTTTATTATTCTAGTGTAAGATTTGTAGAGAAACAGCCTGGCAGGTTATATTGAGCGAGTGTAATAGAAAAGTTTTCTATGGCTACGGGAAGCCAAAATTTACTTTAGTGTAAGGGCCCATTTCACTATCACCAAGTAAACTTCGACCGACGAATAAAGTTATCCTATTTATTATAATATTAATAGGATAACTTTAGGATAAAATGCGAAAGTTTGTATGTCTGTTACTTAATCACGTCGCAATGACTGAACCGATTTGGCTGAAATTTGGAACAGAGATAGATTATAGTCTGAAAGAGCACATACTTTTTATCCCAAGAAATAAGAGAGTTCCCGCGGGAATTAAAAAATTTAATCCACGCGAACGAAGTAGCGGGTATCATCTAGTTTTGACATAAATCGTCAATACAAAAATTGCCATTAAGTCAACTTATTTCATCGGATAAATCCTACATTATTTTGTAAGTTTACACTTGTTGCAGTAAAAGTTTTAATATTTCTTTTTATAGACAAAATATACCATAATGCGGTATCCTTAATGGAAGTATAATGTAGTGTCACAGGTATTGTATTCATGGGTTGAGCGCACGA
Organism: Hipparchia sbordonii; assembly: GCA_038048805.1. Lineage (NCBI taxonomy): Eukaryota > Metazoa > Arthropoda > Insecta > Lepidoptera > Nymphalidae > Hipparchia > Hipparchia sbordonii. Next base: position 17,137,443 of record CM076098.1, read on the forward strand.
ACTAAGCCTCACTGTACTCAACCCGTTTCATCTAAATTCATCGCGAGCTTGCAGTGTTGCGAATATGGTGGACTGGTATAAACTTAACCGCATTTGTCTGCCACCTATTCAACTATAGCCTACTGCTACCTGACTACTACTGTTACTACATCTATAATTAACTACAATATGTTGATTAGTACCTATTCAAATAAAACATAATACACTACTCCCGCAGAGAAGACTTTGAAATAGCGTTTTTATTCGTGGGATACGACGAATTGTCTGCCTTCTCGCCACTCAACCATTTACCTGCCTGCACCTCTTCTACACCTCGCGGCTAGCGCAGAAACCGTCTTTGGGATGGTCGGCAAACATAGATCAAATAAATAGAAACCTTCTCTATACAAAGAAGACTTCCGCAACACGTGGTCTGATCGCTACACGCTCCGGGCGCGCGCTCCGGGTTCTGGGGAAACAATTACATGCACTCAAACGTAAAGGCATGCGGGTAGTCGCGACAAGTGGGCTTTGTCGTACAGAACCCTCGTTAACCCCAGTCCCGGCTGTCCCGGCGGTCCCGGCTACCCCGGCCCCGCGAACGTTTGCCAACTTGTCCCGAATTGTTCTAAATGCTTTTAATGTATTCGCCAAGGACAAAGGACCTTTAATGGTGTGGGGTATTTGAGAAGTTTTGAATTATTCTCTATTCTCTAAATATACAACTTCAAGGAAGGGGCAACTTACCTATTTTACACGATGCCGCGTTTGGATAAACAGTATTGGAGGCTTGTTAACTTTAAAGGTGAAACTAAGGACAATTGCAGCAGGCTTTTAATTATTTAACTTTTCAATAAAAAATTCTTTCTAATGTTACAATAGCGAAAGTGTGTTGGTTTGTTAGTTTGGCTTTCAATCACGCAGCAACAGATCAACGTAATTTTTTGCATGAGTAAAGTTGAGGACCCGGAGATTGATCCGCAGGCTACTTTATATTTCGGAAAGAAAACAAAAATAATTTCCACGGGATTTTTAAAAATCTCTACGCAGTTAAGTCGTAGGCAACAACTAGTTAAACTGAGACAATTTGTTCCAGTGTGTAATTATTTATCGACAACTTTATCAGCTTCCGGTACTCAGAGATACCCATTCTATTATACCTATGGCAGTTTTGGTAAACAAAGGTATAGTTTACGCTACTTCAAATGAAAACCCGTTCAGAAGAAAAATAAATACAGCACCACAGACAAGTTCCGCACTCATGCGTTCCTCGATAGCTCTTCAGCCCGCCGATGCAGCAATAAGCTTTGAGTTACTTCCATGCTGCTCTCCGATGTCATCCACCGCGTCCAAATACTCGAGCACGTAACCAGCGCAACCTGCCCCTCCACACGAGGGGGTAAAACGCTGCCAACATGCACACGCAACTGTAAGTCTAATTACAATATGTTAGAGGTTATAATAGCGTGTATGTTTTATTTCCACGTGTGCAGTATGTGGCGACGGCTACGTCAGTCATTACGTGTTTCGTTCGTCTAATTGCTTTCCGCTCGCCTATACAGTCGACGCCAGATGTGTATCGCTACTATTAGTACTATTATAAAAATTAAAAAAAGTTCAAAATTCTGAGTAGCTAAACAGGAAACACTGAATTAGATAGTTAGACGGTTTAAATCAACTCATCTCGTTCGAGAAAGTGGCGAGATAAAAAAGAGAAAAATAAAACTAAACTTTCCACTATTTTGATCGATTCAAAGCACTTTTAAAGTTCATCAACCATATAGTTTGATAGGCTCATCAATTCTTGATGATTAATTTATAAACATTTAAAATTATGAGTTAAAATTGGAGCTTGGATTTAAATTTGAGATTTTAGCGAAATTCAGCGAGCGGATAATATATTTCACTAATTGTAAAAACGAGCTCATGTTAAAATATTGGGCCTGTAATATCTGCAAACAAGACGCCATAGAAAATTCCAAGCCCAATTTTTCGCCATGGCAATTCACCATAGTCTATAGTGAATAAATGTTGTAAAAAATTTGTAAAAAAAAATGTGAAAAATTAAAAAATTTAATGCTTTCGTTGCCGATTGTACGTCTGTATACGCTCGCACGTCGAAGTATCATCCCGCGGTAAATTGTTTGCAATTTCGAACTATCGCAGTCCGATTTAATATGGACTTGTTTAACTGCAGCTCGGCTTCTGCGGCGATGCACCGCGCACACCGCATCCCGCTATGTCTCCAGACAAGAGTAATTTGTCAGTTTATCTTATAGGAAATATCATATCATACTTCATACTATCATACTAATATTATAAAGTTTGTATGTGTATGTGTGTGTGTGTGTATGTTTGTTACTCCTTCACGTCACAACGAATGAACCAATTTGGCTGAAATTTGAAATGGAGATAGCTCATACCCAGGATTGAAACATAGGCTACATTTTATCCAGGAAAATTACAGAGTTCCCATGGGAATTGAAAAACCTTGATCCACGTGGACGAAGTCGCGGGCATCGTCTAGTTATATTATACATAGGCGTCAAGAACAGTTTTATACGTTTTTGAAAATATGTTTTAAAATTCGTATCCACGCATCTATACTTACTCATTCGCTGTACTTACTTAATCCGCACTTATAAATGCGAAAACAACTCTGTCATAAAAATGTATTAAATAAATTATTTGTTAACTTCAAATCAATCTCTAATAATGATGAATCTTTACAGGCTATTAAGTTGCTTCAGAGGTTAAATTCAGACATCAGCTAGATACTGTTTAGGATGGAAAAATAATAAAATTATCTTATTACTGCGGTAAAATTGATATACACACACAGTTGCGAATAAACTTAGGTATACTTGTATTATCAACAGTTGGTTATAAAGCGGAAATTATCTTTTCTAGCTTTACACATTTTCTTAAAGAAATAGAATTCTGACATAATCAGTTACTTACAATATTAAAAAGTGTTATGCCAAACGATGGCCAAATTGCAGTAGGTAGGTACTTAAAAATCCAACGATCTCTGAATACCGCTTCAAAGTAGATGGGATAATCGGCCGCTTTTATTTTCATAACCAAACACTCGCCTGCAGCTTTTCATAATACCGCTCGCAAAATATCACAGTTTTTGTAAGTGTTGAATTCACTTTTATTCCCACAACCAGGTCAGGGTTTATTTCAGTTGACCTCAATTTGGCAAGATTCCAGATTCACAGGTGACACTCAATTAAAAAAATTCATAAAAAACTTTCAAGAAAAACTTATCCAAAAAGCGAGACTTTCAAAGTTAAGTTAAAACTTGGTGAATTTTATAGCGAGTAATTTTAAAAGATTAATGAGTTTTCGCCGCTTTTTTACGATTTTCTCAAAGTGTTTCCAAATAATTTTAGTTATCAAAACCCATCGTAGAGTTTTGTTTAATGTCTTTAGAAGTTGTAAAAGTCCAAATTTTCTATGATTTGATAAAAGAATTAGTAACCCTCTGTGTGAGTTAATAGATAGGTATTATTTAATAAATAAATTTCCAAAAAAAAGATAATTAAAATTACGAATGTCATATTATTTATTACTATTGTATTGTATCGTATAGGTACACATTTAGAGTAGTATACTATTGATTTACATAAATTATTTTGATGGAAGTGTCTTACCTCGCAGGTAGGTAGGTACATTACTGCATCTCCATCAAGATGACATGAGTGCTGCTACAGACAATGTACATTAGCAATTCTAAGACAAGTAATGCCTCGACATACTGCATGATTCAATGCCCTGTGCAGTGTGCGTACGATGCCAGAATATTTTAGTTTAAGAAGACGGTTTTCCATTTTATTTGATCCCTTTCAGTTTATTATGTACAAGTTTAATATAGCCTTTGTCTAAAGTACTTACAAGTTATAAATACAACTAGGTACAATAAGAAAAACAAGAAACAATGATTACAGCTAGAGGTACCTGTACCTCTCACCCATATTATATTCAAACCTATAGTACTTTTAAGCGTTAGTAAAATTTTAAACCATAGTGGAGATTCGAGTTTAGCTTAACTCTGTGTGTTGTCAAAGAATAAGAATATTGCATCCATTTTATTTTCAGGAAATTTCAATAAAACTACAGGGAATTCTTTATCTAAATAATGATCACAGAAGTTATTAGCTTGCTCCGAGTGAACTAGGAGCGACGTTGATTTACTGCTTCACATCTACATAATGCCGCCGCGAGCTAAATGAACTTTACGGATCTTTTTAGTATTGCTTTATAGCAAAGTTATAGCCCACAATGAATATTTAAAATATTATTTCGGGGTTCCAGATAGAGCTGTTCGCACACCGCTACAAGAATTTCATCGCTGTAATCTACGTGCGTATGATTTTTATTTATTTATTTAGTTATTGCCCTTTGCCCACGACTGCATCTACGACTGATATGCGAGTGTGTTTATGAAGCCGTCGGTTTGTCCTTGAATCACACAGCATCAGAGTAACAGATCGACTTGAAGTTGATTTTTGTGAACATTACAGTTCAAGACTTACCAAAGTCGAGTAACGTATAACCGATGAGTAATTTGGGCGCTTTTTGTATTGAAAATCTGCTAAAATATCAAATTTACACCCGGATAAGACTTATTATACACGAGTTGATGCCCGCTACTTCGCACGCATGGATTCAGATTTTTAATTTCCACGGGAACTTTCTTATTTTCCGGAGTAAAAAGTAGCCTATGTGTTATTCTAGACTATAATCTATCTCTGTGCCTTTCAGCCAAATCGATTCAGTCGTAGCGCCGTGATTGAGTAAAAAACATCCGTCCATCCATCCGTACATCCAAACTTTCGCATTTATAATATACTAGCTTTAACCCGCGGCTTCGCTCACGTTAGGTTCGATTTTTTAACCCCCTATTTAACCCTCTTGGGGTTGAAATTTTCCAAAATCCTTTCTTAGCGGATGTCTACGTCCTAACAGCTACCTGTATACCAAATTTCAGCTCGATCGGTCCAGTGGTTAGAGCTGTGCGTTGATACATAGATCAGTCAGTCAGTCAGTCAGTCACCTTTGCCTTTTATATGTATATTTAAGAAGAAATAGGATTGCTGAAGTTGGGTTTTTAAAAAAATATTTAGTATCTCCTGAACAGGCTGGTCAAAAGCTAGTCGATTATAAATAATAGAACAGGATGATCGACATGAAAATGTGTCTTATTAAACACTAAGCTCAGGTCACACATCCAGTTCTTAACGTGGGTGGACTTGCGATAAAACCAAAGGAGAGTATCCGCATTTAATAATTTTAAATAATTACGATCTGATAACTTTAAATACTATTAAAATAGTAAAAGTTCCTATATTATTCGCGTACAGTAGCCTCAATGGAATTTCATTTCAGTTGAATGTTTTATAAATGTTTTTTAAACAATAATACGACTGAAATTGCCAAGTGGAGGTCAATTTAAATAAACTCTGACCTATTTTAATAAATAAGAGTGCATTCCGGCTTCGCGAAACCTCTTTTAATAAAGGCCACAGACGGCTGACCGATTTTGACAACCATTTTGATGTGTCGATGAAAAGTCTTGCGATCGTTAGCCAGTTAGGTCAATGCGCACATTATATCAACGGGTAAAAGGCGAATTGACTCAAACACCATATTAGGCGATAATGAGTTATAATAAATATCGTTAGAATCAGCAAATCTGCGTCGTTTGAGCTCAGTTTCATTTCAAAGAAATCGCAGACTCAGAGAAATGCATATAAACGATGCAAGTTTAATGGTGCGTGACGTTCTTACCATGAAGAAAAACATACAAAGTGAACTATAAATCAAACTGTTGAATACAGAGGTGGTAAAACTAAGTCTTATGTAAATTGATCTACACATGAGTACAGTGTGATCGCTGATCTGTATAAGTTAGCAACTGCAATCAATTTACCACAGATACTTCAAACTATGCAGATGGTGCAGAGTGCCGGGTGGGGGGAGGACCGGGGAGGTGGGGGGAGGGGATGCAGGCGAACGGAACGCAATAATTAGAATCAGGAAACATCTAATGACTGACGCGTCATGTCATATATTGTGACTGCACATCATACTATTTGGTGCGACGGTTGTCACATACGTGCATGCATAGATCCATCAAAATTCGCAAAAAGAACACTGGACTTTATGTGATGAAACTTTCAGTTAGAAGCTTTGGGAATCTCTTGCTCTCTCTGAGAATCAAAATCTTCAAACATTGCCAGTGATGTCAGTGATGATGTTACGTGGCTTCGAAACATGGTCGTGAATCAGTATGGGACCTAAAAAAGTAATTCAGAATTAATTAGTGGGTAATGGAGGTCATGCTCGGTGTATCTCTTTGTGATAAATTAAGAATTAATTGGGGATATCCGCAGAAAAAAGAGTAACTCTACGAGCAGCTCAACGAGATGTGTAAGGCAACTGCGCTACTGAACTAGCAACTAATTTGAAATTGGTACATTCAGGGACTTTATCAAAAATGTTATATACATTAAGGTCTCTAAAATAATATTATGTTCTAGTAAGTAATGTATTATGTTTATAGAATGCTCTCTTATGGGGCTTGTGTGGATTGCGAGGCTTCTCAGTGAGCTAATCACAAAAGATCTTCATTTCGCGACGGCGGCGCGCAAAGCCAAACAAGTGTTTTATACAATTTTAGTTAGTAAATTAAAATAGCTAGCTGCTCCTCACTCTATAGTTTATATATTTTAACTTTCGCATCTCGATCTGTGGAAATTCCAATACATCATTTGAAACTTAATGTCATTTACCGATTATAGCGTTCACAGCGTTACGAAGGCTCAAATAGGTACTAATGCGTGAAAACTTTTAAATTGTTGATGTTTTTCAGCAAAACAGATACCAACATTAAATGACTTTTACCTCACAAACGCGGAGTGAAGTGTAATATTTTCCAGTGAATTAGTCACTCGAGTCACTCGGTGAGCCGACACTGATTTATCACTCGGCATTAGCATAATGTTGTCTTCCGCGAACAAGGAGGTAAGCTCTCAAACTTTGCGCGCTCGGTTGCTATTCGCTTTAACTTCGACTATTCAAATTAAAGTGATTATGTAATAGACGGCTTGTTTTGAGAACTTTGCCGCTCCACTTACTACTAATATTGGCGGCTTTGTCCACGTGGATGCCTCGGGGAGCCGTCGATTTTTATCGGCACATAATATTTGACAGATTTCTCAAAAAAAGTTAGATATTGTTAGAGTGAGTTAATTGAAAATATATAAAATCGACATAATTAGAATCAAAAATTACAGATTAATAATAATGTGTGTAGAAAGAAAGCGATAGCCAAAAAAAATTATTAATCATCGAAACTGGTAAGGATATACAATCTATACTATTATAATAAAGAGAGAGCGCGAATTTTGTGAGTTTGTATGTATGTCCGGAGCAAACTTTGGAACCACCACACCTATTTCAAAAATTCTTTCACCATTTCAAAGGTACATTATTCCAAATGGTTATAGGCTATATATTATGCACATAAATGTATTATGGCTAGATGTTATGTGCAAATTTGTTAAAGAAGTTGGAAAAATTTTTGACTCTCAAACGTTTTCAAGGCGTGCGCTGGGTCATATACTGTTATTGGATGAAAATGATGTATGGGTAAATTGTTCCTCTTAAAAAGTTCTAAAAAAAAGTCCGCGATAGCATATGTCTAGCTTCTAAGGATAACTTACAGTCACCATATCTATCTTTCAAATTTTAATTAAAAATAATGAATTATTTTCGACCTTCTTTAACCGATGTGATGTCAATCTATATCTAAATAAATATGTTTATTATCGTAAGTGTTTAATTTAGAACAGATTTGCCCTGCACACTATACAATTTAAATCAATATCTTAGAAGTTATCGGAAAATTAATATTTCCGCGCGACAAAATAATAAAATGGTGCCGGCCGGCGCGGGCGGTGCACGGTGGCGGGTTTCGGCGCGGGAGATTCCTGTGATTCCTATGGTGATCTTATTTACAATTGTCTCCTATAAGAAGCTCTGTGCGATCAGTTCCGTAAAAACAAATATTTAAATTTTTAACCCGGACGAAGTCGGCGCGGGCTTCTAGTAATCAATAAAATACAGGAAGTATTTTATTGTTTGAATGGATTGGTAGAAAAAGAGCGTTTGCCCTTTTATTTCCAGAATATTATAATATCGTAATAATATAGTCTACTTTTAGAATGTATGTTTTATATCGATAGTACTATTATTTTATCTCATAATTATTGAAAGAAGTTCTCCGATTCAGATGATATCTTAAGATTAAGGAAATGGTAAAATAAAACTGGGATATTCCAATTTCATTAATACAAAATGAGACGAGAATTGCTGAGAGCTAAATTATTTATAAAAGTAGAGCACTTTTGATAAGTGTTGTCATCTTGAAACGGAAATCGAGGTGAAATTAAATTCGGGTGCTTTCAAGACATCAAAACATAATTTATATTATGCGATTACCATTTGTTATTGTTGTGGAAAATAAATAATATAAAATAATGGTATGAGTATTAAATACTATTAAGTTAGAAAGAGAAAGTCGTGGTTAGTATATGCGAAAGTTCGTTTTTCCTTCAATTTTTCATTCCAGCTCTTCGCAGCAGACCTGCGGCAGAATTTTATTTACGAACTGGTGGTACAGTGATCTTGACTTGTTTTAAAAGTCACACCATACATGAAATAATAATAACTAAATGGTAGATTTAGCTATTCACGTTTTTCGCCATCAGAATATTCGTAGTTCCTTTTGCAGAGCTGACATTTATTGTTGTTGGTACTCAATATACTGAAAACCTACTTGTTATTTTGCTTTGCATGAAAAATATAAACGTAAAAATCTTTTTCCAAAACCGACTTCAAACGCCACTACAAAGTATATCAATTGTGCCTATAAAATTTGAAGATATCCCTCGATTTCTCCAGGATTCCATCATCAGATTCTGACCTAATGACAGTGGAACCACCTGGGAAGTATAACCCTTTCAAAAAAAAAAATAATTTTGCAAATCGATCCAAGCGTCTTCGAGTAATCGGGAAACTACATAAAAGAAAATGAATTGAGAACCTCCTCCTTTTTTGGAAGTCGGTTAAAAATAAAATTAAAATCTTTTTTTAAGTCATTCAAAAATGTAACCAAAATGAACATACTTCATGAAACAACTTTATCCATTAGAGTACGACACCTGATATGAGTCAAGAGAATGAGGAGATATGGATCTAATTTATTATACTCACGGGGGCGGATTACCCTTGACAGTTCGGTGTCCCGTGTGACAGGCTGACTTAAGACTTTAGTAACATTGTTATTATATTATTATTATTATGTATTACTATGTAAATAAGGTGAGATGAAAATAAATTGACTGAGAGAAAGTTGCTTCTGTAAGTGACTACTGATTAAACATGGAGTTGTTGTAGACTTCTGCTTGGAAAAAAAATCGCCTGTGTTTTCAGTTTTAAGATTTCCCATTTATTTAATTAATAATAATAATTAAACAAATACATTAAAAATAATATTTTGAAGAATTTAATTGTACATCTCTACAACTATATTGTTTGATTCTATAACTATAGCTTAACAATATTTTGATTAAAGTAATTTTAAAATCTTACATAATATTTTTCTTGAGTTCGCTATACTTCACATCATTTAAGTGTTCAATGGACTACACGATAAAATATCGGACAGTATAAAAGAAATGGAAAGGTATGTCTGTTTCGTCGGCGCGCTCGGCACTCGGCAATCGTGACGCGCCCCTTTGTGAAACGGGAGACAATGACGTCAATTCTCAATTAAACACTAAATATTTGATCCAACTTCTTGGTAAAGGCGAATACGAATAATGAAAATAATATACCTATATATCCTATCACTTGTACATTTTTCCATTGTATAGTTATACATTGTAAAGTTTTCCATATCCAACCGCCTCGTTAGTCTAGGTGGTTAGCATGCTCGACTGCGGATGGCAAGGTCTAGGGTTCGATTCCCTGGGCGGGCCTAAAAATGAATTGGGGTTATCCATCAAGAAATTCTCAGTATCCCGGAGCTTGATGGAAGATGGCGGTGACTCACCCCCGTGCATCGGAGAGCACGTAAAGCAGTCTGTCCTTCGCCTGATCTCTCTCCGGTCGTGTCGGATTTCCATCCCATCGGACTATGAGAGTGAGGGAATAGGGAATGCGTCTGTGTTTGCGCACACATTAGTGCACTATAATATCTCCCGAACAGAAAACCAGTGAATTAATGCGGGTGAAGTCGCGGGCAAAAGCTAGTTATTCATATAAATATTTTGAGTATTCATTGCTCAGAAACAACTAATCCAGTCATAATCAAGTGGCGGGAATTTATGCACTAATTAAAATTATAAACGGACTAATCGTGTCGCCGCTGATCTCATTATGGCAAAGCATTCTGGAGTTCCTAACTTTCTTGTAAGGCTATGTTCACACACGCGTAGTTACAACAATTATATTATTACTAAGATAAAAGACAAAACGTATATTTTATCATGATATTGGTAGCATAATTACTACTACTTAGTCGTGACGTTGTGGACCTTGTTTTCCGCCGTTAGAGAAAACTTTTTTGGTTTTCGGAAAACAAGTCTTGTTACACTAATTTTATCCGTAGCGGCTATCCTGTTTCGATTATTTTAGAATAGAATAGCATAGTTTTTTATTCAAATAAACTTTTACAAAGTGCTTTCGAATCGTCAAATGAATCTACCACTGGTTCGGAATTTGACGTTAATAATCTCACGTTTAGCGTTTGTCTGATTCGTCCCTGTCAGGAATCGCTAGATAGATTGTCTTTTTCCCCGCCTGCGGCAAAACCAAAAGTTGTGATTTTAGCGCAGCGTCGAAACTACAACTCGATTTTGATGAACGAGTCGTGCATCGATTCGTTATTATGATGTGTGACATGATAAGCTACATTTTGCCCTAACGAAATCAATGTCAAAGTCAAAGTCAAACATTTACAACATTTTATTCAAAGTAGGTACCTAAGTAATTACACTTTTTCAAAGTCAACAAAATGTCATTAATTAATTAATCAAACAAAAATAAAATAATAATAATAACAAAAAAAAACAAATATAATAATAAAGATAATGTTAATAAAATCTTAAATAAATCTTAAATAAATCTTAAATAAATAATAATGCAATGTCCGATAGTGATAATATTAATAGTAACAATAATCCTACAAATACATAAAAAAAAAAACATTTTTTTAGAGAAGCTGTCCAGGCATCCTTATCCGATAGGTAATCATCCAACCGGTAATAGCCCTTTTTTTGCAGGGTTCTTTTAATGCAACACTTAAATTTCCCCTCTGGTAAACTTAGCACTTCCGAAGGGATTTTATTATAATAGCAAATACTGTTGCCCAAAAACGACGAACTAACTTTCTTAAGTCTGACCGTGTGATGACCGTGGAGTAGTTTTTTTTTCTTGTTATTTTGACTTTGTTTATACCAGTGTAAACACAGCTCTAGTAAAAACGATGCACAGACAAGTTGAATTGGATTTGAGTCCCGACAAAGGAAAATACGTATTTGCCCTTTGTTTTTGAGTTGATTCGCGGGTGATAAGGGAGCCAATCTAAACTTTGGAAGTGGATAATTAAATTGCGAGCCGAAATTGCAGGCTAACCTTTATTTAAAATGGCTTCTAAGCATCCCTGCTATTAACTGTTGGCCTTCACATTCAACAACTCGGTGCCAATGACTTCATCTGCGTAGAACGTCTTTATGCTATGGGTGTAATTCGTGATTCCTCTAGGTTGATAGCAAGCTTATAGCTTCGAGATTCTTCTAAGAGAAACTAACTCGTAACCAAAATACTGACTCTATAATATTTCTTACAATTCTGTCTGAAACGTTAAGTTTTTTTCAAAGAGAGATTTCTACAATGATTTCTTTTTTGTTTATTGTTGCTGGCTATGTTCTGGTTGGTTGAAGTGTTTTAAATAAATAATAGCACGTTATTGAATCACGCGTGACCGCTGACCCCGTGGCCGAAGGGGGGGTACTCGGGGGGTAGGGGGGTTGTACAGCGAGTTATTGCTCGGGGATTTACAGCCGTAGGCTCGGTCAAGCGCAATTGACTATAATAAATGACCTCTGGCGTGAGTGTGTATGTGTACTGCTACCTCTAAAATTCGTGAAAGATTAGCCCGCGCCACATCTCCTTTTTACTTCATTCACTCTTTCAGGTTTGAATAAAGATCTTTGTAAGTGCCGTAGTTGATTCTCGGTTAGTTCATTTTGAACATCAGTTTGGCTTCCATAGTCTTTGAATAGTGCGTATTTAAGATACATGCAAGTGATGAGACCTAACCGAAACATGGTCCCTTTTTATGGGCCTCATAAAGCTCAGGATCGCTAAGCGGGCGATGGAGATAGCTAAGCTCGGAGTATCTATTTAGGATCATAATATCAGGCGGCGCAGGATCGTATTCTGTTTGTGGCGATCCTTTTAAGAGATGTTCAGCACCAAATGTCTTATCGGTTGAGATTATTATGATGACGTTTGGCTTCCACAAAAATGCCGAGGGCTTACTCAGCTGTTCGAGTGGAATCACTTGCCCAATTATTCATAAGTGCATGTCATACGCTCAGGCTATAGTAAGCAATGTGAGTCCGGCCTTATCCATGAAAAACTTACTCAGTTGGCTTGACGATTTTATAGGTTTCGAGGCATTCCATTGGTTACAAGTAACGAACCTACATATATCACGGCTGATCAGGGCCGTCAGTTTGCGGCCGGCCAGCCCGAACTAATGGCGGCGCGGGGGTGCTGCCTGCTGGCGACCAATCATTGACGCAGTTCGCCGACAGCGATACGCACCAAAGAACACCAAACTAACTACCCTACCATTTCCAAATTTCGATCGAGATACTAATTTATTTTACATCTAGCTTTGCTCTCGCAACTTCATTCGTCGAATTAGATTTTGGATAGAATTTTCAAAATCTGTGTAACACTGTCTTCTTTATTTTTAATCTAAAGGCAATAAAGAAACACAAAAACACCGACGACACTCCAAAGGCGTTCATACTACGTAGAACTTTGAGCACGTAGAACGTAGAAGAGACATAAATATATCCTACTCTGTAAGTAAGTGTCCAAGAAAAGAGAGCTGAGTAGATGTTGGCCGTAGGCCTGCGCGTCGTTTGGGTCTTAGGGGAATCAGAGCGCCTTATTTGGAAGCAAGTAAATAACGAGAATGTTAATTCAAGTTCTCATCGTTTAACGTCGCTTAATTAAGCTCGTATATTACGCGTTCCGCGCGTCATGCTGCGATGGGTCTTCGTTAATTGGAGCCCTGTTTAGATTTGCGGCGGCAATTAAATTAGCAGGACGTACTCGGGGCGTGCTCCCGGCAGGTGACGTGCGTGGGATTTCATTATACGAACTATTTAGTTATGAGAAGCTACGCCCTTTGCGATCGAGTAATTGATGAAGCCTCATAACATGCAAAACACCTCGGTAACTTTTTGGCAACTCCTCCGGTAATGGGAGATCTATCGTGCCACGACTATTGGTTAAGTTCCTACATACAAATACCACTAATTTGAACTTTAACCGACATCACAGTCAAACATTGAAGCTAGGTAAGTGTATAGGCTGTATCATTTTTCTATCAAATCGCATTTGGGTCCGGCTGCAACAATGGGGGTGCTCAGTGCTGATATGAACGGTCGAGCGGTAGGGATCTCATACCATGCAAAAGATGTATATAGGGCCATTAAACAAACAGCGAGAGGGAAGTCTCCGGGACATGACGGGCTCAGCATTGAGCACCTTCAGCATGCTGGACCTCATATCTGTAGAGTCCTAGCTATGTTCTTTTCGCTTTGTGTGAGCCATTCCTACCTACCTGATGATCTAATGAAAACAGTGGTAGTGCCTGTAGTGAAAAATAAAACCGGTGACCTAGCCGACATAAATAACTACAGACCAATTTCTCTTGCTACTGTTGTAGCTAAAATCTTTGACGGTTTGCTTAATGCTCAGTTAAATAAGTACGTTACACTACACGACAATCAATTCGGGTTTCGTCCTCAGTTGTCGACTGAAAGTGCTATACTGAGCCTTAAGCACACCGTTAAATACTACACCGATCGAAAAACTCCCGTGTATGCGTGCTTTCTCGACCTGTCTAGGGCATTTGATCTCGTGGCTTATGACCATCTGTGGGAAAAGCTTAAACGTACAGGACTGCCTCAGGAACTGGTCACTATCTTCCAGTACTGGTATGCGCATCAGTCCAATACCGTACGGTGGGAAGGGGCAATGTCGGACGCATATCGACTCGAATGTGGCGTCAGACAGGGTGGATTATCATCTCCAACTCTGTTCAACCTGTACGTGGATGAGCTGATCGTCGCGCTCAGTAGGCAGCATGTCGGTTGTCATGTAGATGGCATTTGCGTCAATAACTTGAGTTACGCTGATGACATGGTGCTGCTGAGTGCGTCGATATGTGGTATGAGGATGTTGGTACAGACTTGTGAAGAATACGCTGATCGACACGGCTTAAAATACAATGTGGCCAAAAGTCAATGTATGGTCTTTGAGGCCGCTGGTACAAAAAGGCCTGAGAATATACCACCTGTGCTGCTATCTGGGGTTCCTTTAGACATAGTGAAGCAATTCAAGTATCTGGGGCATATAATTACCAGCGACCTCAAAGATGATGCAGATATTGAACGGGAGCGGAGGGCCCTGTCCGTAAGAGCAAATATGATAGCTCGCAGGTTTGTACGTTGCTCAGCGCAAGTTAAAATTACGCTTTTTAAAGCATTCTGCACATCGTTGTACACGTGCAGCCTGTGGGCTAATTACACGAAGAAAAGGCTCAGTGACCTCCGCGTCCTTTACAATAATGCGTTCAGGATGTTGTTGGGGCTGCCCCGATTCTGTAGCGCCTCAGGCATGTTTGCGGACGCGCGCACCGACTGCTTTAATACTATCATACGCAAGCGGTGTGCGTCTTTGGTGCGCAGAGTGCGGGGCAGCCCCAACACCATAATGAAGATGATTGCGGCCAAATTCGCAGGCTGTCCTTACATCCGGCACTGTTGCGACAGACATATTCCAGTCCCAGTGCCGGTGAGGAGGATATAGTTTTGAAAATTATTCCTGACGTGTTCCTGACATTTTGGTATATATTTTTAACGTTTGACTTGACTGTATATTTATTTATTTTTATCTCACTTTACTGACATTTTTATATTTATTTTTTGACTATTGATTATTGTTGTTATTATCACTGTGGATGTTATTATTACTATGGATGATCATATCTGAAATAAATGAATTTGAATTTGAATTTGAATTTGTATACATAGCACAGTTTTGTAAAAAAAAATTTTTTTTTGAAAAGAGCGACGACTGAGTTTCTTCTCAGCAGAATCTGCATTCCGAACCGGTGCTAGATTTATGACGTGTCATAAGAGCTACAAGTTGGTCTACATGAAACAAATAAATTTTGAATTTGAATTTGAATTTGAATTTTGGTTGAAGGCATTTCTACTATTTGAAGAGAAGATTTGAGGACTGGATGTGGTGGCGCTGTTTGGGAAAGGCCTATGTTCAGCAGTGGACATCCGCAGGCTGAAATGATGATGATATAAGTCGTCGAGAATATCCGACATGTGGGTGGTAGGGATGTCATGTCTGACCTAGATGTACCAGAACTAAAGGGAATGACTCTAACATACTAGTGGTTCGCCCCGAACTGAGACCTCGCGATATCCCATAATTCCCAAAAGTTTTAATTATATATTGTAATAATTAACTTTTAACATTAGACGCAATAAAAAAAAAAATAGTTGACATAAAACTGTTTTACTGACACAGCGCCATCTATTAGCATTATAGTGAAGCTATTAGCTTCACAATAATGCTAATAGATGGCGCATTAAAATTAAATAATTTCGTTTCTTTATAACATTTATCTAATTTTAGTATTTGTTGTTCAAGTACAGGATATAACTGAATTTTCAACCAAGTTTCACGTTCTAATATTCAGTAATTCAGAAGTTATAGGGCTCTGACAGACATTTAGACGGACACACTTCTCTGTCTAGTAGGCAAGCGCCCTAGTTGACTCAGAGAACTCGCTTCGCTCGTTCAATTATTATCATAATACAATTTTCATAGACGTTCATACAACATAACAAATGAATGCATGAAATATCTCTGTATGTGATAAGGATACGGGTGCCCGCAAGAGTGTATGAATAGAGACGGCGGAGGCGCGAGCTGACAGTGAGTAATGGCGGAGGCCTCGCGTTGTCTGCCGTGACGTGAGCCGCGCTCGCCTGGATATCTGTGTCAGAACACAGTCGGATTACCTATTTATATGGGATTTATTAATTTGCGCGTAGGCTGATAGCCTGGCGGTTGAGACTTCCACCCCCTTTCCTGGGGAATGGGTTGCGTTGCCGAGCATGTTATTCTTGTCTTTTCGGAACTACATATGTGCGGTTTAAGCGATTTAATGTCACTTACTTGAAGGTGAGAGAAAACATCGTGAGGAAACCTGCATAATTTTTTCAGAGGTGCGTGGAGTGTTAAGTCTTGCCAGCACTTGGTCACTTGCAGCACTTGGCCAGCGCGGTGTATTACGGCCGAAGTCCTCAGTAGAGGCAACTGTTACTTCAAAAGCGTATCTACTGTAGTCCTACTTTATGTGTGTTCGACCTCATTTACCGAACTACATCAGCAGTGGCTGCCCTGGGTCATTAGTTAGGTGAACGCAAAGCACTGAGAGCCCCATGTTAAATGTGGATCCAAAAACCATTAGAGACGTGCGAAATGTCGGGCGAGGACGACACTACATCTCACCTCGAAGGAAATGTATAGTTTGAGAACTTGGTAAATGATCGCTAGATTTAGAGTAAAAGTAGTGAGATGTTTTTTCCTAAATTTTGTGCTTTACCAAAAAAAATTTTTTTGTACTTAATTAATTATATTGTTTTTATGTAGATCATGCAGTCACTAAATCTGTAAAACTAAGTTACTAAGTAAGTCCCTAAATGCTTTAATATGACTAAACCGATTGAATTATCTTGAAACTCATTTAAGGCATTACTTTATAATTAAAAAACGTATTTTATTATACACAATAAGCATAAGAGTTAAGCTAAGAAGATACTGCGAACTAAAATTTTTCTCTACATATTTATCACTAGCTGATACCTACGACTTCGCACGCGTGGATTTAATTTTTAAAAAATCTGCTCTTGAAAATGTGGTCTCAAGAAAAGTTTGTATTGCTCTACTCTATTGAGACATTAAACAAGAGCCTTTGTCACTTTCCATATCCTCAACTACATCCACTCAAAAAATCTCGCCGATCCGTGGCTCTATTCGGCGTGATTGAAGGACGAACAAATACACTTTCGTATTTATAATTTTATTAAATTATAATTACGAAATTTAATTAAGATTTAGCCAAGTATAAAAGTCAAGTTTGTCGAGGACAGGAGTTGTTCATCCCATCCTAAGAATTAGTCATTTCCTACCTCCATGTTCTCAGTTTCGCGGCCGTGAGTCATGACAGTTTGCGTGTTATGACAGCGATTCTTGTAACTCAGATATGAATATCGTTTGATGTCACGCCGCTCAGAACAGTCGGGGAGCATCATCAGTCAAAACTGCGCTACAAAGCTCTTTGTGACGTCATAATGCTCAACTACTTACTGTCATGCGAGCACCCAATGCATTTTACAATTTAACATTTCATATATATTCATAACACTCGTTGGTAAAGTTCTAGTTTGCACTCGAGATTGTTCTTCGTAGAATTGCAAGATCATCCTTTCCAATCTCCCTTCCATTTTTCCAGGAAATGTTTTAAATTAATTTAGTGGAACAGTATTGTACATAGATAACAAAGAATAAGCTTGATTAGATACATATTCCCCTATAAATGTTTAAGTACGTGGTTTCTCATTGATTATTATTATTGCCTGATAGATGGGTTCTTTTCAGTAGCTAAATGTCTATTTTTTAGCAGCTGCAGTTTCCATCTCGGGTTCTCGGGCGGCTCTGGAATCTAAATCGAATTAATTGAGCATATTTTCATACTAGTGCAGCGAAAAAACTCTCAAAATATAAGCACACGCTCAGGCAATAGAAGCCAATGTACACCCAGCCTTATTTTTGAACATCAAAAGCGTGAAAGTCAAGTAATAGCGTCTTCATGTTTTATGGAAAATAGCCGGAAGATCGCTTGGCGTGTAATAGCGATTTTAATCGACTTATGATGACCCGAATTTTTGTGGCCACATCATCGCTTAGATTTTGAGTGTCTACATTAGTATGGCTACTCCAACTGTAGATGAAAAATATTTGATAAAAGAAGCAGGTATTACTAAGCGGAGTTCCTTGATACAGGAAGAGTGGCAGAGTGTGTGATTTTTTCTGAGTTGGCGGATTAATAGCAGAAAACCATCAATATAAGCCAGTTCAATGATGATTTAGACAATATAGTTATTCATTAAAGTGCTACAAATCTTGGTAACAGAACAACGCGATCGCTTGAATGGCGTACAGCGCAATAAGCAGAAACGATCTGTCACGGTTAGCCGCACTCGCTCCATGAATAGTAAACGCAATCGGATTTACGTGTAGCAGGGGACTGCCGCTGTCACTCCGCTCCACTCCGCTCCACTCCGCCGTGCTGCGGCGCCGCAGCCCGGCCCGACGGCCGCCGAGCGCGCGCCCGTCCCGACCACAGATTATGTTTAGGGGAATTGCATTGATTTTGTGTAACAACATTTGTTAATTAAGTGAGACTTTGTACCGATGTTTACGCTCCAGTGAATCAACTGAGAACTATTTTTCTGAAATTATAACCACTCAGCTACTTTCAGAATTCGTGCGTTAACAAAGGAATCATTTAATATTAAGCTCAACATATTTTTTTTTATACATTATAGGCACACGCTTGACCACTACCACACCTTACATTTACTACACATTTTATTTCTATCTTAATTTTTACTAACGAGTTTTTATTAATCCGTAAGATTCATCGTAGAACTCTGACAAAGCAACTTGTCGTTTTACTTTATTAATAACTACTTTCACAGCAAAACCTAGTGAAAGCGTTTCACTAGAAAATAATGAAAAACTTCTCAAAAATTCTATTGAAAAAAAAGTCCTCACAAAACGATTGTTATTGGATATTCATGTTGTTGTCAGGGATATCGCGAATATGAAAATAGAATTGCCAGCGCCGAACACCGCCGCGCTCGACGCGGTTCACGCTTGTTAAAACATTCACGCATCACGTGGCCGTATCGCTTGTATCACTTGTATGACTGTATGGATGGTATGAATGTATTATGTTGCATGTCACTCACTCTGATCTTTGTGTTTTGTGTTTTGACTTAAAATACGCTTCACCTTTGTGGAAACTCGACCGAAGCGAGTTGTTTTCTTGGGCATTTCTGATAGTATATTGATAAGGTCCATAATTTTAAGTATCTACCGTAAACCAACGATATTTTTTTTGTAGACTTGGTAAACGTGGTGAATTTTTGTTTCTACAGGATAAAAGTAGCCTATTTCACTCTCCAGATCCTCAACTATACCCAAGTAAAAAACCAGGTTCCCAACCAGGTCTACAACTAAATCAGTATATTGCTCTACTACAGCGACGTTTCCGACATTCATTACAAAGTATAAAGTCACAGTCGAGCACTAAAACTATTCAGAAAATAAAAAAAACCGTGCCATAGCAGATAGCAGTGATGTTCATTATGTTAGTGAAATAAAACTGAAGTAAGCTGTGATAGTAAGTTTCAGCGGGATTGAGGTCATGAAATCCGGGCGTCAGGAGACGCTGAATGTGCCCCGGCAGCGCTAAGCCTCTTACGATCTGTCGCCGTTAATGACTGGGGATTGTCGCCTTTATCAAATAACACTCTCACGAAAATACGAGGCAGGGGGTATTCCGAGCAGCGATAATCTTTTCTTTGGTAGCGTTCAATGCAGTATGTAGAAATGCAAAAAATCAAAGCAAACCCGTTGCTTCGTTACTGTGTGATTGAAGGACAAATTAACAAACAAACACACTTTTGCATATATCTCTAACTTTTCAAAGCTGTGTGTTATAAGAGAGAAGGGGTTGTGTTTTTCTACCAATGTATATTGATATCTCCGTAAGTTCGTGGATCTTTTTTTAATCGATAAAAAAACTTTGCGAGATGCTCCCATAAAAATTCGGATTTCAACTCCTCAATCCTGATGATGCAGAAATACTGCTCCCTTAAACTGTAGGGATTTAGGAGCTGTCGTTTGTGAATTGAAGAAGCGGACGAAGTCGCGGCCATCCGCTAGTTTAAGATAAAAATGCAACAAGATTCAAGTTTCTTGCTCAAGTGACGCACTACCTCAGTGCTGAGGTGGGTACCCGAATGTAGGCCACAAGAAGCCACGTGGCCGGAGCATCCCGGTAATCCCGTATTAATGAAAGCTCCCAGCTTCTCAGCGACTCAGTAATAAAGTAAGATTAAACTCATTGTACGAAGACGACGATATTGCGCCGCTTTGAAGATATACAACATTCAATTATTATATGCGGCACAAACGCGCATATATCACTTTTGCGGATGCTTCTAAGAAATTATAAAGGATTTTGCAATTTTAATATCACAAAATTCACTAAATTCAAAGTCTATACAGTTCATTTCTAGCTAAGGACGGTTGCACATCCTCGACGCGAAACTATAGAAGCGGAACGAAAGAGACAGAGGCGTGTTCTAATACCTGCGTTAAAGCTGACAGTCTAAGCTCAAACACAAACATGCTGGGATTCTAATATATTGTGATTCATGGTAGACCGTGCCGTGCCGTGAAGACAAAACTGCCCGACCACATCCCATGCATGTTGTAATCTAAATTGATCCAAAATCAGCCCCAGGCAGCCAGGCCGGAAATCAGAACTGAAAAAAATTTAATAAAACCTCAGTCCGCGTCGTATTGAGCAGAGATTGGCAGACTTTCGGGGCAAATGAAAATTCTACCAACACCCACTTGATGCAGTTTGGTGGAAAGAGCGTGCTCGGGTGAGGGTTGACTGTTGGTAGGGGAGCGGGAATAAAAACCGTTAGAGTATAGCGCGCAGGTTCTAACTTAGGACCGAGAGCTCAAATC
Organism: Hipparchia sbordonii; assembly: GCA_038048805.1. Lineage (NCBI taxonomy): Eukaryota > Metazoa > Arthropoda > Insecta > Lepidoptera > Nymphalidae > Hipparchia > Hipparchia sbordonii. The sequence goes on from CM076098.1 coordinate 17,158,656, forward strand.
TTAGGAGGGCATCGTAATTAGGTAAATGGCGATGATTAATATAGATAGCACAAGATAGCATAATGTATGATGATGTAATCACCATTGACTCTGATCTCTTCAACACTCCAAAAACAGAGTGGGGTCTTCTTTCGCTCGTCTATTAAAGGGAAGCTTTATAAATATTATTATTTATGTGCTTCTTAAAAGAAATAGGCTTGCACTTCACTTAAATTATGGAATACAATAATACCTAGAGTTTTGAAGTAACGGTTAGAACGCGCTTCCCTAGAAGATACTTATTGCCTGCTCACTCTTGCCTTCTAATCTAAAAAAATCTTATGGGCAAGCTAAACCGCATCAGTGCTGTCCATGAATTGTCATGAAGCGCAAGCCGCATTAAAAAAAATGAAATCAAAAATTTTTTATAGGGATGCTTAAGTTAAATCTTTTCATCAATCTCAAATATTGTTGGTTAGTTAGTCATTGTTCAGTAGGTCAGTGGATACAATCATTGGTAAATAATTGCCACCCCTGCCCCTCCACCTGCCCCTCTCGTGGCACGATGCCAGCACGCTGGCGCGTAGAGGCCATTACCTACGTACCATTGTCACTAATTGCTTTTATAGCGTTATAGCGCCGTCAGTGTACACGCAGATTAAAATATTTCCGCGCTTAATAACCGGCCGCGTATAAATGGCCGGCGCTGTTGTTGCATAAATCTGGAATGTGGAATATATACGTTTTCGTTAAAGCTGTTTGTTTACTGGCCGATGTCTGTGACTTTGTTTGCGTGGATTTAGTTTATAAAAGTCCAGGGGAAACACTTATATTCCGGGATGAAAAGTAGGTTATGAAAAAAAACGTAATCATTCTCCAGGTTCTCACCGTTATACATAAAAGAAATTATGTCGTTTCATTGTGATTGAACACACTTTCGCATTGAAAATATTATGTAAGGATTCTAAAGAATTGGTATGGTCCATGCGATGCGATGGAGGCATGTTCGTATTCATGTAAAATACTATTATTTATGCGATTGTTAGTTCGATGAATATACAATCCAATACTATCGTACGTCATTAGTAAATAGTAATCGATAGCCTAACGAGCTCTCGGAAATGCAAATCAACAGAAATGCCCCAAACGTGTCCAGCGCCCGCCGCAAGCCGGTTATCGGTCACTGCCCGACAAGGATTACTAATTATTATAATTATGTTTGTATGACATCATCATGGTATATATATATTACGAAATCTATTTATTGCTGATCTCCCTGGTCTTAATCTGAGGTCCCGGGTATCTCAGTTCTGTTTTGGTTCCCGGTGGCCTATTTACCACCCTACCGTCAAAGACGTGCCACCGAGAAGTTTAGCATTCTGGGACGATGGCGCGTTGAAACTCATCGATGGTTGAAACCGATTAGGACAGTCAAAACTGACACCCTTTCTTCGCAATTTGCTCAGATCTACGGCATAACCTCTGCATATTGCCTAAAAAAAGGATTAAATTAATATTTAGTTGAGCCATTTCTAACAGTTGTCTCTTTTTAATCATTTTCTATAAATAGTCATTTTTATCAGATATAAGAAGAACTTATTTCATTTATGAAGTGAATAAATACGGATACAATCGAAAAGTGCATCATATCAGACGAAATTTTAGAATTTGTTTCAAACGTTTATTCCTCTATTGCCATAATTTTTAAAAGCAAACTGACTTTTCATACCGACATAGTTTTGTAGCCAGCATACTAGAGTGCTTGAAACAGCAAAATTCGGGAACAAAGAGAGTGGGGTTAGCAGATAAGCAAATAAAAACCGATGCATACAAAGAATGTGTGCACAGAAAAATTAGGGCAAGCCAATGTTTTGTTGACCTTTCGCCCACAGACCGCAAGAAAAAGATAGACTGTAGAACCAAAATATACACCATACAGTCCAGGCAACATTGAACCCGATTTCAATAAAAGAAGCCGATCGTGTAGAATTTTAGATGCATATCCCATGGCAAAGCACTCATGCATGAATTTTTACAGGCATGGGTCTTGCGCTACTTGTATCCAGCAGCTCCCTGCGAGTCATCGGGTGTCGTCCTGTGATGGTACGCAGCTGGATCGTCTAGTGATATCTAGTGGATTGATTGAGTAAAGAAGAATATTCTAATTATAGGTAAAACACCTCAGGATCGAGAGACATATTGGCTTCTGGCATGAACACTGTTATGTACTAAGCACCCTGCGGGTTAGTTCATTTCGTCCGATGGACAAAGTAGGCTACCAAATCATTCTACTTTAGCTGTCGCGGATTAATTATGAACAAACTTCAAAAGAATTATGTTATGCATTCTCCAACCTTCAGAAAAACAGGGAAATCCTAGAGAGTTAAATTATCAATTTAAGTTTAAAATACGAGTAGAATGAATGATTAGCTGATACAGTGTACGAATTTGCCTCTTTTTGGGCCGTCGTTCTGACCGAATTCCCTCTAGCACGGGGGAAACCCTACGCCGCTCCACGGCCTTTAATCATTGTTATGGGGGCACAGCCGACTCCCTTTCGCTGCGAAGCGTTTTGGTGTTCCCATACACCCCGAAGGGTTGGTACAATTCTTTTCATTGAGCTTATAGCTCGCCCCAATACCATGGTTTTATTTATTTGTATTCATTGTTCAGTTTGATATAGATTTGGCCAAATCTAAGTTCGGGAGCCGTGCTGCAAGACATGGCGTGTTTGGTGTGCCGGAAATTCGCCGCCAAAGAACGCCATCGAACCGTGTACCACTTAGTAATAACTTTGACTCATCTGAGTCAAACATATTAATTTAGCCAATACTCAATCAGCCTCAGTGTCTCAATCCCTGTAGTATTTCATCATGGTCACCCTACCTATTACCCTATCTTGTCCTCTATTCCGAAGTAATATCATGGTCACCCTACACCTAAAGTTTGTAAATACAATAAACAAAAGATTCTAATTTCTTACCTGTTTGTAGGAAGTACCGTTGACCCACACCCGTAGCTCGAAAGGTCGCTCTGGTATCTCGGAGTCTCGTACATTTGAAGACTTAATTTATAGTGAATGATTTCTAAAGTTTTCATTCATACCTAACTTCTAACCCGAAGTGAGTCTAGAATCTAGTCTATTAGTTATGTAAAACAAAATAAGTCAAAGTTTCTTTAGACTGCAATATTGTTCCATCTCGTTCACCTATCTGCTTTGTTTATGAAAGAAATCAGACTTCTCTATCGTGATAGAATAAACTGACCCTAAGTAATTTAATGTCGCCTATTGACCTAAATTAGTGCACTAGTCTGCACTTTCTAAACTGACTGCCTACTGAAGAGTCGTGACTCAATTTTGGATATAGTATTTCACTATTGGATTGTTCGGTTCAGCCCGCCACACGTTACAGATGTTAAGTCTAGGGTTCAACTGAATACTAATAAAACACTAAATCAATTTATGTAGACAGAACCTTTGAGAACATTCCATTATTGAATACCTTAGGAGAAATATTAGGGTTGTTCAGTAAAAGATGATAATTATGACTTCATAGATTTATTTTCCATTTTATTAAATCTACTCAAAAGAAACTGTTTGATTATTTAGATTGGTTCCAAATGGGGTCATTTGAGAACCAACCGGGTTTTCCGTTCCTAGAAGCCATTCTAAGACAAGGGAAAACGGAAATACCCAAATGAAAAACCCTTGTGGCATTCTAACCTAAGACATCTTAGACTAAAATATACACACATGCTACAAAAGGTGTTAAATGCTTAAAAGAATATGTACACTTTCTACTAGTGGTATCAGGGAGACAAGACATTTTATAGTTTTAGTAGAAATTACAACACATAATACATTACGTTAAATAAATTCACAGATAATAAGTTATATTTTATTCTCGTTTTCACAACTTCCTGACTATATTTTATATAAATGTTCCCCTTCCAAAGCAAGTGGTATGTGTGCCAAATTATTACATTTCACTCTCTCAGATTTGACCACATTAATCTGATTAATAAAAAGAGCAGATATAGAACAAATGTCAGAAATAAGATATACATCATAATAGAGAACCCATCGTCTCGAGATATCTCTCTCACACGTCTCCTATCCCTTTGTTCTTCTGCATACAAAGCATCGAGAACTATATCTGGATACATTTTAATTTCTTACAATAATGAACGCCTAAACCCGGACGTTACGGAAACCCTTTATCTGTGAATTTACTTATCTCAAAATATAATTATTGGAATATTTGTACATTACCGGGAATATTCAGGCCTCGTTGCGCACACACACTTGCTTATAAGCTTAATTATAAACTATTGCACTGATTCTACTTTTATGTATAGATCTATTAAAATAGGTTAAAATTTATACAATCTTAGGATTAATTTATTGGAGAATGGAGTCGACTCTGCTGGAAGAGCCCTCAACCCGGAATGCCTTCTCGAAAAGCACCCCCGTGTATCTCCCCTTCCGAGTCCTTATCGCCCCTTCTCCAAACTGAAAAATAGAAAATCCCCACCAAAGTAAACTGCCTTAACTTGATTCGTCATTTTAGGTTTCCGCCAAAACGTTTAGGCCAATTATCGATAGCGTCATTTACTATAGTCACGCCCATTTAAGATTCCCGCCAAAATGTTTCGGCCAATTATCGAAAGCGTCATTTTACGGTCACGCCTTGCTTTTTTGTTTATTTTCTATGCCCTTCGGCTCGGTTCGGCTATGTCAATCTACACATCTGGTTTCAATATTTTGTGAAGGCAAAATGTTTCAACTAGATTTATGATCTGATTCTAAATGTTTCCTTTTAAAACGTCTGCACTTCTATTGCAATTTCTAAAGACCCTTTTTTGTTCTAATCTTAATGTGTTTCCAAAATCCCTATACTTTGTTTTTAGAAATAAACTGCCTGCACTTTGAAATATTTATGAGGGTCCAAGTGTTCACTTAGAAATTCTCTTTTATTTTAAAACTGCGTTTCAAATTTATTTTTAATACCCATGCAAGAGAAATGGGAAAAAAAAATATGAGCTATGTCTGGCCATCTCACACTCCCCCAAATAGATTTTTAATACACCTAGTATTTCTTATACCTAACTCTCTACTAGTTGTTTGAAAATCTATTTCCTCACCTAACATAAACTGCTATCTATGTTGATGCCGATAGGTCTCACTAATCTCCATTGTTCGCACTAATCCTTAATGGAATTCATTCCTTTACGAGTTTGCATAATAGCGGAACAAATGGATCGCATTGTAATTCCCTCTTATCTCGTTAGTACGAGCGTCAACCAAAGTGTATACGTTATTGTATGGAATTGCCCCTATCACGTAAGGTCCCTCATAAAGTCGCATGAATTTCTTTGTTAATTTTTTATCAGCGTCCGACCTCGCAAAAGTCCTCAACTTCACCAAGTCGCCTATCTCAAACTGTATTAACTTATGATTCCTATTATAATAGAGCTCTCTATTCTCCGCCGCCTTTGTTATGTTCCGACGCGCCTGTCGTCTAATCTGTTCTAACGTTTCTCCTTGTATATCGGTTCCTTTCGCTATGTCTTTGCCGAAATCAGTTGATAGTATGGTCCGCTTTCCCCAAACTAGCTCATTCGGTGTATAACCTGTTGTGGTATGTACTACCTGGTTGTAACAATCTTCTATGTCCGGCAATAAATCTGCCCAAGACCTATGAGATTTCTCGCAGTATGTTCTGAATAGTCTACCTAATTCCTTGTTAACCCTCTCTGTCGAATTTGGTCGCGGATTCCTAACAGATGTGTGCGTCAATTTGATACCTAATTGACGTACACCTAACTCGAAAACCTTCGATGTAAAATTCGCGCCTCTGTCTGAACATAAGGTCTTAATCTCAACTTGTTTGTGAAACTTCTTCACACATGTGAGTGTAGCCTTTCCGCTCGCCTGACGTAATGGATATAACCTGATCAATTTACTATAAGAGTCCTGCATTACAAATATGTATTTGAATCCGAAGCGTCCCGCCGGTAAAGGTCCATAAATATCGCAAAAGACCCGTTCTCCTATATCTGTCGCTATCACAGTTTTGATCGGCCCCGTGTGCTTTTCTAACGCGTGCTTTGACATTTGACACTCTCCGCAAGCCCTTACAACACGACTTATCACGCGAGACATATTCGAGAAATAGTAACGACGTTTCATCAGCGCATAAACCTTGTAACGTCCGAAATGACCTATCTCTTCATGTATGCTAACGATCAAACTCCTTTGTAAAACCTCGGGAACATATAGTCTCAAAGTATCCCTATTTATGTCTGACCTATAAAGGACCCCCTCCTTAATCACATAATACTTTGATTCAGATGTACCTGATATTTTCATACGTTTAATTATTTCACTAGCGACCTTGTCCCGTTCTTGTAGACTACCTATCTCTTTCCAACTCGCTTGTACTACCTGTCCTAGCGATGTCTTGAATAAATTCATTTCAGGCCCCACAGACTTGTTATTCAATACGTCAGTTGTCCCTTTTATATGTCGGGATAATACGTCCGCTACTGTGTTTAATTTCCCTTTTACATGCTCGACCGTATAATCAAATTGTCCTATGTAATGTACCCAACGTATCATTCGTGCGCTCAACAATTTACATGTCTGTAAGAATATCAAACTTTTATGATCGGTCCTAATCACTAACCGTGCCCCCCTCAAATACGTTTCAAACTTCGACAAGCTAAATATGATAGCCCACAACTCTTGTTCTGTGACTGTCCACTTACGCTCCGCCTCAGTCAATGCTTTACTACAAAATCCTATTATCTGCTCTTCACCTACTTCGTTCAATTGATAAACATACCCTGAGACTCCTAAATTACTACTATCGGTTTGTAGGTAATAAATCTCTTTCGGATTAGGATGTATGAGAAGTATTGTGTCTAAAAATAATCTCTTGACCTTTTCAAAACATTCATTTACCTCATGTGTCCATGACCATTTTGTATTTTGTTTTAATAGATCGCAGAGTGGCCTAACCTCTTCGCTATACTTCGAGATAAACCTTCTGAAATAATTTATTAATCCCAAAAATCCTCGTAGTTGTTTTATTGTTCGAGGGACGGGAAAATCTAATATAGCCTCTACTCGTTCTGGATCCATCCGTACGCCTTTCGTATTTACTATGTGTCCTAGCAGTTTTACTTCTACGCACAGAAAACGACACTTTCCTAGCCTTCCCGTTAAGCCTGCTGTTTCTAATCTGTCTAGCACTTGGTCTAAATGTTCCAAGTGTAATCTTATGTCTCCTGTGGTAAATATGACAATGTCATCTAAATAGTTAACGCAGAACCCACGCACTTCTTTTAATATAGAATCCATTGCCCTTGAAAATCCCGCGACAGATGTCTTTAGTCCTTGAGGTAAAACATTATAAGTATATGTTCTCCCCATAAAAGAAAAACCCGTATATTTTCTAGAATCCTGACTCAAAGGTATTTGAAAGTAAGCATTATTCAAATCAATTAAGCTAATGTAATTCACTCCATGAAAGGATTGCAAAATTTCCGATGTGAGTGGCGGTGACCCCGCATCTCCCACCATTTTCTTATTAAGTTCGCGCGCGTCTAACAAGAGCCTTATTGACCCATCTCGTTTCTTAGTAAATGTGAGTGGGCTACAGTACGGCGTTGCTTCCTGCCTGATCACACCTAACCTCTCTAACTCCTCTAATTCTCCTTTAACCTGATCTCTATACGCTAAAGGCACAGGATAACTATGCTTTATAAAAGGTATCTCATCAACTAACTCGATGACGTGCTCGTACCTGTTAGTCAATCCTAATCTATCTGTAAACACCTTACAATGCTTATTCAACACAGGTAACAACATTTCCTTTTGTTCCCTACTTAAATTTGAGTCATTCAAACAATACCCCTTTCTGTCCTCGCCATTCGAATCCTTAATAGATAAGCTACGTTCCTCGGACCTAGTACCTTGATTCAATATCGAATTAATTGTGGCAGCATTCGTCTCTCCCCCTAACCTTTCGACCTTACAATCCGAGTTCAGTCTTACGCAAGACTTGACTCCTAAATGCTCTATGGTCAGTGTCCGTTCACTGCCGCAATTTACTACTCCCTTTACTCGTTCTAACCAATCATATCCGAGTATCAACGACCTAGGTAACCGTCGCATAATTAGTACTGGTGCTTCAACTAATGTACTCCCTAATTTGAACTCTATTAATAACATCCTATTTGTACTTTCGCTACGTGAACCGAATGCCCCTTGTATTTGAATCGCTGGGATGGCGATTTCTGACAAAGTATTATTTCCAATTAGAATAGATTCGTATAATTCTTTAGTTATTCCGCTAATCTGACTTCCCGTGTCGATAAGTGCATTTATACTCCTCCCATACAAGCTTACACTCACTTCAGGTAACTTAGGTAAGGAATAATCAATTCCTTCGTCAATCGACTCATCAAGTTCATGGTACATCGTGTATACGTTTATTCCTCTCCTTACACACAGCTCACACTCAATACCTATCTCACCACATTCTATTACGTTGTTAAACTGATTTTCCAATAAGATTCCTATGCTTCTGACTTCAACCTGACAGCTACTTTCGTCGCTAACCTTTCCGCCCTTTATTAATCGTTTAAGACCTTTATCGCCAATGCCCAAGCTCTGACCCGGTCTCCATCCTTTGCTAATTAAAATATCATAAGCCACGTTCGGCCTTCCGCGTTTTGAGGTCTCTACTTTCCCCGTTCTACACAATTCTAGATTATTGTACCTCGCTTGTGTGGGGATACCTAGTTTTTTGAAGGTCCCTCTCCCCCTCCTTCTTTCGACAAAGCAGAGTTTTCGCCCTCCTTTACAAAAGTAATAGCCGGTCTAGCTCGCTCAGCCCCAGAAAACGCTGGTCTGTTAACGTTTGACCTGTAACCTGACCTACTCTGGCGGTAACCTCGTCCTCGGGTCGTGTTACCTCTAGTATTCCACTTATTCGCTGAAATGGCCGCGACAATAGGCCGCGCTAACGATGACCTGTCGTAACGCCTACCTCTAAAATTATTACCTACTACCTCTCTCGCAATTCCTCTCGGCTTTTCAACAATATTTTGCTCTATACTTCTTAGAAACTTTGCCCCGTTCATGATGTTAACTTCCCCAGTCCTAGTAAACCACAACCGTTGAATATCTATCGCATAATGCCGCATAATAGAATTTACTAAGTCTCTCTCGCTAAACGCAATAGTTAATGATTGCATCGATTCTACCTGTACAGCAAAATGTTCGGACATCGTCATTCCAGAATCGCTCGAATATATCGCATTAATCAACCTATACCTCACAGACTCTTGGATCTGCTCGGTCCAATAAGTTCGTCTAAAATCGGTCTCAAAATCGGCAAACGTAGCCCAGTCCTTTGAGTATAACTCCATGACCTGACGTGCGTGTCCCGTTATACATCCTAACGCTATATCGATCTCCCGATCCGACCCATTTACCGCTCTAATATACTTTTTTAATCGCTTTAAAAATGCAATAGGGTTTGTAAATGGTTTTCCATCGAAATTCGGCTTGGTAACCGAAGGCTGTACTACATAAACGTTCCGAGTCTCAGAAAGAGATACACTAGATCCCGCAGACCCAACTCTAGGCCCTGGTCCATCACTACTACTTTCATTGCTCACTCCAATCGACTCGTGTGACGTAACACTCGCGCTTTCATTTGGCAATGAATTCACCTTTGAACTCAATTGTTGCAACTTTCCATCGAATTCGTTGATTTTTTGTAGAATCAACTCTAACGTCGAGTTACCTACAGTTTCCGTTTGTTCGTTTGTTTCTACCGCACCTTTATCTAATCGACCCGTTGCTACCCGCTTTGTATTCCGTTCCCTTTTACCTGCCGGCATCTTTAAACAATTCGCTTTAAAACGCTGTTCCTAACTACTTTCTAACTAATAATCGCTCAAGTCCGCCAGATGTTATATTACTTGTTTACTAAGTCGCCTTTGCGAGCCGTCTAACGAAACACGTAATAATGGCACAATTTTAAAACCAGATGTGAAATGACAATGGGGTTTGGCCCGTTCTGTTGTGGGATCTCTAGGTTCAACAAAATAAATTGCAAGATAAAGCAAGGATAAACAATTAAGTCTAAGAAATAAGCAAGTGTAATGCTCCGTTCACTGCAATCTCCTCCTAGAATCCTGCAAATTTTATATTTATAAAACATACTGCTTATTTCTGCTTCTCCTATACACTAAATAAAATAAGTGCACAACATATAATTAAATGTACAACGTAATAATAACATGCACAGTGTGTCTTGTCTCCCTTCTCCCTTTCATTGTTTCACCTAAATATTTCTCCTAAACCCAATCACAAGTTTCTACGTTGTGTATTTTTTTTTTTTTTTTTTTTTTTTTTTTCTCTAATAAGGATTATTAATATAGATCTAGTCGTATCGTTATTTCGAATACGTACATAGACCCCTGGTCACCTCCGGCATCAAAATTCCCAGGCTTTCAAGATTTTCCAGGATTATATCCTGGTCACGGCACCAAAATTCTGTGATGGTACGCAGCTGGATCGTCTAGTGATATCTAGTGGATTGATTGAGTAAAGAAGAATATTCTAATTATAGGTAAAACACCTCAGGATCGAGAGACATATTGGCTTCTGGCATGAACACTGTTATGTACTAAGCACCCTGCGGGTTAGTTCATTTCGTCCGATGGACAAAGTAGGCTACCAAATCATTCTACTTTAGCTGTCGCGGATTAATTATGAACAAACTTCAAAAGAATTATGTTATGCATTCTCCAACCTTCAGAAAAACAGGGAAATCCTAGAGAGTTAAATTATCAATTTAAGTTTAAAATACGAGTAGAATGAATGATTAGCTGATACAGTGTACGAATTTGCCTCTTTTTGGGCCGTCGTTCTGACCGAATTCCCTCTAGCACGGGGGAAACCCTACGCCGCTCCACGGCCTTTAATCATTGTTATGGGGGCACAGCCGACTCCCTTTCGCTGCGAAGCGTTTTGGTGTTCCCATACACCCCGAAGGGTTGGTACAATTCTTTTCATTGAGCTTATAGCTCGCCCCAATACCATGGTTTTATTTATTTGTATTCATTGTTCAGTTTGATATAGATTTGGCCAAATCTAAGTTCGGGAGCCGTGCTGCAAGACATGGCGTGTTTGGTGTGCCGGAAATTCGCCGCCAAAGAACGCCATCGAACCGTGTACCACTTAGTAATAACTTTGACTCATCTGAGTCAAACATATTAATTTAGCCAATACTCAATCAGCCTCAGTGTCTCAATCCCTGTAGTATTTCATCATGGTCACCCTACCTATTACCCTATCTTGTCCTCTATTCCGAAGTAATATCATGGTCACCCTACCTATTACCCTATCTTGTCCTCTATTCCGAAGTAATATCATGGTCACCCTACACCTAAAGTTTGTAAATACAATAAACAAAAGATTCTAATTTCTTACCTGTTTGTAGGAAGTACCGTTGACCCACACCCGTAGCTCGAAAGGTCGCTCTGGTATCTCGGAGTCTCGTACATTTGAAGACTTAATTTATAGTGAATGATTTCTAAAGTTTTCATTCATACCTAACTTCTAACCCGAAGTGAGTCTAGAATCTAGTCTATTAGTTATGTAAAACAAAATAAGTCAAAGTTTCTTTAGACTGCAATATTGTTCCATCTCGTTCACCTATCTGCTTTGTTTATGAAAGAAATCAGACTTCTCTATCGTGATAGAATAAACTGACCCTAAGTAATTTAATGTCGCCTATTGACCTAAATTAGTGCACTAGTCTGCACTTTCTAAACTGACTGCCTACTGAAGAGTCGTGACTCAATTTTGGATATAGTATTTCACTATTGGATTGTTCGGTTCAGCCCGCCACACGTTACAGATGTTAAGTCTAGGGTTCAACTGAATACTAATAAAACACTAAATCAATTTATGTAGACAGAACCTTTGAGAACATTCCATTATTGAATACCTTAGGAGAAATATTAGGGTTGTTCAGTAAAAGATGATAATTATGACTTCATAGATTTATTTTCCATTTTATTAAATCTACTCAAAAGAAACTGTTTGATTATTTAGATTGGTTCCAAATGGGGTCATTTGAGAACCAACCGGGTTTTCCGTTCCTAGAAGCCATTCTAAGACAAGGGAAAACGGAAATACCCAAATGAAAAACCCTTGTGGCATTCTAACCTAAGACATCTTAGACTAAAATATACACACATGCTACAAAAGGTGTTAAATGCTTAAAAGAATATGTACACTTTCTACTAGTGGTATCAGGGAGACAAGACATTTTATAGTTTTAGTAGAAATTACAACACATAATACATTACGTTAAATAAATTCACAGATAATAAGTTATATTTTATTCTCGTTTTCACAACTTCCTGACTATATTTTATATAAATGTTCCCCTTCCAAAGCAAGTGGTATGTGTGCCAAATTATTACATTTCACTCTCTCAGATTTGACCACATTAATCTGATTAATAAAAAGAGCAGATATAGAACAAATGTCAGAAATAAGATATACATCATAATAGAGAACCCATCGTCTCGAGATATCTCTCTCACACGTCTCCTATCCCTTTGTTCTTCTGCATACAAAGCATCGAGAACTATATCTGGATACATTTTAATTTCTTACAATAATGAACGCCTAAACCCGGACGTTACGGAAACCCTTTATCTGTGAATTTACTTATCTCAAAATATAATTATTGGAATATTTGTACATTACCGGGAATATTCAGGCCTCGTTGCGCACACACACTTGCTTATAAGCTTAATTATAAACTATTGCACTGATTCTACTTTTATGTATAGATCTATTAAAATAGGTTAAAATTTATACAATCTTAGGATTAATTTATTGGAGAATGGAGTCGACTCTGCTGGAAGAGCCCTCAACCCGGAATGCCTTCTCGAAAAGCACCCCCGTGTATCTCCCCTTCCGAGTCCTTATCGCCCCTTCTCCAAACTGAAAAATAGAAAATCCCCACCAAAGTAAACTGCCTTAACTTGATTCGTCATTTTAGGTTTCCGCCAAAACGTTTAGGCCAATTATCGATAGCGTCATTTACTATAGTCACGCCCATTTAAGATTCCCGCCAAAATGTTTCGGCCAATTATCGAAAGCGTCATTTTACGGTCACGCCTTGCTTTTTTGTTTATTTTCTATGCCCTTCGGCTCGGTTCGGCTATGTCAATCTACACATCTGGTTTCAATATTTTGTGAAGGCAAAATGTTTCAACTAGATTTATGATCTGATTCTAAATGTTTCCTTTTAAAACGTCTGCACTTCTATTGCAATTTCTAAAGACCCTTTTTTGTTCTAATCTTAATGTGTTTCCAAAATCCCTATACTTTGTTTTTAGAAATAAACTGCCTGCACTTTGAAATATTTATGAGGGTCCAAGTGTTCACTTAGAAATTCTCTTTTATTTTAAAACTGCGTTTCAAATTTATTTTTAATACCCATGCAAGAGAAATGGGAAAAAAAAATATGAGCTATGTCTGGCCATCTCAGTCCGTTCACCTAGTGGGAGTCTACCAACACTGCGCTTTCCGGTGCGCAATTGCTACTCCTGTACCAACGCATGTACTTATGACTATTCCTATTTTTTATATTTTTTAACATATCTATTCAGGTTTGAATGACATAATCAATACATGCAAACTGAATGGCATACACCAATAGAATGCAATACGTTTCTAAATATGTGTACAAGTTACGCGCACAACAGCAAAAAAATTCAAAACATCAAGCACGGTGCTCTTCTTTTTTTCATGCACACGTAAGCTCGCGAGTTCGTCTCTGTTATTCGTGTAGTCTGCGCCTTGAGGTCGAGCGTTTCGGAATGAGCGAGCGGAATGTTGCTCGGTGAATGCAAGAATTTTTATTTCCGCCACATGCTCGGGATTTTTGGCTTAGAATTGTGTGAAGCCGTGTGACCCGCGAACCTATGTTTCAAGCTATTATTTTGTATTCTCTTTTTGCGTCGTATGGTAACTGTTGTTTAGATAGGTAGAAAAGCTAGGTATATTTTAAGATAACACAGAATGTTGCTCCGCTAACATTTCCATTGATAATAATAATGTTATGATACACTTTACACATTTTGGAAATTATTTTTTTCAGTTTCCATCTGTCATACTAAACAAAAGATCATTTGATTAAGAAAATCTTATTTGTATCATATTCATTAAAAATCATTATCACCATTTTAACCCATCGAAAGCCCAGTAGGTTGGGAGCTCTTCTTAGGATGAGAAGAATTTGACCATAACACCAGATATCAACTGGGTACTTTGAGAACGTTATGGAGTACTCTCAGACATGCAGGTTTCCTACTATGTTGTCTATCACTCTTAAAGGAAGTGATATATTTTAATTACACATAGCACATGTGTGGAATCCAACCCCATACCTCCGCAACAAGAGGCTGAAGTCTTAACCACTATCACCGCCACATTTTGCGCAAAAAAGCATATTTAATAAATTGTGCAAGCAATATTAAATAACTTGTTTCGAACAAAAATTCTTTTGTAATTTCAACAAAGTTGTTTACAACCCGAGTCAACGGAAGCGGAAGTGCTGAGAACATTGATCAACGGAATCATATTGCGTTCAGTTGCTGATGGTAATAAAATTGTTAACCTTACACAGTTCTCATTCTTTACAATATTAAACTACTCGGCGAAGAATACTGAATAAAGAATAAAATAATGCAATATTATTATAATATTGATTTATTTTGGTGACGAGAGAAACTTAAAGTTTGTAACGTAAAATATATTTCTTTTTCTTTTCATTTTTATTTTAAAGAATGTGAGCTAAGCTAAACTTACATAATATTCTGTTCTCTCCTCCAATAAGCGGAAAGCTCGTATTACCCTTGGGTTATTGAGGCTATAAACGTAACGTCGGCTAAGAGTCGAGACCTCTGGATAAAACTATATAGAATAAAACCAATATATAATTTTATTTTAAATAATAAAGAAACGGATATCACAAATGCAATGGTAAATTCCGATCGATACAAAACACTGGCACGTGTAAACAGCACGAAATAGAACAAGATTTGAATATCGATGCGTAGACACGTTCCGCTGAACATCTTTGCGAAAAACAAAACATTTTACAGGTGCGCAGACAAACTGCCAACTATACCTTCATTTTATTTTATCATTCACTAACAGATGCCCGCAACTCCATCTGCGTGGATTTTGTTTTTGAATTTCCTAGAGCACAGTTTAATTTTCTGATATAGAATGACACTAACCTAATGCAAACTGGGAGACTTTATGCACCTTTGAAAACATAATAAAGAACTCTCAGGCGTGCAGGTTTCCTCACGATGATTCACCGTTGAAGCATAATATTTAATTGTGTAAACGCACATAACTCCAAAAGTCGCGGGACCTTGCCCGGGATTTTAACCCCGAATCCTTGAAAAGGAAGCAGAAGTTTTAACCACAAGGTCATCCCCGCTTTTCTAAACATCATATTAATCTAATAACTTTCAATTTGGGCATAGTTTTGGAATCGTCGGTATTCGGTTGGGGGAAGATTCCAGAAAGTAGGTTAGGTTAGGAGATAATCTAACAAATTCTCGCGCGGTCGGTACGCGCCGTGAACATTCTCCCGGCTCGGCTTATCCCGGCAAGTGTAACGTTGACGCTTCCCCCGGGACCCCTAGCTTTAGAGGTTCATGTTACAACGATTGTTATAATTTGTAACATGATTGTGTTATTACTAGGAGTAATTTCGTTGTCGGTGTCTTTGGCACTGTTTTCACAATTACTAGTGAATATATGGTATCAAAGCGAGTGCTTTTTTGTTTTTATGTGACTTGTTTACAAACAAATAAACAGCCAAGCTATTATAATTTCAAAAACAATCCTTTGTCTTTTCATGAATTTTCTTTAAACTATTAGTTGGTTTTGATTCATTTCTCAACATCATTTAATGATTTTTTTCGATAAGGCTTGTGTTCATAACACATTGTATATAAAATCATAAATGCGAAAGTGCGTTTGTTTTTTGATTGGTTCTTTAATCACGCAGCAAGGCAACAGAACAAAGTCTTTACGCTTGGATTAAAGGATTGGTAGTCGCTACGCCACCGCTACAAAGAGTGAGTTAGTCTTTGTAGCGACGGCGTAGCGAATCAAGCAGCGTAGCCAATGCTTAATCGATGATTTGACGTCATTTTTGCACAGATTTAGTTCAAAACGTACAATATCACAGAGACATAGGATTTATAAGTAAAAAGGTCACCTGAGCGAGGGGAAACGAATCAGAAAAAGTCGAAATTAAATTAAAAGTGCGGTAAAATAGGAGAAAATAGAAAAGGGAGCGTGAATTTATTTAAGGACCGGTGTGCGTATAGCGGCGACATATCGGCGTAGGATGGGGCGAGGCAATAAATAGCGCCGCGACCCCGGCGCGGACGGGGCGCCGATAGCTCATGAAATACCACCATTAGACCGGGAAACGATGTGACGATAGAATCTTGTAATGTAGAGAACTTATTATTATGGTGATTTTTTTCAAATCAATCGGCATTACTGCACACGAGATGAATTTTGATACACTAACTGGTGCCCACTACTTCGTTCGTGTGGATTAAGTTTTTTTTTAATTCACGTGGGAACTCCCCAATTTTCCGGTATAAAAAGTAGCCTATGTGTTAGTCCAGACTGTAAGCTTTCTCTGTGCCTTTCAGCCAAATCGGTTCAGTCGTTGCGGCATCCAAATACCTATTAGTAGGATTAGGTCTCTCGTACATAGACTTTCACATGCCTAGATCTTGCGTCGCCTGATGTCGTCGTTGCGTCGTCTGATGTATTCGATCAACCCATGGAGGTTCTGCATATCCGGCGCATTCCAGTGTGAGGCCTTACCTCCAGCACTTCAAAGGTCAGAAAAACCTACATAACGCAAACTTTCTATTAATTTTTCACATCAGGAAATGCAATAAACAGTACATTTTTTTTCTGGTGGGAACCTTGACCGTGGCTAATTACCACCCTACCGTAAAGGACGTGCCGCCAAGCGATTTAACGTTCCGGCACGATGGCGTGTAGACTTCAGATCTTAGACTGCATCGTCACTTACCATCAGGTGAGGTCGCAGTCAAGGACTATCAAGGACTGTCATGAAATAAAAATTAAATAAATATTTTAAATTTTGACAATAATTCGCATGCGTTGTGTTCAGTATACCTACTAGTGCAAGGATTGCGGCAGTAAAAGGCACGTGCAGCCCGCGGCGTGGGGGGGATGGGGGAAGTATCCATTACGTCACCGCATCTATTATGTATTGTAATGTGGAAGACGGATGCGCGTCGCGTGTCGCCCGCGCCACTTCTGCTAGCGGGCTTGTGAATATTTCCTACTTCGAAGTTCCGAACCAGCAGCATACCTACCTTAGGTAGTATTGTAGTACGACATTATTACTTGCAACTAGGTGATGCCCGTGACTTAGTCCGCGTTTGTTTTTTGAAACTCTTTAAACGTCCAGGATAAAATGTAGCAATTGAACTTCTTAATAGTTCACGTTTCAGTTAGTTAAAAGCTGCAAAAAAGTACTATCATAATATTATTAAATTACTTAGATCCGTAATTAACAAATATAGTTTATCATCTTGCCTGCTTAGTTTGTACCTTGATTGTAAGTTATTTTCTTCCAAAAAAAAAAAAAAACATTTTGAATATCGTAATTATACACCGCATGATTACGAGTATATTCTTTAGACAAAAGTTGCCGGTTTAATAAAGTTTCAAGAGGAAATAAAAAGCGGATATCACCCCGAGTCGAGTATTAATGACCATCGGATCGCAATCAAATTTGGATTACCGCGACAAAGGCGCGCTCTTTGACGGCGCAGCTGAGTGCAGGCGGCGCGGCGGCATATTGCGCTGCAGGCTGCGGCCGGGCGGGTACAGCCGTTCTCGTACTTTTTTATTTAATCGTCTTTGAAGCCTCCAAGGCGTTACGACAACCCCACACCAGCTAGTCCAGCGCTTGAAGACTAAATAAACTAAATAACCGGTTTATTATGGATGCGATCATCCAGCGAGTCGCACTCGATACATGCGACACAAGGTCATGTTTATAGCGATCCTGTCAAGTGACCTTTGCCCAGCGGTGGCCATCGTTGAGGCGATTTACTTGTACCTACTACAGGGCTTGACTAAGATCTTATTATTGAAGGTTTAGGTAAGTTGCAATGTAGTTAAAGTGTCCCAACATATTTTAAGAGATAATATTGTATGTTGCTTAATAGAGTTTTTAAACAAGGTTTTTTTAAATTGTATTAGGTTCTATATTAAAGGCCGAAATAAATCTTACGGAGCGTGATATTTTGTCAGATTTTCAATACAAAAACTGTCAGAACACCTAATTTGTTCATCAGTTAAACGTCACTGGACGTTGGTGAAATCGGCGCTTGATCGGCTCCATTCCATTCCAGAGTCCAAAATCCCGTCTTTAAGGTGAGCTGTAATCAGTCAGTATGTTTCTACTATTACCTGACATACAGCTTTTCAACCAGCGAAGTGATTGCTGCATTTAGTACCGACTCTTCTGAGCAGTATCTTCCTTCCAAACTGATGGTAGAGTCTTAATGGAATAATATTCTCTTCTTCTATACGTCAACAAATGATAACTTTCACGTACAGTATCCGTATCTTCTATTCAGTATAAACGTCATCATTTGGCGTCTATTTAATTTCACGGATGCCATAGTTTCTCAAATGAAAAACACTCAGGACCTTAGAAACTCAACCCTGCCGAATACGTTCAATAATGCAAATGTTATAAGTCGTAGTTCAGTAAGTTCACGCAGGGCGGAGTGTCGAGAGTGGGTAAATCCTCGGGTACGTCAGGGCGGCACGTATAGCTTATCTGTAATTAATCCTTGTTCAAGCGGATTGGAGATTCCAGACTTGGCGTGATCAGATCACCCATCGATGAAATTAGCTTGTATGTTGTTGTTACTTGCGAATTATTTTTTATAATTTAAAAAAAAGCTACGAGGGTTCCAACCCTCTCTCTGATATACAACACACCAGAGCGCCAGAGTGTGCTCTGGTGTGTTGTATATCAAATGATTCAAAAGTTTTTTACCTGTAACCAATAAATTAATTGCTAGATTTTAGTAGAATACGAAATTTTTATTTCTACACGTGTATTATTACAATACCCCCATTAGAGGACCTTTATCTTTAGAAGTTTTGGGAATGTTTAAACTGTCAACCCTTTTCTTTGCAGAAGAGGGGTGTATGGAAGTTTAGATACACCCCACTCATAATATGGTTCCTCTAAAGGAAAGAGGGTAATGAAGCTTCGCGCGTCAGCCAAGGTACCGGATCGTGATCAAGTGCCGTTGCGTTCAATATTATGTATTGGAAGTTATTGTTTTACAATTCGGTCGGGAGGTGGAAGCGCTTTATAGGCTTAGAGCTTTATCTAATTGCAGTAAGCGGAATCGTTAGTCCCGCTTTTGATGGCAGCTATAAAGGCGATTACGTTAACGTCCCTTCCCCCCGCCCCGCACCCCTCCGTCGGCTTTGCTGGAACACGTTTCCAATATACTCGGATACGACGGCATTACCATAGTAAACAATTTCGATAGATTATATGTATTATATGATGGGAAAATAGGGCCCTCTACTAGGAGGATCGACGACATCAGACAAATCGCAGAGACTTTGCATTAAGTCGGCGCAAGTCCCTACCGCGGGAGTGTCGAAGCTCACATGAGGAATCTTTGTTCAAAGGTATTGAACCCGAAGGTGAGGCACCGGACTTCTAATTGTTGATGATGACAAATCTCATAAACTAGTGGTCGTATTATGGGCATCCCCAGCAGTATTGGAGTGTTTTTGACACTTGTTACAAGAACAAAATACCTATATTTCTGTATTCGGCTAAAGGGAAACTTATTAAATAAGAAACACCTAGCTTCATAGCTCGCGCAACGTGCATCATGCATTCCCCCATTGTCCCAATAGTCAATGCAGGAAAGTAAAACTTTGTAAATCCGCACTGCAAGAGCAACAAATCCATGTAATTTTAGCATGAGTCAATTAAGGACTCAGAGAATGTCATAGGCGGGCATCTTTTATCCCGGAAAAATGTTCCTGCGCAATTTTTAAAAATGTAATGACACACGGACAAAATTGCGGACAAAAGTAGTAAGTTAAAAGTAGTAAGTATATGTTCATATCGTTCATACGGGTACAAAAATCGCTAAAATTGTAGTGCTGTTTGATTAACTAAAAGTATGAAAACATTATTATCACGTTTCCGACGCTCTCAGCGCAGCTTCGCTGTCGCTTGCTCGAATCCGTTGAGTGTTGCTGCTCGTGACCTTCAGGCTAGGCGACTCGTACTCAGAAAGACTTGTCCGGCCAGCACGCTGCTCACGTCAGTGGAATGGGCGCTGCGGCGTGATGCCCGCTCGCCGCTCGTGTCTATGCAAATATCGCGTTAACTCTGTTTTGTACACTGGCTTTGTGTGGTTCGTCGTTGCCGGATAAAGGCAAAAGCTGCTGCGAATAGATAAAACAATTATACAAATACAATTGAGGCTGGCCTATTGACCGAGCGATTGAAGGTGCGGACTGAAAACTGAAAAGGTCGACGGTTCTATTCCTATCTTTTACACTATTGTCGCACCCACTCCTAGCTCATTTGGGAGAAATCCCCCTCTCCCAAATATACGTAAAGCTTGTGCTATTATATTATATATCGAATATTAGTCATGTTCAGCAGTTAATATTCTTTTAAAAAAAACTTAGGAGCTAGTTAGTAGATTTAGGAGAATTCTCAACGTAAAATAAGTCTTATCCGAGCCTTTTGATATTTTGGCAAATTTTCAATAAAAAACTGTCAAATGCCTAATTTATTCCTCGTTTAAACGCCCCTTGACGTTGGTGAAATCGGCACTTAAACCAAAATATGAATAGGCACATAGAGAAGATAAAAGAAAAACAATTTCGGTCATTCATTCCCAAGTAGCACAGATAGCTGTATAAATACTCACTTTTAGAACTATTTGAAACTCTATGCGTATTAAGACTCTTTTAAGAGTACACTGGTGATCCTACAGCTGCATAATAGCTGTCAGTGATATTTAAACAGGTTAGGCTGAATAAGGGCTGTTTAGTGGATAAAATTACGCCAAATGCTGTATAAGAGGTATTTGTGAACTCTTATTACACTGACTTATTAAAGGGGCACGTGTGAACTATTATGAAGTTAATAGCTATATAATGGATGATATGTGACCCACATTACAGCTTAACATGAATCCACCATTTTATTGTATAACCTCATAACCTATATAAATATACTGATTCATTTTTCAACTTTTATGATGTTTTGTGTATGAATTAGGAATGGATTGCATTAGTTTTTACTTCTCGATATCATAATAACAACTTTTTATCTTATAATTCGACCGTAGCAATTAACATAGTCGTATGTGAAAAATCACTACTTTAGGGTACGGCCGTTCAAAGTTTCAAATATGTGAAAAGTGAAGAATAGTCAATATATCTAATTTTTGCATTTGCAAAAACCAAAGATGGTTGGTTGATTTTAAAAGTTTCATAATTGGTGGGGGCATTGCTATTTTTATTCTAAGACCTTTAATGCAATAAAATGAAAATCGCTAAAATGTAGATCCGACACTGTTAATTGCTACGGTCGAATTCTTTTCAAAGCACTAAAAATTGTTTATTCAAGTTTTCATCACGGCTTATTTATATCACGAAACTAATTAAAAACCGAATATTTTCGTGGCGCACTAAAATTTTCTTAGGTAATATATATGTATAATGTCAGTAAAATTACATTCCCAATCATTTTTCTTTTATAAATATGAAAACAATGCACTTAACTTTGAATATATAACCACACGTATTCAATCAAATTCAATTCACTCCACGAAGTATATTAATTTGCTAGATTTGTATTATCTATGGTTTGCTACTTCACTTTTACGTCACGTGACATATTTGCTGAATAAAGAGTAACTTGTAATCTTTTACTCAACTTAAGGCTGTATAATTTGTGCCCATTTAAGAGGTATAAGAGCTGTATACGGCCGTATTGTTTAAGTATTAAACATCAAGGTACATTTACCTACATTGTAGTGGCAACACTCAATTGATATAGTTTGTTAGCATTGTTCTCTTCTACCGGGGACCTCGCGGGTGTAACATGTCTCTATAATAAAATGTGTGTGAATTAAAACATTTGTACCCTAAAAGCCTTGTTTCCACTATCTACAAGAACCAGCACAACAAACCCTCGTTCATGGTCCTTCGACAGGGAAAACTACAGCGTAGGTAACGAATCAAGCTCAAAACAGGTACGTTGCGATCTCAAGTTTATTACTTGACAATTCCACACATCAGCCGCCATTGCTACGTTGCCGCTCCAGCCCGGTCGCTATGTCGCTATCGACCGCATTTCGACGAGTTCACGCAATCCTTCATAGCACATCGTGAATCGACGCAAGAAAGAGCGAGACAACGCGAACATCATCGAGGTCGTTAAGTTAGGAGAGCGAGAGAGACGGCAACATTCACGTTGTACATCACCGCCGCATGAGTCTACGGGAAGAGTCTACCAACCTGACGGAATCATAATTATAACAAAAATTCGCCATTTTGTGATCGAGGCTCATACACTCTTCAGAACTTTTATGTATTGTAAAAATTCTACATTTAAATAATTAAGCGTAGCGTGAATTACAGTGTTAAATATACGAAATAAAGTGTTGTGTTGTGTGTTTTCGCTAAAAACATATAGATATAACGTCGATCGCCCTCAAAAATGGAAGAGGATCTGTCAAGGAAAAACGTGGCGCGTGGATATTGCAAGCGCGCAATTACACGCCTCCAAAGCTACCTCGAGGCGGAAGCTTCCAATTTGTATAAAATAAACTCCGATGAGCTACTGGTTAAACATGATCGTTTGCAGAAAGCTTTTTCAGACTACGAGGATCTCTGCAAAGAAATTTTATACCTCAACCCTGATGATGATGAAATGATCGAAATAGTGGAGGAAAGATACATGAAAATGACTGCAATGTTGAACAAAGCCATTCAACAACAAGGGTACGCCGTCCAGACGTCGTCGACTTCAACACCACAGTCCATTTCAACGAAAACTCGATTAAAACCAGTGGACATTGCGGTATTTAACGGTAATTTTACGGACTATATACCATTCATCAATTTGTTTAAATCAATGATACATAACAATCCGAATCTAGATTCTATTCAAAAGCTTTATTACCTAAGATCGTATTTGATAAATGAACCTTTAAATTTAATAAAAAATTTACCTATTACCCCTGATAGCTATAGCGAAGCCCTCAAATTGTTAGAGGATAGGTATGATAATAAATATAAAATTGTAAACGAACACATAAGCCATTTATTAGATTTAAAACAAATACCTAGGTCCACAGCTAGTAATTTAAGAGATTTTGTATCATCAATTAAACAGCAAATTGCTGCAATTAGCGTTCATGAGCCAAATGTAGTTCATTGGGATGCTATACTTCTTTGTATTTTCTCCCGCAAATTAGATAGTTATACAGCGAGAGCATACCAGCTAGACAGGGATGCTAAGGTCAAGCCGAGCCTCGAAGAATTTATCAAGTATCTTGAAGCAAGGGCCTTGGCTTTAGAAAATGCTGAGCAAGGCCACACTACGGGGAGCGCAAAGGTAGCAGCCCACGCCACGCAGGGATCATCATGCACTTACTGTAAGTCAAACCATAAACTTTTTAAATGTAAGAAGTTTCAATTATTACCCGCACAAGACAGAATAACATTTATAGAAAAGAATAAACTGTGTACCACGTGTATAAATGCACATAGGGGAAAGTGTAAATTTCATTTCAGATGCTCAGGCTGCAAGGGTGCCCACAATAGCCTGGCCTGTGCTAATACTGCCCCCGCACCTCCTGTCACTTTGACAGGCAATATTAATAAGGCATGTGCTACTGCACCTGCCTCTCCTGTCACTTCGACAGGCAATGTTAATAAGGCATGTGCCGCTCCTGCCACTGCCTCTCCTGTCACTTTGACAGGCAATATTGATAATAATGTGCTTCTTCCTACAGCGAGAATAAAAGTTTTTAGTAGGGAAGGCAGAGAATACCGCATCAAAGCCCTGCTAGACAGCGGGTCACAGGTATCACTAGTGACCTCTAAGGTCATAAAAATATTAGGTTTATCTCCTAAACCCAATCACACAAGTATAATTGGTATATCTAATTCCAAAAATGATGCAAAATATTGCATTCCATTAGAAGTGCATTCTATGCATATGCCCTTCAAAACAACAATCAACTGTCATGTTGTTGAAAACATAACATGCAAACTCCCTCAAAACCAAATTGATAGTTCAAAAATTGACATACCGCACAATATTACCTTAGCGGATGAACAATTTAATGTGCCAAGTGAAATACATATGCTAATAGGAGCCGATGTGTTTTTTCAGACACTGTTACCGAGCCAGCACAGTGTGGTGTTGAAGCCAACGAGTCTGTGCTCTACGAGTGACCTGCGAGTATCGCAGCTAGCTTCTACTACTAATCACAGCTTAACTTCACAACATGCTTCTGAACTGCACATAATTCCTACACTTTTTGGTCACATAGTAGGAGGAGGTTTGCCAATTTATTTATCTAAACCAACATGTAACAAAGTGGTTCTTAAATGTGAATTAGGCATAAAGGAAACAATTTCTCAATTCTGGTCTACTGAAAAGGTGCCAGAGTTATTCAATGAAAAAACATCTGAAAAGGAGTTGTGCGAACAAATATTCAAAGATTCAGTCAAATTAGAAAACAATCAATTCCAAGTTGCCATGCCATTAAAATTACCTTTAAAAGATGTAAAGGATGCTTTAGGAGAATCTTTTCACTTTGCTTTAATAAGATTTCTAAATTTAGAAAAGAAGTTACATTCAAATCCAGATTTATTCATGCAATATCAACACTTCATCCATGAATATTTGTCACTAAACCATGGTCATTATGTTGACATTGAGCTGTATGAATTAAATAAACAGGCAGCTTATTATATTCCGCACCATTCAATAATAAATGAAAATTCTAGTACTTCACGTTTTCGTTGTGTTTTTGATGGATCGATGAAGGGAGATAGGAAGGTCTCGCTGAATGACCTGCAACTCAATGGACCTGTAGTACAAAGAGATCTATTTGATGTAGTTATGTTGTTCCGTTTTGGCAAGTATACATTTACTACTGACATAAAACAGATGTTTCGTAATATTAAAATTGATCCCCAATTCACTTCTCTTCAAAACATACTTTGGAGAGACAACCCTAATGAACCTATTAGATGCATTCGTTTAGACACTGTTACATATGGTTTAAAAAGCTCCAGTTACTTGGCAACACGTTGTTTAATAGAGCTAGCGACTAGATATGAAGATATATATCCTCTAGCTTCAAATATATTAAAAATCCATACATATGTAGATGATATTCTTTACTCAGATCAAGATTTAAATTCAATAAAAGCTGCTAAAGGTCAAATACAAAGTTTACTGAAATTAGGTAGCTTTCACACACACAAGTGGGCTTCAAATAATGAGAATATACTGTCTGACATACCTGAATCGGAACAGCAATTTTGTAATTTAGATTTGCAAAAAGAAAACTTCAACATGAGAGCTTTAGGATTGCGAATAAATGTCAAAGATGATAACTTTATAATTTGTTCACCAGAGCCATACAATTCTAAGAAAATAACAAAGAAATCAATATTAAGTTACATTGGTAGGTTCTATGACCCCATGGGTTTCGCCGGCCCAATTGTAGTAACAGCAAAAGCTATTATGCAAAAAGTATGGCTTCAAAATACAGATTGGGATGCTACTCCTCCTCTGAGTATTCAGCAAGAGTGGCTTCAGTTTACAGATGATTTAGCAGCAATGAAACCAATACAATTAGGTAGAAACATAGATATTTCAGATGGAGATATTGCAGAGCTGATAGGATTTGCTGATGCTTCGAGTTCTACGGCCTACGGTTGCTGTGTATATTTACGCTCTGTTACCAAATCAGGTACCACGAATGTCTATTTGCTCTGTTCGAAATCTAGAATCAATCCTATTCAAAAGCAAGGCATGACAGTCCCAAGGCTTGAATTAAATGCTGCACTTTTATTGTCAAAGCTCATACTTAAGACACATGACTCGCTTAAGCTTAAAGTCAATATTAAAAATGTATATTTATTTAGTGACTCAAAAATAGTCCTTGCATGGCTAAGCACTGAATTGTCGAAACTTCAGGCTTACATAGCGAACAGAGTAAGTGTCATTCGTCAAGCTACAGGTGAATGGTCATGGCTTTATGTCAGCTCCAAGGACAACCCTGCAGACCTCATAAGCAGAGGAGTCAAACCGAGTGAATTACACAGCTGCGAAATCTGGTGGAATGGGCCACAGTTTCTTCATAACAGTGAGTACAATTTTAATTCTTGTATACCTGAACTCCCTAGTGATCTCCCTGAGGTGAAAGTGAGGCCTTGCTTAGTACTTTCTGAGGAGGCTGAAGATCAAGGTTCAAATCCCATTGAATACATTTTCAAACGCTTATTTGAATACTCTAATATGAGAAAAATGGTTAGGCTTTTAGCATATATAATGAGATTCAAAAATAATATAAATAAAAAGAAAGATCAAATTAATTGTAAATATTTAAAAAGCTCAGAACTTGAAAATGCTTTAATGATAATTGTAAGGCATGAACAAAACATATATTTTAAATCAGAACTAATGGCTATTCGCAAAGGCAACCATTTAAAGAGCAATCTTGCAAACCTGCATCCATTCATTGATAAGCTAGGTCTTCTACGTGTAGGTGGTAGGCTTCACCATGCTGCTATGCCTAATGCACGAAAACATCCTGTCATACTACCAAAAGACTCTTTAATTACTAGCTTGATCATAAAAAATGAACATGAAAGGTTACTGCATGCAGGACCTAAGCTCTTACTTTCAAATTTAAATCAAAGATTTTGGCTTGTAAATGGCTTATCACAAGTTAAAAAAATTACCTATAAATGTATTACTTGTTTTAGAAATAAGGCGACAGTGGCTCAGCAGCTGATGGGATCGATGCCAGCCAGCCGCGTCACTGTCACAAGCCGTCCATTTGAAAAAATCGGAGTGGATTTTGCTGGCCCAGTAGACGTTAAGCTATCGCGAATCAGGCGCTCTGTCGTTGGCAAAGGTTATATTTGCATTTTTGTATGCTTTGTCACAAAAGCGGTTCACTTAGAGCTAGCTTCAGACTTAACAACAGAAAACTTCCTCGCTTGCCTTAGACGAGAGATAAGTAGACGTGGAATTCCCAGTCAAATCCACTGCGACAATTTCAGTTCATTCAAATCGGCCAACAGTCAGTTGCATGAGCTTTATAAATTGCATTCCTCCCAGAGCCACCAAGCGAAGGTACACGAGTTTGCTGCAGAACAAGGAATAAGTTTCCATTACATCCCATGTTACTCTCCGACTCATGGAGGGCTCTGGGAGAGTGCAGTTAAAAGCACCAAATATCATTTAAAACGAGTGGTACAAAAGGCTTCATTGACATATGAACAGCTTCACACAGTTCTCTGTGAAATTGAAGCTGTACTTAATTCCAGACCTCTTTTACCACTGTCATCGGACCCAGATGATTTTTGTTACTTAACACCGGGTCATTTTTTAATTGGAGGTCCATTAAAAATGTATCCTGAACACGATTTGCTTGATGTATCTCAAAATAAACTTAAATATTGGAAAATTTGTACAAATTTGAAACAACAATTTTGGAAAGCTTGGTATAAGTATTATCTAAATATTCTTCAAAATAGACCTAAATGGCGCCAAGTTAAAGATAATGTTAAATTAGGAAGTTTGGTAATTTTAAAAGATGATAATTTACAACCAATGTATTGGTCTATGGCCAGAATTGTGAGGTTATGTCCAGGTCATGATGGAAAGGTTAGGGCTGTAGAGGTCATGACCCCAAATAAAAGAACACATGTTCGAGCCATAAATAAAATATGTATTTTACCTATAGATTCAGAATAGCATAAGGCATAAGTTGTATAAAAAATGTGCTTTATATTCTTGTTTACTTTAGTTTATATTTGCGTAGATCTGTTTATCATAGTTGGTTAACACATTGAAATTGTAAAATTAACAGTATAGATTTTAAGTGATAATCATTTCATAAAAAGTAATTAACATTCGTGAGGCCGCAGTATGTTTAAGTATTAAACATCAAGGTACATTTACCTACATTGTAGTGGCAACACTCAATTGATATAGTTTGTTAGCATTGTTCTCTTCTACCGGGGACCTCGCGGGTGTAACATGTCTCTATAATAAAATGTGTGTGAATTAAAACATTTGTACCCTAAAAGCCTTGTTTCCACTATCTACAAGAACCAGCACAACAAACCCTCGTTCACGTATACAGCCCTTATGCAGCTTTTTTATACAGC
Source organism: Hipparchia sbordonii (assembly GCA_038048805.1). NCBI lineage: Eukaryota > Metazoa > Arthropoda > Insecta > Lepidoptera > Nymphalidae > Hipparchia > Hipparchia sbordonii. The sequence continues at coordinate 17,187,265 of CM076098.1, forward strand.
TTTAAGCGTGACGGGAATTCGTTATTCAGCTGCTAAGCAGCCTTCGTGTGCTACTTGGGTTGATACAGGTTCAGACTAGTTTGTTGGTTTGGTGATTTGTCCTTCAATCGTGCTGCAACAAAGAAACGGTCCAACGTATTTTCTGCACGGTTATTAATGAGGACTTGGAGAGTGTCGTATGTAAGACAGATTTTTTTAAAATCCCCCGCAAACCCATTATTTTCTCGGAATAAAAATATTTTTTTAATCTTTAACTATATCCATCCAAAACATACGTAGATCGATTACTCCATTGTTGCTTGATTGACGAACGAATCAACGATGTGTGTGTAGCCCGGTACGATTACCTATGCACTAGTGGTGCTCGTGTGCTAGTGGTGGTCCCCGCAGTTCGTGGACGGCAAGTCGGCTAATGCCGCACGTGTCTATGCAAATGCTCCGAAGCCTTCCTTCGAGGCAAGGCCGGGTCGACGACCGGCTGCAGTGAGATCCAATTATACACCGGAATTGGATACGGCTTGTGAGATACTGCCTATTGTTTTATGTAGATAGTAGATACAAGTATTTTGTTTTAGGAAAAACTAAGTATAAAGTTCTGCGAACTCGTGTGTTGTTTGATTTGTTTTCTTCTCTTGGATACGTAGGTGATATCTACAGCCTGTTGTATGATTAATTTTTTTATATATATAATATCAATACTATCGGCCTTTTAGCAAAATGTGACCTGGGAGGCAGGTCCCTCGTGCAGTCACGCGAATGCTTTGAGATTCAATTTGCCTTTCACACTGATCTCTCACCCATCCCGGCGGCGCTCGCACCAAGCCCAGAGTAGTGGGTTGATTTACTTTTTTATTAGGTTCATCGAGAACTATGTGTGTGAAAATCAATATGACCGATGTTCCGTAATCAGATCATCAGTTTTTAAACATGTATGTGAGTGAGAACCTTTAGGTACATACTATTATTTATTATGTGATAGAAGAGAAAAGATTCTCATAAAATCCAGTGAACGCTAAAGTCGAATTCCGGTGCGTTCACGGCGAGGTCGCCGTAAAGTCCCCCAAGAACGCCTCACAGTAAATTGAATCACTCGGCAAATATTTGCGATACACCGGCCGCGACCAGCCACTCGCATGATAAATGATACACTCGATACACGTGTCGGAAACGATATAAAGAGGAAAGGGTACGTGGAAGCGAGATGTATTTTTGGTGTCACAATGAAATACGATGTCACTGCTGAATGCGCTACCCCTGCTTTTGTCCGGCCTTTTCTATAAAAGGAAAATGGCAAAATTAATTGATTTTGGAAGCAATTGTGTTAGTGATGCCACTTTTCCATACCATTTAGACAGGATTTTGGTAGCGATAGATCTTTATGATGAAACTGACGAGATAATGAGGGCTGCGCTGGATCTCAACGTACGTAACGCGCGTGCAATACGTGATGATGAATAATGAATAAATAGTAAGCGTACCAAAAGCACAATACTTAAAAAGAAAAGAATATATGACCAATATTCCAATTACGCGTAAAGCCTGTGCTATGAACAGGTACAATAAAAGACAGGTTTGAACCGACGACCTGTCGGTTTTCGATTCCTCGCCCTGTCCGTTGCACTATTGAGGCTTCGCAAAGTTGTTAAAATATAGGTTACCTTATAATTAGGTGTAAAGAAATTGTAGGAAAATAAATTTTCACTTTATCTCGTCGATGATCTCTAATAAAAATAAAAATATTATCTTCAGCTATCAGTATGCATATCATAAAGCACAGTAAACGCAGTATCCGTACTTATCGCGTAATTTATGATCTGCTGCCGGCGCGGCTAGGTTTTTGCCGGCGAGTGGCCGATGGTGGCCGGTGACCGGGCGCGTAAATATTTGCCGCGTGATTGAATCGGCTCTTTATGGCGGTCTGCGAGAGGACCGCTGCCGTAAGCTAGTCCCGAATACGTCGATACACATAACACGCTTCAAGATATAGGTGCAAATACGAATATTTCTTTAGGGCGTTTTTCAACATCGTCAAATAAACTTCTACCGACAGAATAGCTGTTTAAGAATTTTATTAGCAACAAAAAAAACTGTCAAATGCCATATTTCACCCAAAACAAGTCCAAAACAAGCGAACGTCACTTGCTTGCTCAAATAAATTCCAGGATGAAGAGATAAGATCGTCATAATTTATTCATCGATTAAAGTTTACATAGCGACGACAATATAGGGCCTTGTGCTTAAGGGCCGAAGGGGCATAGTTGCGACAGCGTATATCAAATTCAAATTTAAATTTATACATTTGATTTAGGCCAACCTGTTGCTCTTATGACACGTCCAGACTCTAGCCGCGTGCCGGTTCGGAATGCAAATTCTGCTGAGAAGATTCGGCAAGCCTCAGCAGTTACTCTTTTCAAAACAAACTAATACAATATCACCTAATATTAAACTATATATATATATATATATATATATGTTAATATGTAAGCCTATATTTAGGACTTTGGATTTGTTAAAGTAAAAAAACTTCCTACATTCAATTAAAATAAGGTCATTCGGTAACTTTATATAAAATTCAGTAGGAGTAAATTTTGTACATAACATTTTAATTTAGAAATGAATTGAGATTCTGTCGAATGTATTAATATGAAAAGAGAAACTGCTGAGTTTCTTGTCGGCTCTTCTCAGCAAAATCTGCATTCCGAACCGGCGATAGAGTCTCGACGTATCATAAGTGCCACGGATTGGACTACATGAAATAAATAATTTTAATGCGCACATTTATTAACATTACAATAATTAATGCTTAACCAAATAGTACTTGCTCGTAGGTGCTCACTAGCCCACAGCACACGTCGATATATCGACGATGGAAAACAATAAGGGCGTATCCCATTAAAAGGTCGTAACTAGACTACGTATAAGGTAATAATCAGCTTTTTTTTCTGCGTCGATTGGTGTAGGTCTGGTTGCTCTACGATGACATGAAATTCAAAATTTAGACAGTAATTTGAAAATTGTGTTTAATTTTTTGGGTGTAACTGCCCATAAAACAGCGTATTTATACTGTTTGGAAATACGGCTAGCAGCAGTTTGTGTTTTAAATTAAAAGAAATATACGCCGTTCCTGTTTATATGCACCACAGCCGTTACGACCTTTTTGCGGGATGCATTTTTTATAACTCCTTGCTTACGACATTTTAGCGGTTTATATTTTTCTATAGCGAAAGAATAACTTCTGAGATACTACAATTTTATGGGTGATTGAAATCAATCCAAACCATTATAAAACCATATTACCAGCATAAATATTTTATATTATTTAGTTAATACGAATCATAGGTCCCGCCATTTCTGGAATATACCGGTTTTTCCTAAGATACGCCCTAGGCAAATTACCTTAGTCGCTGCGCGGACGCCGTAACGAAAGGTTGTGTATGTTTTATCTTAGTGAAATCGTGTTGCGAAAACTTTGGAGTGTATAATTTCTCTAAATCACGGTATGTATCTATAGTTTTATTTACCTAGTGATAAGTTCCGTGATACTTATGTGTTTTTTAGACAAAATCGAAGGATAATGTTTGTAAACAAACCTTAAAAATCAGTGTTCTATTCCTATTTAAAATCGCTTTGCGTTGTAAGATTTTGGAATGTAATGTTTTGTCATGAAATTTTACTACATTTGTAATACAAATCACAAATATAAGAGGTTTTATTGTTTACAAACATTCTCTTTGATTTTGGCTTAGTATAGTAGGATGGGTGAGAAAGGCGGAGGTGGCGTTGTCTCAAAAAGGCCTATGTCCAGCTGTGGACGGATACGGGCTGATGGATGGATGGATGGATAGTAGGTACCTAGTTATAATAAAAAGTAATCAGTGAATAGTTGGTAGCTGATTAGATAAAACTACAAAAATAGGTGTACCCTACTTAGGGGCAACCATTCTTTTTGAAGTTTACGCAGGCTTGACTTACCGTAATGCCAGCCAAAGACGCTCAAGTAGACTTGCGCAAGTCTGACTTTGCGCAAACTACCAAGTATAGAATATTGCGCAATATTTTATCTAGATACGCTCAAATAGACTTGTACAAGTCTGAGTTTGCGTAAGTTTACTTGAGCGTGTGTTGCTGGCGTTACGTTTCGTATGTTACTGTAGCAGCAAGAGAGAGCAGAAGTTTTATTTCAGTCGTGTGGTCTAAAGCACACTCGTTTAATTTTTTTTTAGATGGCCAACCGACGAAAATGGAAAGATGATCTGAAACCCACAAAAAATGTCGAACAAATTTACATAGACGGAAAACTGGTTAAGGAATCTAAGAATAAAGAAAGAAAACACGATTGTATTGAATACGATTCGAAGTTCCAATATTCTGGTTCCAAGGATAGCGATTGTCTAGCACGCTTACCATTAACTCCTCACCTAAGAAAACGTAATATTGATTCGTTAACACCCAATTTTCGCAGTCCAAATTCCTATATATATTAATCCAATTTAATAATGTTATTTAACTTTAAATACCTTTTTAGTGTTAAAGTTGTTGTTGACTTTGAATGTTATTTTTGCTATTGTTTTTTTATGTTTTTCAATGTCTTTAAGGTACATATTGAAGTCCATTTTCAACAAATTGTGTGAATTTAAAATACCCTTTATCACATGTAACTTTTTAAAACTTCAATAAATTTACATTCAATCAAGCTTACGACATTTTATTGAGATCATTGCGTTTCTAGAGGTTTCACATACGACCAATTTTCTAACCATTGTATGAATTATGAATGTGTTTACACCCCTTTTCTAAAAGTAAATCAAAAAAATCCCTACGTACGACCTTTTTGAGGTCGGTGAATTACTTAACATTTTCTGATTCAGTACAAACATCATGTCGAGATACTACGTTTTTGACGTCTGCAATTTCTGTTTATAATGGCTGTAACTTGAATAACTTTATTCCTAGCAATAGGAAGTTATAAGTTTGTAGTGCACTCAATACAGGTTTTTATTTTATAGTAATGGTGTAAAAATCATGTTCACACGATTTACCGTTAAAAAGATATGAATTAATTTCCCTATTTTTATCTGTTTTTTGGCTCTGGTGTAAAGTTGGGATTTCCCGGGTTACGCCCTTATTGTTTTCCGTCGTCGATATCGAGTATCAATTAGCTGCAACATGAAAGCTTCGCCGGCCGCACCGCTTAGCGCTTCGATAGACGCTTTGGTAGCTTTCAATGATGGACCTCGGTCTGCCATCTTGTATTGCCGCTTGACCAATCAGAGGTCGAGGCTGCAGACATCATTTATGTTATTGTATTAAAGGCAAAGTAACTCTAGTTGAAATGCGATGGCGTTTTCAATGAGATGGGGACAACTTGTTTCATTCGTCTATTATTTATTTAATTAATGCATATTACAATTGCAGCAAAAAGCATTTCAGATATTTCTTAGCCAGAAGCAATACTATAATTAGAAAAGAAAATTAGAGAAGTCACGCCAATGGTGAATAATTAACTGTTTGTACTTTCATATAAAATCTTGTAGGAGTGTTCTGTGATTTGAAGTATTCTATAACCCTCTATTTGTGCTTTGCAATTGAGGTATCAATAATATTTGCTTTCATGCAACAATTGCGTCACGATAGTGATCTGTTGCGATTCTTGAAAGGACATATCCAGCAGAGGACGTATAAAAGTTGATGACGACAGTAACAAAATAGAAATCAGCCTTTTGATATGTACGAGTATTATATTATTTGGTAATAGAATAGAATGAATGAATTTGTCACTCTGACCATCTCTCTGAGAGCCGTAATTTTCAGGCTTTGAGTCGTGACTCTTGATAATTTATTACCTACATTAGTAAGGTTTATCTTAGGATAATACTAAGCCACGGAGGAAAGTAAAACTTCTAATCAGTACCTACTAATTTGGGGCAATGCACCGTAGCGAATACTGAGACTTTAAATGCACTCGCCTTCTTCTGCATTTTGCACCACAAGCAACTATCACATCAAAAAAAATGCACCAAATACTAAACGAGAAATATGTAAAAAATATTTAATAACGTGTTAAAACTGTAAACGCCGCGTCCATTCCTAGCGACGTTTTGAAACTCGCCCATTGATCATCCGTTTTAATATCCGTAACGAAACAAAGAGCGTACGTGCGCTATTTTCGCTAAAAATCCTCGAAATCCTTTTTAAAATTGCACTCGCGGCATGATGCATGTAATTAAAAAGTGGGGCAACGCCACCTGGATCCGACCAGTGTAATGAGACCTGCGTACTCAGTAATAATAATTTCACTGTTGATTATATAAAGGGGTCATGTTACAATAGTCGATGTGTGCGTGGGGAGGTATATAGAGGCAGAGTGGAGGGGCTAGGGGGGGAGGGGGGCATTGATGAAACCGCGGACCTTTGATGTCTGCGTCGGATGATATGTTGATTTATATGCGATATTGGAGTGCCCGGGAAATGATATTTTACTGGAGCTTCCACTGAGGTTCACTCTCGAACACGATCCGTAGATCTGCTCGGATGTTAATATAACTTTAACAAGTTATTTATTAAGTCGAAGTTATCACAACATTTTGAATTTTTCAATGCCTAAGTTAATCTTTCTGATCTGAATTGAAACAAAATTAATTCTAATGTGAATTAGAAATGAGGAAAATCCAGAAATTTCCTTCGGAAATCCAGAGACACTGACATAACTTATCGAGCTGCAGCTGAAGTAACAATGCGCGGAGCATATTGTTGTTGGGGTTCTAAGGCGTTGGAGTGGCGACCTCACACGGAAAAGCGCTGCGTTGGCAGACTTCACTGACAACGTGGACTGAAGTCATCAGACGAGTCGCAGTAAGCCGCTGGATACAGGTGGCGCAAGACCGAAACATTTGAAAGTCTGTTTAAGAGACCTATTTTCAGCAGTCGTCGTCTATTGGTTGATAAAGAAGAAAGAAAAGAAAGTCAATCTTAACCGAGAGACCTCCTCTGCTGTGATGACGTGGAAGCTTCACTTATTTATATGAGCCAATACGGGAGTTTGTGGAGATTATTAGAACAGACTTATTTCTAGCAGTGGAAATCTATTGGTGAAATAAGTTGGTTATAATATACTCAAAGTGAAATAATGAAGGCAGGTATGCACATCGTTTTTTCACTGCAGAGTTTGAAAGATAATGAAATTTGAGCTATCGCGACATTGTCGATGGACGCGCGGTATCGGGATATCGATTAAACTGCGTACAATGCATACGGCAACAAATTCATCAATCCCGATTTATGGGTCAACCCTGGAACACCTGCACCCACTTGCATTAATTCGTCTATCTACCTAGCTAACTCAAAATTCAAACTATATAACCGAATTAAAAAATGTCACATAAAGGTTTGATTTGTGACACATTAAATTCTATTGGATCAGTTTGTTCACCAATCCTTACCTTAACCAAATAAATCCATGTTGCTTAACCGACAACAAACGATTAATTACTAAATGAAAACAAACGGGTTGACACAATACATCTCAACAGCAACATAGGGTCAAATCTAATGTAAAAAAGCTGCTTGGCGACATCTCACATTCTCAAAAATCTAACAAAACGTAGTATATTAGTAACTTTACTAGGGGAGAGATGAAATACATTGCTAATGCTAAAACCATTATAAAATAAAAAATCTTAATATCCATACCAAGTAGCGTAAAAACTTTAGGAGTTTTTGAAATAGTATACCTAATTATGTTTGTGGTGCAAAAAATAAATCAGTAAGTATAAAAATACCTGCACAAAAACCCTTGAATTAAAACTTGCAAGTACAGAAAGCAAAAAATGTTTGTTACGGACCAAGAATAAAATCCTTATATTATTTTCGCGAGCTGTAAGAGCTTAAAAAAGCGTATAGTTTTTAACTTCACTGAACTAATAACAAAGCAAACTTTGCTACCATTAAGCTTCAAGTAATTTTAAAGAATAAAGAATATAAAGTTGTACGTAGTGAAGTGAGCGGAGCGGAGTCGGGAGCGTGAACCCTGAAAAGCTGTTCGCAGTTCCCGCGAACAGAAAATCATATTATCTATTATATAGAATCCGGTATCCAATCAGCTTTAAACCCACCATTAGTATCTAGGTTCTGACTCTGGTAAATTCTTCTATATGAATGGGTGAACAGAATAAACCGACTCTATATTATATTATAGTTGGCGATAATACGGTAGAGTGTTTTTCTAAAAATGATTGCAAAAGTATAACGTTTGAAATCGCCTCTGATTGGCTGATACTCAATCACAATTGGCTAAAATGCATTGTTGCAGAAAGAATGTGACAAATTCAGCTATGATTGATGCAGCTTTTACAGAATCGACACACAGGTTGCAATAGGGAGCAGTTTGGTCATGGAAGTACGGCTCAATATAATTAATTTCGTTTAGAATAGCGCAGAAGTCACTTGTGCTCGTCAATGCTGAAGTGCTAAGCTTGGGCTCAGCCTCAGCCCTGCAGTGCGCTCTGAGTAGCGTCTCTGGTTGTTTGAGCGTTCGTGGCTGAGTGGGTAAGTCGGCTGCTTTAGTTATTGACATACTTTCACGCGCATTAGGGGAACGTAAAGTTGGTAAAGCTGAGCTAGAAAAATGTAGTGTGACGTCTTTCTACATTCAGAGGGCGACTGTGTAACGCATCTGACAATTTTTTGATAATATATACGCTATATACACAATTAACTGAGATATTATAATTGATTGCCTCGTTCTGTTAAAAACTTAAAACCTATCAAAATTGCCTGGAAAAATGTATATAGTTATTATGATTAAATAACTATATTAATTGTTAATGTTGATAAAAAGTATATGCGATTTAAAAATAGCCAGTACAATAATCTGATCAAATATCAATCTCGTAAGAATCCTTTACCTAATAAAATTCGTATTGTACTCTGTTTATTTGGTATTTTATTGTTTGTTACAATAAACGATATTTCATTAGTCTTAACAGAATTCAAGTATTAATATTACACTTCCAATATTTTATTGTAGAGATCTCTCAATTCGTTGGTGATAATTTTGATTTTATTCTAAACACAGATTTTATTTATTTTGTATCGGCTGATTAAAACAATTTCATACAGGTCTAATAATACAAGTAGTGACTAACTATCTATTGAGGCTGACTATTGACAAAGTTGAACAGAACCAACTGTTGGAAAATCTCAACTTATTCACCGGTTAGCTGTAAACAAATAAAACTGTACGTATTTCACACAAAAGCCTCATTTGATACGCTGTTTGAAACTACTGAGACCCGTTTCCTATCCAGTTTAAAACTAAAGCACGCAATGACACAGTGTAACAAAAGTGGCTCGGAAAGGCCACAGTGTGTCGAAGAATACTCACCGGCCAGCACGAGGAGGAAGGCGACGCTTCCGGCAAGCTCCATGCCCTGCAAATATCAAAATTCCAATAAGTTTCTCTACCATGCAGCACTCCTAAACCAATATGAATTTTATTGCGCTTGAAATAGAGTTCAAAATTAATTAAAAATATAGATATTATTATTGTTTGACACTTAAGTTACAGCAGCGATTTAATTTGAATTGCTTTACTTCAATATACTCAATGAAATTTTGTTAAAAATTTTCATTTATGGTTAAATATACGTAGTATTAAGTTTTTAACTAATGAGAATATACTAATTTTATTGTACATTTTTGCATTTTCTGTGAGTGTGAGTGATTTCGTGTGACTAAAATACCTATGTATAAATTGAATCTACAGCGGAATTAGAATCTCTCAGTTTGCTTCTTGTCAATTATGTTTTTAAATAGTTCTTAACAAAGATAACAGTTAATTTTAATTTCTCCTCTGATAATAAAAAGTAGTAATCGCTAATAACAATCATACGAAGCGTTGTGCCCCTGTGTGTACTTTGTATATAATATGTAGTCGTCTGTCTGGACAGTGCAAACAAAACCCTCCTGTATTACTTGGCATTCTTTTGCAGGCTTTTGTTGCGGAGCCCATTCTCCTTCTTGAGGATCTACCTACCAAGTGTTTTGTATACGCAGCAATTTGTTATTAAAACCTGGCCAAGTGTCCGCACTATGTACGCACATACAATTCCATTTCTTTTATCTTTTATGAAGCGGGAATTCCTTTTTTTTTTCTGAAAATATTAAAGGTAAACTTACAATTACTACTACCCGACCAACCCCAACAACATACTCGAGTGGAATGGTGTCAAACAGTACTGGTTGTATTCTCCCTCCAAAATTGAGTCAGCGATTATTTCACAAATAAAGGCAATTAGCCGCCACATTTTATTATTGAACGAGCGAAGCGAGTTCTCTGAGTCAACTAGGGCGCTTGCCTACTAGACAGAGAAGTGTGTCCGTATAAATGTCTGTCAGAGCCCTATAACTTCTGAATTACTGAATATTAGAACGTGAAACTTGCTTGAAAATTCAGTTATATCCTGTACTTGAACAACAAATACTAAAATTAGATAAATGTTATAAAGAAACGAAATTATTTAATTTTAATGCGCCATCTATTAGCATTATTGTAATAGCTTCACTATAATGCTAATAGATGGCGCTGTGTCAGTAAAACAGTTTTATGTCAACTATTATTTTTTTTATTGCGTCTAATGTTAAAGTTAATTATTACAATATATAATTAAAACTTTTGGGAATTATGGGATATCGCGAGGTCTCAGTTCGGGGCGAACCACTAGTATTTCTAAGTCTTTATTAAGACTCTTTTTGTATTTCACTATCTCTAATTTGTCATTTTGAAAGATTGCTAATACAAAACCTTCAAAACGTCACCGCATTGCATCGTCCTTTACCATCAGGAGAGATCACAGTCAAGGACTATCTTGTCAATAAACAAAAAGTGTATTTGGGGATAGCGAAAAAGGTCAACTTATTCGTAAATATTGCATCTTGAAAGATTAGGTATACATAAATATTAAGTACTTGATTCTGGTATAGGTACGAGGTTCTCTTATTTTGTTTTAAGTCCACAAATCAATGAATTTATTGATAAAATAAAATTTAATCCTTTTTGTTTTATTGTAACCTTGATTCTTTATTAAATAAAATTAGAATCGTGAGGACGCGCAAAATATAATTTTCGGCGCAAGTGTTCAGACAAAAACTGTCAAACTCTTAATAACTTTCGTCAACTGTCCAACTTTTTGTAGAATAGGTACATTAGCGCGTGAATATATTATGATTTTGTCGCACTGTTTAAGGGTATGTTGTTAGTTATAGTATTTTGCGTTTGGGTACTTTATATTTTTTAAATATTAGCCGATTTATCAAAGAAAAGATTTTAAACCAGAATATTATAATAATATAAATAAATTGTCGTATAAAATATGTATGTATGAAAATGTTTAAGCCGTTTATGATTTCTCATTTCACAGTAAGTTAGTCAATTATTCACACAATATCTCGGAAAACAATTTCATTTGTCTTCACCCGTTTATAATAATGGCCGCCTCTGACGTAGGCCGAGACACACAAACACGCCGAGTTTAATTAAATTCCTTGATTAAACAATACTAATTGACACTATTCTGCCGCCAGTAGTACTGGATATTAGTAAGGTAATTTCGCTAAGAAGGTGGAAAAATGTTATGGGTATTTTATTACTCACACAAGTATAAGCGTGCGTTTTTTATACATTTAACTTTAAAATTTAGGAAAATTTAAACGTCATCAGTTGAATCAGTGGAGTTCGTTATCAATCTCTTCGGATGCAACGCCTCATATAATTATGGTCAATTTTCACTTCGGATAAGTTTCTTTAACCACTAATTATTGTGTGAACTTCAAATCGAAGACTTATGATATTAATTAATTAAACAAAATCTATAAAGTTTGAAGTATTCAAATTAAACTATAGATTTTTAATTGTAATAGGAAGGCTTTTCCATTCTATGAAATTCACTCCTTTAATGGGAAAAAAGCCACTAAATTGTTTAATCCGTTATATACTAGGATCTTTCAGAAATTCTAGTGGGTAAGCCCGTAATATACAAAAAGAGAGATTGAAAATTGCTTTGATTCAACGCAGACGGAATCGCGAAATACTGTTAGTTATTATCATAAAAGTTTCAATATTTCAATTTATAATAATTAATAAGTGTAAACTTTTAAAAAGAAGTTTTCCGATGGTCTTCTATATTGTTAAGTTCATATTATTATTTATAACTTTTCATACTTACGTCAAATAAGTCTATTCCGAAACTTCACTCAGTCTCAAATCGTAACATTACACTGCACTCACTTAAACTATTTAAACTTTTCCGATTGCGTAGCGCTACGAGCTACGGCGTAGCGCGTAGCACGACCGCGCGCTACCCCAAAACGATTACGAATGGCGGGAGCATCATGCGCGTCATAGAGTAAACACAGCAGATATTTTAAACATCCAGTATATTTATTGTCATACTGGTTTTTCTATATGCAAAGCTTTGTGATATATGTTATATTATGTATACGTCTCATTATGCATTCGCTTGTTTCGGACATAATTGAATGTGAGACCGTGTTTCGCGCAGATTAACTGGCCTTTGTTTCAATGAATTGTGCAAATATTGTTTTTAATATAAAATGTGTGAAGTGTAATGGATTTAAAAAAAAATTATTTGTTTCGGAAAAATGAATTTGATTTCTTGCGACTAGTGTATCGAAATATAATTGAAAGCACTAGTTAGAGCTATATTATAATTACTGCTAAATTAAGTTGTTATTTGTCAAAAGGTTAAAGTCCTTAACCACATTGGGATGAAACTGACAGGTACATGTTATACATATTAACCCCTGAACTGTTATTGAAGCTATAAAGTTAATCTGTTAATTTGTTTATATGTGCATTATTATAGAACTACACAAATACATAGAATATTTTAGAAGATACTTTGGACCGGTACTTGATAACATTTGCCCCGCTGCGGTATAGTCCGTCTGAATAGTCCCTGAAATAGTGGTTTAAGTTCAATCAAAGACTCAAATTTTACACAAAATCAAGTAAAGAAGCTTGTATATGACATTACTAATATATTGCCTTCAAACTTAAACACAAAAGCCGAGCAAATCCCTTAATCGGATATAATATATAGATTGCACAAGGCTTTATCCAGAAATGGGATTCCACATAATAGGTAATATTATTATCATACATATCGGCGCAAAGGCGATTTGAACCCTAGATTACGACATTAAGAAAACAAGTTTTAAATCAAATTAACTGTTTTAAAACCGTTTAAATAACAATTCATTATTCTTGTTGATTTTGGAAACTCATTTTAATTGTGTAAACTTAAATTAGACGGTAGATAGTGATTTGTAAAGCCCACTTGGCTATAAATACGGCGGTCCAATGCCCCGCGCGGCATTATCGCTCAGAACGTCGAGCCGTACGCATCTCTGTACAATATTGTTGTAAAAAAAAAAATAATAAAAGTAAATCTGATTAATTGGAGTTTGTTTTTGCCATGAGCAATAGTAGTGAACATCGTGACGTCAGCAATGCTGACGTCACTCTTTCTAAAAACAATTCTGACGGTCTTGAGCCGTCATCAGAAGTGGGATCGGCTGATGTTCCGTCAGCTCGACCTCCAGATACACAACAGCAAGACGAAGTTAGCGCCAGGCGTGAAAACGAAACACCCTGTCAACCGATAGGTGGAGTTCCAACTGAATTCTTCACAAATATGATGCAGATGATGCAGAAAATGTCAGAACGCCTGTGTGAGCCAACTTCTGAATCGAAGATCAGGATTAAGGATGTCTACCTGCCATCATTTGATCCTGACACTAATGTCGGTGTGCGTGAATGGTGCCAGCACTTAGACAAAGCAGTCGAAGCATACAAAATCAGTGACTTCGATATTCGCATGAGAGCCTGCAGTCTATTAAAAGGACGAGCTAAACTCTGGGCCGATGATTGGATGGTGACCACATCTACGTGGAATGAACTACGTAATAATCTCATCACCACATTTGAACCAGAGAACAGATATTCACGTGACATCCTCCGATTTAGAGAGCATGTCTATGACTCATCAAAAGACATTGCTGAATTTTTATCCCGTGCCTGGATACTCTGGAAGAGAGTGACAAAGGATAAACTAGATAACGAACATGCTGTTGAAGCTGTTATTGGATGCGTCAATGATGAGCGCCTCCGTATTGAATTATTAAATGCGAGAGCAACTACAGTACCTGAACTTATCTCAATTGCATCATCAATACGAAGGAAGCGTCCTCAGTCGAATTCACACCAAAGTGGAGGAGGACCTAGTAAACGTCCGCGTTTGCCAGATAACACTTCTTCAACATCACGTTGTAGCATATGCAAAAGGACAAATCATATTACTAATGATTGTAGGTACAAACCACAAACGACTGAGCCAGAAGAAGGCAAGAAGGATCCTAAACCAGCAAATACGAATGTATGCTCATTCTGCAAAAAACCTGGTCATAGCTATGACTTATGCTATAAACGAGAGCGTTCACTCACCTCAAATGTGAACTGCGTCGAAGGAACAAGACTGGCTCCTATAACTGTTCAAATAGGAAAGATCATTCTACAAGCTGTATTTGACAGTGGAGCAGAATGCTCATTAATCCGAGAGTCAGTTGCTGCAAAGTTACCTGGGCAAAGAAGTCAAGCAGTTAACTTTTTGAAAGGAATTGGACACTTCCCAGTGTTATCACTCACTAAGCTGCTGGCTGTCTGTGTCATTGATAACATAAATGTTGAAATACAGTTCTATATACTACCCGACTACGAGATGTCTACAGATGCTTTAGTGGGCATGAACCTGATACACGACACAAACCTCACCATGATGATCACATCTAATGGTACAAGGTTAATGCATCATCAACTTATCAACCATGTAAGTACGAAAAGTCCTCTGTTTGACAAACTGGACTGTGATTTGACCAACGATGACGAAATTGCACAACTAAAAGGACTCTTGAATAAATACGAGCATCTGTTCATCCATGGGTATCCCAAGACCAGAGTTAATACGGGTGAATTGGAAATTCGCCTGAAAAACCCTGACAAATACGTGGAACGAAGACCATATCGTCTTAGCCCGGTAGAACGAGAAAAAGTCCGAAACATTATTAAGGAACTGCTGGAACACAATATTATACGGGAAAGTAAGTCACCGTACTCCAGCCCCATCATATTAGTTAAAAAGAAGAACGGCGATGATCGCCTCTGTGTCGACTTTCGGGAATTAAACGCTAATACCCTACGAGACCATTACCCCCTGCCATTGATCTCAGATCAGATTGATCAATTGGTTGGTGGTAATTTTTACACAAGTTTGGACATGGCGGCTGGCTTCCATCAAATACCGATAGCAGAGACCTCGATAGAGAAAACTGCATTCGTTACACCTGACGGGTTATATGAATACACTACCATGCCATTTGGTCTGAGCAATGCAAGCTCTGTTTACCAGCGCTGTATAAATAGAGCTCTATACCCATTGCTTGGAACTGCTACGCAAGTATACGTCGATGACGTCTTAACCAAATGCGCAGACTTCCCCGAAGGTTTAGCTCACATCGAAAGAGTACTGGTGGCCCTGCAGGATGCTGGGTTCTCAATCAATGCTGAGAAGTGCAGTTTCTTCAAACGTTCAATCGAGTATTTGGGTCACGTAGTTTCGGACGGACAAGTCCGACCAAGTCCAAGGAAAGTTGAAGCCCTTGTAAAGGCTCCTGTACCAACAAACGCCAAACAAGTAAGGCAATTCAATGGCTTGGCGGGCTATTTTCGGAAATACATTCCTGACTTCTCACGCATTATGTTACCTTTATACGAGTTGACAAAGCAAGGTGCAAAATGGGACTGGAACCAACGACATGAAGAAGCGCGGAACAAAATAATACAATGTCTCATTTCCGCACCTGTGCTTACCTTGTTTCAAGAGGAAGCACCCATAGAACTATACACCGACGCTAGCAGTCTTGGATTTGGTGCAGTACTCGTTCAAGTGATCAAAGGACGTCAACATGCAGTTGCTTTTATGAGCATGAGAACTACAGACGCCGAAAGCCGATATCACTCGTATGAGTTGGAGACTCTGGCGGTGGTACGCGCCATTAAACATTTTCGACAGTATCTTTACGGGAGAAAATTTACTGTTATAACGGACTGTAATGCATTGAAAGCCTCCAAACACAAGAAAGATCTCCTACCTAGGATTCATCGTTGGTGGGCATTTTTACAAAATTATGACTTTGAGGTAGAATACCGAAAAGGTGAGCGGCTTCAACACGCTGACTTTTTTAGTAGAAACCCAAGTGAGCACACGGTCAATGTCATGACGAAGGACCTCGACTGGCTTAAGGTAGAACAGCGACGAGATAATGAATTGAGACAAATAATGGACACCTTAAGAGAAAATAACCCGGTGGAAGGATATATCTTGGAAGACGACGTTCTAAAGAAGAATGTTCAAGATCAAGTCCTCGGACACCAATCCTGTATAGTGGTACCCAAGACTTTCCAATGGAGCATTATCAATTCCTTTCACACTGCTCTCAAACATCCCGGCTGGGAAAAGACACTACACAAGATAAAGGAGACGTACTGGTTCAACAAGATGAGTACCATAATTAGAACATTTGTGGAAAACTGTGTCATATGCAGAACTTCCAAAGGACCTTCGGGTGCTGTTCAAGCCCAACTACACCCAATCCAGAAACCTTCAGCAGCCTTCCAAGTAATTCACATGGACATCACGGGCAAGCTGGGAACTCCAAATGATCAACAGTATGTAATTGTGACAGTTGACGCTTTCACGAAATACGTACTGTTCTATTATGCTACCAATAAAAACCCACACAGCACGCTTGCTGCCTTAAAACGCACTGTACATCTATTTGGAACACCACTTCAAATCATCGTCGACGGAGGGAGAGAATTCTTGGGCGAGTTTAAAAACTATTGTGACAATTTTGGAATAGAGATTCATGCCATTTCGCCAGGAGTCAGCCGAGCAAACGGTCAAGTGGAAAGAGTCGTAGCAACACTCAAAAATACACTCACAATGATAAAAAACTATGAAACTGAGGAATGGCACACCACACTAGAAGAACTTCAATTGGCGATTAACTGTACCGCTCATCGAGTCACCGGGGTTGCTCCACTCACGCTCATTACTCAACGAAAACACTGTGTTCCACCGGAACTGCTGAACCTGGTGGATATTGATAATCAAACTATCAACATTGAAGCACTTACGCAACGTGTACAGCAAAGAATGTCCCAATCTGCAGAGACTGACAGACAACGCTTCAATCTACGTAAAGCAAAAATACACCCGTTTCAAAGAGGAGACTATGTTCTGATCAAAAACAATCCGAGGAATCAAACCTCGTTGGACCTTAAATTCAGCGAACCTTATGAAATTTGTAGAATACTGGAAAATGATCGCTATCTGGTAAAAAGAGTAGTCGGTAGGGGACGACCTCGGAAAGTCGCCCATGACCAACTTCGACGTGCCCCTCAACCTGGCAATCAAGAAACCGTATCGGCGTCAGAGAATGAACAGCCAATCAATCCTGGGCCATCTACTTCACGAGATGACCTGCCGGAGCAACGCACACAAGATGCAACTGACGAAAACACAACAGAATAAGGTGAGTCAAAACCATATTATTATAAGTCTCTGTTACCATACTCCATGCACAGCATCACCCCCTCTCCCCAAATCTACGAGAAATCCCCGAGAAATCTACGAGAAACCTACGAGAAATCTACGAGAAATCCACGAGAAATCCACGAGAAATCTACGAGAAATCTACGAGAAAATCCACGAGAAATCTACTAATAACCTACAGACCCAGACATTGAGGATGTCTTGGTTCACTAACAAAACTATGTACGCATCAATTAGATGCTAACAGATACCAAGCTTAGAGAAACAATTTTTAATGTTACAGAACCAACACCAACAGTCAGGCTGGTGCAGAGCGCGCACCGCCTGTCAGAATGGCCGTATCGGCGCAAAGGCGATTTGAACCCTAGATTACGACATTAAGAAAACAAGTTTTAAATCAAATTAACTGTTTTAAAACCGTTTAAATAACAATTCATTATTCTTGTTGATTTTGGAAACTCATTTTAATTGTGTAAACTTAAATTAGACGGTAGATAGTGATTTGTAAAGCCCACTTGGCTATAAATACGGCGGTCCAATGCCCCGCGCGGCATTATCGCTCAGAACGTCGAGCCGTACGCATCTCTGTACAATATTGTTGTAAAAAAAAAAATAATAAAAGTAAATCTGATTAATTGGAGTTTGTTTTTGCCATGAGCAATAGTAGTGAACATCGTGACGTCAGCAATGCTGACGTCACTCTTTCTAAAAACAATTCTGACGGTCTTGAGCCGTCATACATTAATACCGTCTGTTTCGAAGAAATTATTTGGGCCTGAAATATAATTTTGGAACCTATTCACTGACACTCCGAATGAAGATGAATGGTCTCTAGTAACAATACACCATTACATTATTTCTACAATCAGATTCAAATATTATTATCTAGATTAATTAATAACATACTATACTATTGTTTTGATTTTATTATTCATGAAAACCCTTTGACTCCGATGTTACCTGATAGTAACTGAACCTGCAGTCTTAGTAGTGGACTAACATGACAGTTTTTCTTAAAACTCATATGTACTTCTAAGCGATTTCTTACACGCACTGTACAGAGACGCTAAATCAATTTTCGTCACGTCTTTGACAGTAGGGTGAGTAAGCAGTCACTTCTTTCAGCAGACCAGCCTAGAGATATTTTCAGATTCCAAAAATTTCGAAATTGTCTCAGCCGGGAATTAAACTCAAGACCTAGCGCTACTACAGCGCCGGGAAGGATGAAAATGGAGATAAATTGCTTGTTTAAATTGCTTGACTTTCGTAACTTACAAGAAAAAGGTCGGAACATACTTCGCACAGTTTTTCATGGTCCGGAAATCATTTTAATATTCTATAACAAAAAATGTTCGCGGTTCCGACCCGTGGACTTTAATTGTCGTATCCACTTCAAGTTTAATGTTCGAAGTTACCCGGAGGGGAAATGGGACATTTGACATAATATTGCCAAAAGAATACAATTTCCAACGTTTAATATAAAGCTGTATTGAATACCGGCAACCGCAGATTGAAGCAACTCCTCGACCTGCGGGTTTGTGTAATTTGAGACACGTGAAATGCGTTAGCTGCGACTTGAAGATTGAAAAAAATAATTTTATTATACTTAATTAATTAAAAAATCAATCTTACAATAATTACTTACAATTAAACTAAACTAGTGATGTCTTTGTGTAGTGATATCCGAAGTGATGAATTCGTGATCTAAATTATTACGAAATGTTGCATTGACGTCAATAGATGTTTGATTGACGACAGTGGGTGCTTGCAGCATCTGCAGTTTCCACAGGGCTACGATATGTATTCCGTGCTATAATTAATTATTTATTGACCTGTTGGTTTTACGTCACGGCCAAGCTGCGATTAACAAGTACTAATTTTTTAACGCAACGCTCAAAGTAACCTGAGTCTGTGCGTGGAGAAGGACATACAAATGTGATTTTGAATTTGATCTACTTGCTCTGCTAGACAACCACCAAACAACAGGGATACAAAAACCTTATAAAACTATAGAACAGTGATAGCCCAGGGGTTAGGACTGCGATCTCTCATTCAGGGGTTCACAGGCTCGAACCTGCACACGCACCTCTGACTTTTCGGAGTTATGTGCGTTTAAGCGAATATTACTTGTAAACCTAAAAGTCCTCCATAATATTCACAAAGGTGTATAAGTTCTGTCAATTTTCATTATGGAGGACTCTGGCCTATGACCTTTCTCTGAGAGGATCTCTCTGCTAAGCGGTGGTTGGTGGGTTGATAATGATGATAACAAAATCTCTAAAATACGGTTTTATATTGGAACTATATTTATTAAAAGATCTCAAATTCCATGCATTGCTCTACGAGTACACGACGATATAATGATGTGGAGCTAGGAGAAAACATAGTTGTGATAAGTTTGATAGTAAAAATTCGACTCCGGCCAGCTAATAAAGCCATAATCGCCGTTTATCCGGCGACGGCGGTCGACGAGGCTGACAAATGTGAGCCAGCAGCGGCGCGCGGGCCGGGAGCCGCTCCGGGGAGCACCGCGCTCGCCCCTCGTGGCTGCCATCTATAGAATAAATTATCACGATATTATGTGCAGATGCGTCAATACACATCACTTATATTACTCACTTGAAAAGTATTTTGCTTGGCTTTTTGACGAGAGCAGAATACAGAACAGTTTTGTAAGAACTCTTTCGCTATCAACGAATCGGACTACTCGTTCAAAAATAGTAGGTGTTCGTTTCCTGGGAATCTTCTCCGCAAGTAGGCGTCGATTCGCCCGTTTTGCATATAGTAGGTGTTATCGCAACGAAAAATTTTAGGATTGATATATTTTTCTATTTTCTACTCAATTATAGTGAGTTCGTTGTAGTATATTTATAACTGGAATGTACCTATTGTTTTTTGTTTGAATTTAAATTGTATTTATATTAAAAGCGTGACCTTTTCGGTTCTTGTAAAGCTTTTCAGTGAATCACTAGTTTCAGAGTAATTTTAAAAAAATATATGAAAAAAATATCATAACTTCTAAAAATGTACAAAAAAGAAGCTTAACAAAACTACCTCTGAGAACCAAAGACACGTTAGGCATAAAGATCACAGCATAACTTTGCTACACGGTCTGCCCGCTCGCTTGCTCTACGTACAAAGTTAGCTGGTAGTTTTTATCAGCAGACTACAGCGCCTGCCCGACCACGATACCAAACCGCGGGGATTTCTATATTTAAACTTCTCAACACTCGCACAATGAAGTTGAGTTTATTCGCGTCGCTGCTTATTTCAGTTGTACGACGTCTTTTGTACAGCAAAATTTTTCAATTTATATTGTGATCGCGTGACTCTTACAACTTGGTGTTTTGTATTGAAACTATTTCAATATTAGACTTGACCTTTTAGTCCCAATAAAGAATGTATACTTAGAGGTCGGTTTACTTGTAAATTCCCTATCACATAAAGTTTAGTAACATAGCAATTCATATTATATTTTAATATAATTTAAATACTTTATAATCCTTCTTATGGAATGTTTTCAATTTTCAATAACATCAGATTCAAACCAGATAACCAAACGTGGCACATCGTCGTTTGCTAATTCCGCGCCGTCATAATAAGCAAGAGGGTGACTTAGACAAAAAACAGTTATTTATTATTATTATTTTAATCTACTATATACCTTCTAGACATCAAACGTAAATCAATTAATCAAACCTTATTATCGAATCGCCCCTAATTAGAACGTAATAAGTTATCTTTGGCTGAAAACCCACAATATTTGAATCGTTCCTTTCATTATAATCTAAGCACATCCTGAGGTGTCTGGGATGAATCTTAAATGTAGATCTAAGCCTCTGACGTGGAATTTGTTTATGTTAGTAGCGTAGGAGGCAGGAGCTCGCAGGAGCGAGGAGCGCGTTGTTTATGCCGCGGTGCGGGATGAGAGGCCACTGAATATTCATTGAAGTGTGGCGTGTGGCGCGGCCACAGCGACCGCGGGGTAGCTACAATTTGTACTCGTAATGAAGGGGTTAGGGGGGATCGATAGCACGACTACATTAGACTCTTCTAACGATCGGACGGATAATCGGCTCATAATCATCTGAAACTCCAGTTAGAAAAAATTCGGGTTCACGTCAGAACTTAACTGGATCGTACATCCCGTTCTTAGGTTCACCAGATGCGCAAAATAGGCAATTATATCTCAAACAGAAATTATGATAATACGCGGCCGATCTATATTAAATATCAAAATTTTTGCGAGGACAAAAGTTGCATACGTTTCAGTCTAAGATACAAGACAATCGCAGATCATTCATCATCTACATCAGGCCAATTTCCGGGTCAACTCCATATGTCAAGTAAGTACTTGCAAATGACGTAGAAAGATGCTCCGCTCTCACTGGCGCCGGACCCGAAGCGGTAGTTTGAATATCAAGGCGGACATAATCCGGAGAAGTCATGTCGCGACGCAATCACGCCGGCCCGGATTATGCGCCGCCCGGACAACGGACTACGGAGATCCGGTTATGATTGGACCGAACTGACCGGGTATCGATTCTGGGACACTGGTTTTCGACCTTGGATTCCTTAATCTATTCTTACTTAATACTTATGTAGGTATAAATGCAAAAGTGTGTTTGTTTCTTGGTTTTTCTTTCAAGTAACTTGGCTTGACTTTGAATGGGTAAGTACAGTTGAGGACTTGGAAAGTCGCATATGCTACTTTTGATTCCTAACCTAATTCTAAGCGTACAAAGTGTTGCACAAAAGCTAGTTCCTTATATTAAAAATTCAACAGTGTGTCTATTTATTTGTTTGTTATCTCTTTACCGCAATCACTCGACATCTTGGACAAGCTCAAAACTCAATACCCTTTCACATCATCAGGAACTACAAAAAGAGGCATTATTTGCGGCGCGCGCTTTCACCGCAAATCACTCCTATCTAATCCAAATAATAATATGGCATTTCATTTATTACACTGAATACAATAAATAAAGAATGTTAAGAATTGTTTTTAAAGTCATAGAATTAAAAAATATCGAACTCTATGAAAACAGTTCACCGAACTCTAAAATAGTTTTAGAAATTCGGAAACACCTCTAAAAGTTTGGAACATAAATACCAACGAGTTTTTTGATAAACATTCGCGGTGTTTTCATTAATAATAGTTTTTTGAAAACCAGAGATTAAAATCACATACATCAAACGAACACCGCGACTCGCTTAAAGCGCATTACAATACTGTAATCGCTTGATGGGATTGGATTTTAAGTGCAATTCGAGAGATTAAAAACATTTCGATGCAAAACCGCTTTGCAAAATGAGGCCTTGGAACGTTTTTAGTTTAGGGCTCCGTACCTAGAAACTGAAAACTTCATAGGAAATAAAATTTGTTGTCGGCTTGGAAAATATGTGACAAACTAACTTAATAAAAAATGGTGTTGTTAATAGTTCTACATGACTTATGTAAATAGGTGCGGGAAGAAGTTTTTTACAAATTGTATACATAGAGAATTGTTATAAAATAATAATTAATTCGTACATCAGGTTAATGTTTTTTGTGATGTTAAGGAAAAATTTACCTGAATTACCACTATACTGATATCTATTTACTATAAATATGTTATAATATAATTATATTATTTGGTATTCAAATAAATGTTACAATTATTAACAGTTATTAGTAATACCTAGTAACGAATTTTAGATTGTGTAAACGCCTAAAATAGATACCTTCATTGTGCGGAACCTAATACAAGCAAGCTAAATTACACTTAGTCAGTCATTATAATATACCTAGCGTTAAAATCCACAGCAATGTGTTTAGATTTACTCACGCTTTACTCTACAGAAGCTGACTCTTAAAAACATGTTTGAAGCATCCCCTACGTGAAAGTCAACGATATTAAAGAAATAACGTTTTACACAACTGCCGAAAAGTGTTCACTATTACTGCAGTATAGTGCAAAGAACAATTCTTATATTATAAGGGATCCAAATGAGAAGTTTCAATTCAATTCTGCGAAATGTTTGAGGTTTCCTTTCTTCTAGAATAGTAGAAAGCGTTGTTACACTGATTGCACCTTTTTTGTGATCGAAGGATTGCAGCCTTTGATGGTCACATACTTGTTCTTGACAGTTATTAATCAAAAATTATACACACCTTGTTCCGAACGTTAGTTGATATGATTCAAAATAAAACGACAGAGTATTTGTTTCGTACGTGATAAGGCTCTTTGATCCCGCATGGTATGCGAGGGGGAAAATGGACCAAAGGAAGGGGAATTTCACGTCCGGTACAATTCAATTTGCCGCCGATGGCGCGATGCTTTATAATACGGACTAGAGTTAACAAGAATTTGTCTCTTTTCTTATTGGATTAACACTTTAAATATTTTGCACGACATGTAAAGTAATAGGTATGTGAAGCGGTGACCGCGAAGGTATACGTTTTTCTTTCAACTTAATGGAATGGAATTGTCGTTAGATCATACTGCTATTAGTTTTGCTTTGGACCATAATTATTTGATCAAATTTTATGAAATAATATTATGGTGTCTTCGTTCATAGTGAAGAACTATATTTTTTGTCTTATTACTCATACAAAAGCTTAAGTATTCGAAGAAACCCTTACTCTAACGCTTTAAATGAACTTCAGGAAGTTCGCATTTTTAATTGGTACAACGCTTTCATTGTTACTTTGTTCACGGTACGAAAATAGAATAAGATGCAGAGCATAGCGCTTTGCGTCGCAGCATTTCTGTAAAGATTGATGAAGCTTGATAAAGATATTAGACAACCAAACAAAAATATTATACATTTATGTACTTTTGCTGCCGACAAATTATAAGCTTTGTGTTAAGATAAGGTGAGGCCACTGATCTTGCATCTCTCAAAATTTAAGCTCAAAACACTATTGAGTTCAGAGTTTTTAAGTTCATTTTACAAACACGTACCTAAATACCAGATAATATTGTATGTACCTGTTGAGTTACTGAAAGTAAAAAGTTGATCTTGTCGAATTTAGCATACACTTGTAAGTTATAATCGATTCAAATTTTAAGTGCCAATAAACGTACGGTACGTCTTCGAACATGTTCTGGAGTTAATTTAATCTTCGCAACATGCGTTAACATAGACCGACCCTGCTTAGTTGGTAACGGAATATGAACCTTTTAATGTTCGATATACGAGCTTTAATCCTTCGCACTTGTTCGAACCTCTCATCGTATCGTGAATACCGACATTTGAACAACTGTCTTGAAAGGGGTGACTTGGAAAGTGGTTTCCAATAATTTCCAATGGTACACTTGACAATTGGAATTATGCCGCTCAATATAAATTCGGTAGAAGCATGCTTGGAATGCAGACGTTTGTAGTTTGTAATAACATAGCTGTATTGATAAATAATTCAACCTACACCGATAGCCAGAAGGGTGTGCGATATGGTCGCTGCTTGCCGTCATTGACTGTCGGATGTCTTCGTAGTTAAGTTAGTATTAAGTTGGATAAGTTTATTGTTAATTAAGTTAAGTACCTAATGTATCGATGGGGTTGGCGTGCTAGCACCAGCTGGCACCAAAAAAACCAGATAAAATAAAATCCTTCACCTGTTAAATTCTTTACTTTTAAGTTCAAGTCTGTAATTAAGAACGATGATTTTAATTATATCACAAACTATTTCTTACTTGTGACATTGTCTGCGTGGTTTTAGATTAGTAAAAAGCCCGCGGGAGCGTTTTTTCAGGATAAAAAGTAGCCCATGTCACTCTTCATTATACCAATGGAACAAATCACGTTGATGAAATAAAGAATGCAAAATCGCCCTCTTTAAAAAAAATACCATAAATATGCATAATACATTTGTTATGCAATGTTTAAAAAGATCAAAATATTATAATTTTGTAGCTTTTAAAATATTTTGATCTATGGTTCCTGTGGAGCGTCCCGTTCTTCTAGTCGCGTTGAGTCTGTTTGTTGACGATATCCAACACAGACTCGAAGATTTAAGATAAAATAATAAATAAATGGATAACCTTTTTCATTTCACAGCAATCCGTATAGGTATAATAATTATTACAACTAAGTTTGTGTGCTAGTAACAATTTATGCTTTTCGCTAAGTTTAAATTGTAAGTACCTACTACCTAAGCGCCACGTCAGTGGCCACGGAGTCCCTAGGTAAAGAAAACACTCGTCCTAATATAAAATAAGAATGAAGGTTCTTCGAAGCCTTTTTACATATTCCGTGTTTTATAAATAACTGGGCAGCTTAACCTATCCCTTATACCTATGAGGATGCTTGCTACTGTGGAAACGAGCTGATTTTTTCCGATGGATGGCATGAAAGCCATCAGTCCTCGCCTCCGTGAACATGTCATTTCCATACGTAAAAGAGGATACGTACGCTGGAATGAAAAGTGAACGAGTCCCTATATAGGGTGTGTTGGTGTGCACGTGTGAGACGGGTCGCTCGGCTCAAAGCTCCCCGGCAGCGTCACAGGCGACCTCTGTTGCCGGCGCCGTTGCCTCAGGAAATTCGGGGACAATTTAATTGCGGCCGCCTCGAGCGAGTGTATTCATGTGTGTGTGAGCGTGGTGCGAGTGATAGGCTGAATGTTTTTACCTACGAGGTGGCGAATCGACTGCGCAACCTTTGTGTCCTGAAACCTAGATGTTTAAGCTACTGAAAAGTACATGTAGGTAGGTCTTTTCTTCTCTTCATACTGGGATTCGGAAGTTGGCGATGTCCGTCCATTTTCACATGAGTGCACTGGTACTACCCCCTCTAGATTATTTCAGCCAGCCAAGCTCATTCCAGAATCTAAGTAGGCCAGCCAGGTCAACGAGGGCTCAAGAGTGTGTCACTGGAGAGCCAGTGTATATTTTTTTTATTCGTTGCCAAGATAATCCTTGACTGCAATCTCATCTGATGGTAAATAACGATGCAGTCTAAGATATACTTTTTGCTTTATTAGTAATGAAATTCGAGCTCACTAGGAGGAAATAGGACTTATGAGTTTTACTTCCATATTCAAAGTCGTTCATTAATGAGTCATTAACTGATTTCTAATGACTCTAGAGAGAATTTTTTAATCTAAAGAGATCAGGGTGTAGCGATTTACGATTCGTGCGGCAGTTCGTTCGAAGTTCTCCCCGAAAAGTAGGTATGCTGCAATAATTAAGAATCAAACGAACTTACCTTGTGAAGTTTGATATCTAATTATACGAGTGTCTTGACCGAAGATGATTATATTGTTTACAAGCAGCAGATCGCGAGATTGTACTGTCCTTATCACACATTTAGAGCTATTTAATATATATAAAATATATATTTTCATTATTATTTTTAAATTTTATTATGACAAAAAAGTTTCTTATTTACTCCCACCAAACACATCACCCGGCCCCACCAAATCCCGCCTAGCGTCATTCTTTAGAGCCGTATTTTTTCGATAGGTCGAGGGATTTTGAAAAAATTAGGGTGGGTGGGTTTGTAATCATCTTCGGTCAAGACACTCGTATAATTAGATATCAAACTTCACAAGGTAAGTTCGTTTGATTCTTAATTATACTTCGCATCTTTCCCGAAGATGATTATATTGTTTACAAGCAGATGTTTAGAGCATCGAAAAAATGCAACAACATTACATAAATTATTTCTTGTTCGATGATACTTGACAAATTAATCGACAGAAATAATTTACATACCAAACTATAAGTCATTATTAAATAACATCTACGTTATTCTTGTATTAAGGTAGAAATTAGTTATTTGTTGAATAATAATTTTAACTTTGAATTAACTAAGAATTCAGTTTTACCTGATTTTTAGAAGTTTATTGTACTACTGTAATAGTACTTTAGAATATATTAAATGAGGATTCAGACTAACTTACTGCTTTTAGGAACACCTGCCTTGCAGTCAGTTAACTTCGACGCATGTCGCGTATTAGGGGCACCGTTTAATGTTATACGTAATTAATGCCACATATCCAGAATTGATTTAACACAATGAGATAAAATTGGAATTTTTTTTATTTAGACAAACTTTCTACTGATGCAAGGAATAGGTTTTATCTGAAAATGTTTTAAGGGAGAACTGGATACACTTTAAAATTTTCTTTAATAAGTTATATGGCAAAACAATGAACGGTTAAAAACTATTTGGTTTTGAGCCTTTCTAAAATCATCTATTTTAATACGAATATTTTCCAATTCAAAAGGGAATGTTTTGAATATTTATAATGCTAAGGATGCTTGCATTCTTTTTTAAGAGTTAATGTGTTTAAAGACAAGTCTTTTAGAGAGATTAATTCATTAGGGAAATTATTCTGTAGCTACATTAATAGGTACTAGATTATGAAATCAAGACACCTTTAAAGACCTTTATACCGTAGTATTATGACCAGAGATTTCGCTTATTTGGCCAGATAAAAAGATAGCGCGAACTTGTAACGTTATGTTACATTTGAATACTACTAACGCCATCTATGGTGTCGTGGTGGCATCTTTACTTACGTGGTGGCTGATTAGATCAAATAATCGTTAGGTATTGTTTATAATGTTAGGAATGTTACAAACTGATAACTGTTTTCCTGAAATAAAAATATAATATTAGAACCACAATAATTTAAACCTTTGTTCCTGCATAAAACAACCATGACTTAATCGTACTAGGAATGAGACCATTACTATGTCTAGCGATGCATTAGAGACATCGCGCCTCAGTAGTGACTGCCTAATAATTTCCCTGCCACTAGGGTTAGATTAACATGGAAATGACGATGCTCTTTGAAAGAGCAGATAAGTAGGATTTTAATATAGGTTAGGTGGTTTCGAAACCAGCAGGTTGGTCTGTACCGGGCACAAGGTTAAATGTGCCAATATAGCAGTACGACAACGCCCTCTGCCTTGACACATTTAATGTGGCGTAGCAATTAGATTAATCTGAAAAAAAAAAACATAAAAATTTAAGTTGAATGCATCAATAATTTCAGACTAAGCTTAATTTCCATGAAGCGTATCTCTGACATTCATAATTTTGATTATTGGTAAATAAATCCAAATCAGGTGTATCAAAAAATTCCTGTATCTGACGAAACGCGTAATCTATTCAGTGTTTATATTAACCGGTTTGACGAGATTCAAAATCTGAGATTAGGTTCGTATTGAACTGACGCTATAAAAGTATAAATTTGATTCTTCACACCATTGCCATATATTACGTGCGATTGTGTTGGTTTTTTTTTTTTTTTTTAACACTTGGCTGCAATGATGGTAAGTGAAGATGTAGCCTAAGATGGAACGCGCCTGCCCAGAAACTACCTTTTCACTCTTGATTTGAAGGAACCCAAATTGATTTGAAAGATGTGAGAATATAGCGCCCATTTTATTGATATAGGCAATAGCTGTCTATTCCTCATAATGCTTGAAAGAATAGATGCTTTAAAGGCTACAAGCAAGGCGAGACAAGAAGAAGGCGATATATGTATTTTGTGAATTATTCTACTACGGAAAAGTCTTAAAATGAGGAACATGCAGAATCAATATAGTCCTTCCGCCATACGGAATCATCTGTTAAACGTTCGGAAAGAGTCATATATATTATTTGTTATAATTGTCAAAATAGTTGAGTGCCAAAAAATTATCCTTTTGTAAACAACCCATCCATAGTCACTGGGCTGTCTAGCGTCAGCAAACCAACATAACTAGCTAGTTTTCTGATGGTATGTACATTGTTCTGTATTCGATAGTTCAAGGGTACGCATTCTTACGTTACGTTGTACTTATACATTTTTTCTTTTTAAATTTAAAACCCACAAATAAATATCTTTTCTGTGGGCCAAGTTTGACTTTTTTCCCTTTTTTATTTTCTTAATTAGTTAAAAAACCTTAATTGTATACATTATGAATCTTTGAATAAAATAATACTGGTAAAATTATTGTTTTTACATTATGCGTAAAAAAATTCCAATACACAAGAAATCGTCAAAAAAGAATTATTGATAAGTGACCTAACGAACTTGAAGACGGAGGAAAGGTTTCAATAACTTAATCTTCTGTAATATACATAAGAGATAGTAAAATACAAACGAAAAACAATCAAACTTTAAATTCATACAGTTAATAGTAAAGCTAGCGTTGTTAACCACCAAAACCATATTTCGATCTATGATCCATAAAGCTGCAATTTATTAAGAAATTGCGTTTTTCATATCGCTATATCAAAAACTACAGCAGTAAGTAGAATGCTAATTAGATGGATTGATAGAGAATTTTTCAAGTAAGATAGCATTAAAAAACAAAAAAATCGTATTTGGTCAAATGTTGGTTAACGGCGTTATAGCTTGAGGAGGGTAGAATACAGTCGATTTCTTCATAAAATATGCATTTAGTAAAAAAATATGCAAATTTTGTCTAAAGTGGCCATGAAGCAGATTTTATAGATCAACATTAATGCCGTATCAATTTTCAAGTGAATGGCATAGATTATTAAATTTTTTTTAAATTTAATAAACCAAGGGTTTAGGGACTGTAAAGATTTGTGTGATGAATTTACCCAGAAGGCAAATCAAAATATAACCTGAATATAACAATTCCGTAATGCATTCACTGATTTTGAGAGAATACGATCTATTTTAGATTTATTAATAATTGTTTGATGTTCTAGAACTATGAAATGGAATTTTTTAACCTTTTAATTTTTATAGGTTATAAGGGTAAAATTTTTATAATCCAAAATGATTTTATCATTCCCAGTCATGAAGAATATACTGCAGTCTGCCAGCGATAGGTCAAAACATTTTTCTGGTTTTTTTTAGGGTCGAACGCTAAAGTGTCCCGTCCCACTCGCATGGCGCGGACTCAGACGCTTGTGGTACCCGCCATAGGGGATGCTGATACTAGTGCAAGTATAATTGCGTCTCGACGCGGAGCCCCCCGTGCGTTTAGAGCTTCCGGGTTGCAAATCGAAACACTCGGTTGTGAGCGCAGCTGATTTGGTTTATCGCTGTTAAATCTCGATTCTGAGAAGTAGAAATAGCCATATAGCATTTTAATTATTATTTTATACATCTTGTTTTTGTTTGCTTACAGCAATCGCCCTCCATCGCTTAGTATTTTAATAACTTCTTGGCCAATTACAGATAGACATAGAACTCGAAATCTGATTCTGTTTCTCCTTGCTGTACTTTTTAATCATATTATGTACAGTTTTCGACAGGTGAACATTGACGCATAAGCTTGATCTTGTCTTTTTTGCGTTGGGTCTGAGCCCAAAAATTACAAAAACCTTCATTTTCTCGGAAAAGACTTAAATATCGTCTTTGGAGTCGATATTTATCAATTTTATTTTAATGTACTTTGTAAGGTAGGTAATTTAAATTCTTACTATTAAATCTCGCACAAGCTTTGCGTCTGAACCAAACTAAAATGGTAAACCAAACTAAACCAAACCAAACTAAAATATTATAATAGATCCACACACAATATATGTCGGGATACAATTTCCACACACGATTTACGTCGGGATATGTGTAACATTAAGTCACAAATTAGTTGGTAGGTAGTTTGAAATCCTCAAAATAATTCTCACACCCGCTTTACGTCGGAGTAATTAATAATAAATCCACACACAATATATGTCGGGATACAATTTCCACACACGATTTACGTCGGGATAATGTGTAACATTAAGTTACAAATTAATTACTAGGTAGTTTTAAATCCTCCAAATAATTCTCAAACACGCTTTGCGTCGGGGTAATTAATATATCCCGTGGGGATATAAATAACTAAAACTTTCGAGTGAATATTGAACATTAAAGAAGGTAGAAAATACTCAAATCTTACCTTGATTCCTTTGTCCGGAGATACTGTTGCGATGAATCTTCAGATGACGAACTTTATGAGACTATTTTCCTTCTTGAATATCCTATACCTATACCTACACACAATATTACAAATTAAATAGATATAAAATATCACGCTTTCTTAATTTTTGTTGGACGTGTGACTCGGACGACACAAAATCACGTAATGACGCTAGGCGGGATTTGGTGGGGCCGGGTGATGTGTTTGGTGGGAGTAAATAAGAAACTTTTTTGTCATAATAAAATTTAAAAATAATAATGAAAATATATATTAAATAGCTCTAAATGTGTGATAAGGACAGTACAATCTCGCGATCTGCTGCTTGTAAACAATATAATCATCTTCGGGAAAGATGCGAAGTATAATCGCCATCAGCTTATGACATCGTCTCGGAAATTAGATTAAAGATAAACGTGTAGAGACGGGCATGAAAGTCTTTACAGCGGCGTCAGCGGGTAATTAATATTTTTGAAAATAAGCCCGTGTCTTGAAGGGACTTAATTTACCTTTGTAATAAATAACTAGGAAAATAGGTAGGTATATTTACATTTCCCCTAAATAATATAGGACCTAGACTAGCGTTATATGCTTAAAATAAATGCAAATAAATTTTTTAGTTAGTTTATATGTTATCTAACTCTAGATAACTCTAGTAATCATAAGATCTTAATTACGTTTTTTTTCTCTCTTTTATACAGTTTGAAAACAGCATAGCTTCACATGAAAATCGATCCAACAGCATCCTAGATGGAACCAAATATCACACGCGTAAACCCTAAGGGGAAACACTAGTTCAGGACCCGTGTAAGCCTGGAAGACAAATAGCGTCGTACTGTGTCTCCCGCAAATGTTTAGATTTCTCTGGAAACAAGCTACTTCGGGGACTGCTAACAAGTTTAAACTTGCGCTTCATCTGAGTAGATATTTATTTACTAAATATTCGTATAATACACTTCAATACGTTCATGATTATTGGGAATTAACGCAAATTTTAATTGCAAGGACAATCTATATATTGGTAAACTCTAGGATTCGATCTTTTATCTTGAACCAATGGTCAATGGTCATGCGTATTGTAACTTGCAACAGTGATCCTAGCAGTTTTCATGTACTAACTGAATCGATGGATGTGAGCTAGAGATGATGTAATATAATCAATAATTTATTAACAATTTCTATAAGAGTGATATCAAATGGCACTGCAGCAGTCACAGCGCCGGCAACAATGTCCGTCGTAGTATCAAACCGCGCACGTGGCTGCGTGGTATTGTGTGGTGTCATCGATCGCTGGCTTGCGTCATTTGGACACCAGCGTACACTAGCGACCAGCAAAACCTTGTCGGGAGAGACCCAGTTACGTCATCATAATATGGAGACCTCAAAAATAAGCACGGCCGGGCGGCCTAGCCATGACGCTCTGCATTTTTTTTGAAGCAATACTGCATATTAGCCAAGCTGAACTTGACTTATATTCTCCTCTCCACTCCAAATAAGTGATAAGCTTGTGCTAGGAGGGGTACGACAATAGTGCAATGAGTGGGGCTCGAACCTGCGACCTTTCAGTTTTCAGTCCACACCCCTATTGAGGCTTGGTTGCATTGCCTGATAATCACGACGGGAATCGGAATACAAACGCAAGATTGAATCAATCGAACTTAGGTCGACGATAGTCTGTATCCATAATATTATTCATTAAGTTATTAACAAGTGGTTGAGAATCAGTTTAATCTGACAGAAAATAAGGCAGTAAAGCATAGCTATAAGATATTTTTTTATTTTACTTTATATTGTAATATCATATCAATGTTTAATATAGGTGCTTGCCTGAAATAAATTAATTGTGAATTTTGAATTTGAATGCGACATTTTGCGTAATACCCATTTGTCTAGTCTTATGTTTGTGCGAAGTAATTTAAACTGGTCCCCATAACGAATTTGTGAAATTTTAATCGAACGCCCGACGCAAGCGGATAAAAAATTTATGGCTGTAAAAATTGACTGAAGGCTGTTTTTTTGGTTCAATGAATGAAAGCCTATTCGTAATGCCTACCTATAGTTATTTGACTTTTTTAGGATAACTTACTTTGAGTTTCAGCTCAACAGGAAAATAATAGCACCTACAGCCTAAACAATTATTGTTATTAGATGTAATGTAATCCTACTATCCTATCCTACTTAATATTATAAATGTGAAAGTGTGGATGTTTGGATGTTTGGATGTTTGGATGTTTGGATGTTTGTTACTCAATCACGCAAAAACGGCTGAACGGATTTGGATGAAATTTGGCATGCATGTAGCCTTTGACATGGAAAAGAACATAGGCTACCTTTTATCCCGATTCCTTAAGTAGTTCCCGAGGGAAAATTGAAAATTGTTTACGAGCTAAGCCGCAGGTAGACAGCTTTGAAATTTGGCATGCATGTAGCCTTTGACATGGAAAAGAACATAGGCTACCTTTTATCCCGATTCCTTAAGTAGTTCCCGAGGGAAAATTGAAAATTGTTTACGAGCTAAGCCGCAGGTAGACAGCTTTGAAATTTGGCATGCATGTAGCCTTTGACATGAAAAAGAACATAGGCTACCTTTTATCCCGATTCCTTAAGTAGTTCCCGAGGGAAAATTGAAAATTGCTTACGAGCTAAACCGCAGGCAGACAGCTTTGAAATTTGGTATGCATGTCACCTATGCTATGGAAAAGGACATGTACTTTCTATACCGATCTCAAATAGTTCCCGTGGTAAGATATAAAAATTGTTAATGAGCGAAGCTTTAGACCCAATTCTGAAGTCCACGCAGACAAAGTCGCGGACAGAAGCTACTACTACTACTAATTTTAATCCCGATCTCTCAAATTTTTTCCGTGGGAAAAGCATAAATAATTTCTGCACACCAATTTTGTTAATAATCCTACTATATTATATATTATCCTACTAATATATTATCCTACTAATATTATAAATGTGAAAGTGTGGATGTTTGGATGTTTGGATGTTTGTTACTCAATCACGCAAAAACGGCTGAACGGATTTGGATGAAATTTGGCATGCATGTAGCCTTTGACATGGAAAAGAACATAGGCTACCTTTTATCAATATTATAAACGCGAAAATTTGTATGTTTGTTACTCAGTCACGTCGCAACGACTGAGCCGATTTGGCTTAAATTTGCCACAGAGATAGATTATAGTCTGGAATATGACATAGGCTAATTTTTATCCCGGGAAATAAGAGTGTTCCCGCGGGAATAAAAAACCTTAATCCACGCGGACGAAGTCGCGGGTATCAGCTAGTAAATTATATTATTAATTAAGTAGGTACCTATCACTAACAACCCTGGACCAGTCATTTTACGATTCCACAATTAATAATAATCACACTAATATTATAAAGCCGAAAGTTTGTATGTGTGTGTGTGTGTGTGTGTGTGTGTGTGTGTGTGTGTGTGTGTGTGTGTGTGTGTGTGTGTGTGTGTGCGTGTGTGTGTGTGTGTGTATGTTTGTTACTCCTTCACGCCACAACGAATAAACCGATTTGGCTGAAATTTGAAATGGAGATAGCTCATACCCAAGATTAAAACATAGGCTACATTTTATCCCGGAAAATTACAGAGTTCCCATGGGAATTGAAAAACCTTGATCCACGCGGACGAAGTCGCGGGCATCGTCTAGTTATTTTATATAATATGATGTAATTATTCTTATGATGATGATGAAATAATGATTTGATTTGAATAAAAAAATTGACGCCTGCCGTTACTATACAAAATGACGGCAGGCGGTGACTAGCCGCCTAAAGCTAGTCGCCTACTAGATAGACCCCGCAAAAAAGACGATGATAGTGCCGGTATGCGGCGCACCAGCGGGGTAGACGACTGAGAGGACAGAGGCGCGGCGCCGATTGCATCGGCAGAGGAATAATTTACCGAAAGGGGTTTCCTCGTTATTACGCCATTAAACACTTCCACCTCAGAGCATAGCTCTTAATCCAAATATATAAACTGCAAAAGTGACTGATTGACTGACTGACTGATCTATCAACACACTAACCGCTTGCATACAGATAGCTATTATGACGTAGGCATTTGCTAAGAAATAATTTTTGAAAATTAAACCCTAACGGTAACACAAGGGTTTGAGAATTCGAGCTTTACGTGAGCAAAGCTGCGGGCAAAAGCTATGTATTTACATAAAGCTATATGATTACAAGTAGGTACGTACAACTCAAGGAAAAATAGAATTCTTTTGCTATAGTTTGAATAAAAAAATTGTTTTTCTTGAGTATCGCGGAATTCCGCCAAGTAAAACCTGCTTTTATTCAAGTACGTACAAGATCTATTAGACACCTGAGTCAGCAGTAGTACGCCTAGCACATCTAGCGGCGGTCAAAGAGCGGTCCAGCAAAGTAATTTGCGCTCAACTCAATTAGCTCGCCTCGCCAAATGAACCCTTTGCCATTTTATTAGTTTATTACGGCTACTCTAATTCCATTAAGTATACGTTTTGTTAGCAACTTACATTCTATTATATTGAGTCCCGTCACAAAGACTAAATTGACTTTGAGTCAAAATTAAATGATTTTTTGAACGTAGAGCCACTTTTTAACCCTTCTCCGTGTCATACGAAGGACACACACGTTTTAAACAGTAAAATAATCTTTCAAATAAAACAAATAAGTCGAAATTAATTAAAATATTAGGTACATCTTTTCTAATATTATAAATGCGAAACTATTTGTTTTTTGGTTTGTCCTTGAATCACGCAGCAGCGGAGCAACGAATCGACGTGATTTTTGCATGGTATAGTTATGTACTTGGAAAGTGACATACTACCTTTTTTCCGGAAAAACAGAGGGTTCCCGAGGGATTTTTATAAACATAACTCCACGCAGACCCAAAATTTATATGCGGTTAGCGACATTGGTTCTGCGTAGTTTATATTATGTTTCACAAATTACAATTGGTCAATTGGTGCAGTTTGCAGCTACAAGTAAGAGAGAGAGAGAGAAGGAAAACTCTATTGAAACGCGTGCTTATATTGAGCGAGAGAGTAAACAGAATCACTAATTTGTGTGTCCCACGTGTGCAGCGTTCAAACAACACTGCTATAATTTTATCATTTAGCCTGCTTACAATTAATTACAGTAAATGTTTACTGAGGATCCAACCGGTAGTCAAACCTAGGGCCTAATGCTTGCGGACCATTTTGACGATTTTGACTAACACACACTCAAATCATTTTATTCGAAAATGCTAATCACAATAAACTCCAAAGATTCTATACGGATTAATTCAAGAAAGTACGCAAAGTATAAAGTGTCCCAATGTTCAGTGTGTTCAATGTTCATTTCCACTTGTTTTTGCTCAATATAAACAATACTTGTTAAGTGGGTTACTTGAAAATGAGAATAATTATTGAGGCACTAATTTGATTTCATCTCAGCTACGAGTACATTATAACATATTCGTAAGTGAATTTAGCAGCACGTGCCAAAGTACGAGTTATAACTTGTGGCCAATAGTGTGTTAATGTTTTAATAGCACTGTTGGCCACAAACTGTTGTAAAAGTCTAAAGGTGTGATAGAAGTGTAATAAGATCGATGTTACGAGCAAAGCCTAGGATGTAGCTATTGACGGAGCATTGCAGGGCACGGTCTCGCGGCCACTGCACTGACGTG
Source organism: Hipparchia sbordonii (assembly GCA_038048805.1). Classification (NCBI taxonomy): domain Eukaryota; kingdom Metazoa; phylum Arthropoda; class Insecta; order Lepidoptera; family Nymphalidae; genus Hipparchia; species Hipparchia sbordonii. The sequence continues at coordinate 17,224,494 of CM076098.1, forward strand.
AAGCCCGGCGCTGCACGGCACAGCTATAGGTAGGTAGTTGCGAGGTACATAGCTGCAGTTACGTCATCGTGTCATCGATCCACTCCGACCAATTATTCACGCATGAGCCTGTGTGGTCGCTGCGGTGACCAGGATATATTTTGGGGACAGATATTAACGTATTAATACAGATTAATTTTAAGTCCTTTTAAAAATCCTTTACTTAAATAAACAGTTTTTACAGGAATGGAAAGAAACAAGTAACTATAAAAAATTTAAGAAGCCCTATATCCACTAATACTATAAATGCGAAAGTGTGTTTGTTTGTTGGTTTGTCCTTCAATCACGCTGCGACAGAGAGACAGAGATTGAGATGATTTTTTGTGTTTGAGTGAAGACCTACAGAGTGACATTGGCTACTTTTTGTATTGTGTTGTATTTATTTGTATTTGTATTGGAAACTTCATCGTGGAAGCACTGCATACATAGCATAGTTACATTACCTATTGTAATTTTTTTTTTTTAAAAGAGCAACCGCCGAGTTTATTGCTGGCTCTTCTCGGCTGGAAAGGCATTCCGAACCAATGGTAGATTCATTGGAGATTCAAAAGCGCTTGTAAAAGTTTATTTGAATAAAAAATATTTGTATTTCTATTTATGCCGGAAAATTAAAGAGTTCTCGGGGGATTATAAAAACTAAATCCACACGGACAAAGTCGTGGGCATCACCTCGTTTCAAATAAAACAATAGTGCTTGTAACTCGGTCTACGTAGATTAACACTCCTGGCATATTTCTACATTCAGGCGTTACAAAGATTTTATGAGTTATTTGTACTGATATAGTGATCCTGGAAATTATTAAAATCTTGTCCCGTAGTAATGATAGTCACTATGATTGAAACGTTCCAAATAATAGAAATTCACACAAGCAAAATGCAATATTATCATCACCAGGTAGATCGCAGGCAAGGTACCTATCAATTATTTTATCTATTGGAAAAATGAATTTGAATAAAAAATTCTATTTCATTCTGTGTGCATTTTTTTATTGATAAATTACGTGATTTTCACATCTCTGCTTGGTCTGCTAAACATATCTCTCGTCCACTCCACTTCAATTAAAAGTAAAGGCTGACTCTAAATATCGTAACGACCGGAGGTCTGAGACCTCCGCATACATATAATTACCAGATCCTGATCAATATAGTGAACATTTTAGAACGAACAATGAGTTAGAGTTCAATACTATCAAACCGAATCAAGTATAATAAAAAACAAGCGAGTAACACAAGCAGCCGGCAGCGAGCAGCCAGCAGTGCACGCCGTACAAACGTTTGACAAGTGGCGTGTGAAATTGCCGATGCTTACGTTAATGCGAGCATTCCGGTCCGCGGAGCATTATGCAGATTGGTGTTCAAACGCGCCGGTGCCACTGGAGTATATAACACAATGCACGACCCGCGTGACCCGGTCACGCCTTCATTACCGAACACGAAATAAAACTATTTGATCAACGGAACAATTTGTCTGTTATTGGCTTTTTCGTGTAGCTTAATTTGAAATACCTAGATCAAATTTGTTTTATCGGAATTGTATTTTAAAAGCGGTATTTTTAAAGTGCAAATTAAAAAAAATAATCATCCTCAATATGTGGATAAAGGGCGTTCTTGTATTATATAAACCGACGCGACACCCTTCCTTTTAATCCCCACCTTCCTGCTCTATCATCAGATATCAAGCAATTAACTATAACTAATTTAGAGCTGAGTTCCTGTGACATATGACAAAGTTGCAATTGACTTTTTTTAATGTAGCCCAATTTGCACATAGGTACCGACAAAGTGGATTTTAGATATGCAGAGTTTACAAAGTTCAAAATATCCCATGACCCTGCGTGATTAACCCTTAACTGACTTAACCCTTGGCGTGGAAGTATTTGACTTCTATGATAATAGGCTTTGACTCGCTAAGTCTGTTAACAGCTAAGCACGTAAGCATGAAGCAACTTTTTTTTTTACGTTGGGAAATGCCTTTACGCATCCCGTCCACCTTGACAACAGGCGGGTATGTGGGACTCGTTGGGACTGCCAAAATACCCACTAAAACCCAACGGATAGGGAAGCCACAGGATCGCTGCTCGCATTCAACTGTGGCATTCCAGCGGTTTCGACCGGTCATCCCGCTATCCTACGGAGCTCCGGGGGGATGAAGGCGCGCATACTGGCGCCTTCTTCTCTAGCCTCTTCTTCTGTGGAGCGGGTGAGCGTTCGGGTCTAGCTCTCTGCCTCGTTCCGCTTCTTCTTTCTGTGAGAGCACGCTCTCACAGAAAGCCATCACCTCGTTCCAACACCTCTTGCTGCCGATCATGGCACTCACCACGCTCGGCAGAGAGAGGTCCGCTCCCACGAACTGCACCACACGGTGCCGCTGCGGCCCCCACGCCGCGCACTCGGCCAAGGTATGATACGCCGTATCTTCCTGCGCATTACATTCGTGGCAGGCTGGGGTCTGCTCCCGCCTCGCAATCTGATGCAGATACTTACCGAAACAACCATGTCCAGTAAGTACCTGCGTCAGACGGTACGTAAGCGTCCCGTGCCGTCTCCTCACCCAGCTTTCCAGGTGGGGCCGGACCGCCTCGACCGTCCAGGAACCGGCTATGGGAGATGGCAGGTTAAATAAAAAAAATAAAGAAAATATTAGCTCAATGTTTCTATGGCTAATATAAAGACCAATTTACATCAGGGGGTAAAAGCTTCGTTTCGGTTAATTAAAACCACATTCAAACTTAAAGTTAAGAAGTTGCCAAAACAAGCAGCGCGTTGCACAACAATAAATCAGTATCCGTCCTCTATGTTTAAGGTTGATCAAAAGTCAGCAATCCCTGGGTTGTGAAATCCAAAAAGAGTCATTGAGAGGTCATTGAGGTGGTCAGATTTAACGTTAAACAATTAATTATTTTAAAACATCTATTCTTCTTCTTTTTTTTCAACTTACAGACGTCCACTGCTGGACAAAGGTCTCTTGCATGGACCTCCACAGGCCTCGGTCTTGCGCCGCCTGAATCCAGCGGCTCCCTTGCGACTCGTTTAATGTCGTCGGTCCACCTAGTGGGGGGTCTGCCAACACTGCGCTCTCCGGTGCGGGGTCGCCACTCCAGCACCTTGGGATTCCATCGACCAACAGCTCTTTGAACTATGTGCCCCGCCCATTTCCACTTCAGTTTCGCGACTGGCTGAGCTATGTCGGTGACTTTGGTTAGCCTACGGATCTCCTCATTTCTGATATCTCGCAAGGATACTCCGAGCATCACATCTATTACGTGAGTGTAATAATTTTTTTCCATTTGACTTCACATATTGAGTTACTCCAAATCGAAATAATAAGTATTACAATCATAAATATGAACTTGCATACTAACTATACGATAAAATGATAATCCAGCCTCGCCGTAGCGGGGTATAAACTAAATTAAATCACAACAAGCACAAGCGGTGAAGCGGAGAAAGCGTTTACACTAGCAGCCCGCCAGCCCCGCCAGCCCCGCCAGCCCCACCAGCCCCGCCAGCCCCACCAGCCCTGCCAGCCCCGCCAGCCCCGCCAGCTGCTGCCGCCGCGTCCGTGGCGCCTGCCGCCTCAGGCATCCGTGGCGGTGAAGAGGGCGAAGCAATGGACATCACACTCAAGCACACAGATATTATTATGACACCTTAAAAGTTGGACACAGTGCAGGGCTTCAACTACCAACGCTTAAAGCAGTATTGTGTAATTTTTGTTTGAGATATCGTATTGACACCTCATTCATCCAAATCAAGTTAGGAATTTAGACACTAGGGTAAAACACGTTAACACAAACATACTTATAAATATATATTATACATACATAGGCTGCTAAACTCGTAACCCTTCCTTTTTGCTTTGCCATAGTAGAAGTAATAGTAGGGTAAATAGTCAGTTCGCCCACTTCCCCGACTCGTAGAACGAATTTCCGTCGGCGTGATGTGATGAAGCTAACGGAGGTTATTTCGTCCTCCGCTGAGGCCGCGCTAATTACTCTCCGCCAGGCGCTCACAGAACCGACGATACTCATTTGCAGCTCACCAGGTTACAGAGACTCCTAATTTATGCGTGTCGGCGTCGAAACAGTGTACTCGTATAATTATGCAGAAAGTTCGCTCTAATGATTACCCTTCGCATAAAAGATATTATCCGTCTGTGTAAGAATCTACTACTTCTGTGTTTAGAATTTATCTTAAGCTTTCAGAGGCACTTTTAACTATCATTTGAAGGTAACGTGAGTCTACAGAGCTGTCGTTTATCTGAGATAGTCCCTGAGGGACTGCGCGGTGCAGGAGTGTGACGGACTTTTAAATCGACTGTTGCCCCTCTGGCATCGTCTCATTCCTCATTCAAACGGTAGGCATAATATATTATGTACATAGTTATCGTGACTTCGGAACTGATGGTGGTTAAGCTTGAGGCTTTAAGGTGCTGGAGTGACGCACTGTTGGCTGGCCACTCACTAGGTGGACCGACGTCACCTCGTATTGGTGCAGAGATGCTCGCTTGATAAATCGTCCCCGTAAAGCGAAAAATAACTAAGTCCAAAAATTTTCAAAATTGGTTATTTAACGAGTTAACTCACCGTATTTTTCTGTAAGCTTCTGTCTTACTATAATTACAATAATTTATATAGCGCAAGGCTGAGGAAAGTAAAAGTCTAAGATTAAGATTATGCTTTAAAAGAGGAAGATTTATGTACCATAAGGGTCGACCATTTCAAAATAAATAAATCTTAAATGGAACCACTTGAGAAAACTTATTGTCTGTTAATTATTTTCCTCCAGAACTTAAGAGATAAGCAAGTCAGCGCAGATTAAACTTGAGCAAAGTTTTACGCTTTCCCTGGCTTCTCGGGGACATCAAGTTTTTTAAGCGCTTAAGTTACGTTCAAGTCGGCCAAGTTGGCTGCTATCAGGTTTCTTTCGTAGTTCATTGTCGAAACTTTATTCAATTGTCAGAAGTTTGGTGAATAAACATAATGTTTATATTTTGCGTTCTAATATCTTTAGTACATACAAAAAGCAGTGATGATCTCCCACATTAAGGCTGCTTTGCACCTAGAAATATGTAACCTACCCACCTAGTCATATAGTATCATTAATCATATAGTATTACTAGCTTTTGCCCCCGCGACTTCGTCCGCGTGGAATTAGGTATTGGGGTGGAATTTTCAAAAACTGTGACACACGTACTTCTTTATTTTTAACTGCAAGCTCTAATACCAACTTTGGTGGAAACAGCTTGAAAAATGACGGACTTTCATATAAACTTCCATCCCCTATTTAAACCCCTTAGGGGTGGAATTTCCAATAATCCTTTTTTAGTGTGCGTCTACGTCATAAAAGGAACCAACTGTAAAAATTTCAAGTTTCTAACTTCAGTAGTTTAGGCTGTGCGTTGATATCTCAGTCAGTCAGTCAGTCAGGACTTTGAATTTTATATATATAGATATTCCGATGCGATGAGATAAAAGACTATGCTAAGCTACGCACTAACCTGAATGAAGTACAGCAGTAATTAAGTAGGTATGAAAGTTTGTGGTAGAACTTTTAATACTAATCGGTTTAAAAAGTGGAGTGCCTAAACATTTTACCTCGTTCCTGCTTCATCGTTTTATTTCAGAACTGCTAAAAATCATGACATTCTTTTGTGGTTGGCATTTAATCTTTTATTCAACGTTTGTGAAAAGTTGAGATTCTACATCTAAACTTCTGTATATCCTGCCAGTATTACATGAATACCTTCAAGGCAAAGCAGATGTATACGCATCTTCTTGGCAAGTGCGCTCTGACACAGGTAGACACCATTTGCTTTGCTGCAAGCTCCCATCCACACTTTCAACAGTAATATAGTTGGGAAGGGAATATAAGGCCACATAGACGACTGCTGCGCCAGGTCGTTAATTTTACCTACCATCGCTGCAATTTCGAAAGTCAGTGTGGCAATATTTGAGCGATTCCGGAAACTCAATAGTTTGCCGACACCCGACAGCGAGTCGTTTGTCTTTGTTGCGCGTTCACGTTTAATTGAAATTTTTTTATTAATAAACTTTGACGGCGGAAATTTTAATTGTTTTTTTAACAAAGTAAAAATATTCTGTTTTCTGTACCTATATTTTGCTATTGAATCTGACGTAGAAAGAGTGCAGGGCATTGTTTGTTTCGGCGAACATGATTGTCCGCTCGTTATTTGATTCCAGTCAAAGTCACTCTCTTCACACGAGCACGAGCAGCCGTGGATCGATTATATGCAGAAGCAGTGTAACGCCCTGCGTGCACAGCACAGTAATGCGTTGAGGATGCTGTTATGACAGCCCCGATTCTGCAGCGCAACAGGAATGTTCGTCGACGCGCGTGTGGACTGCTTCTACACCGCGCTATGCGAAAGCGGTACACATCCTTGTTGCTCAGAGTCAGGGCCAGCAACAATAGCGTCCTGAGGGCGTTTACTGACAGGATCGATTGTCAATCTTGAATTAGTGCTACCTTAAATAAAATTTATAGTGATTATTTATTATAAATTCTTCTTTTTTGTGAAATGAAAATATAGGCACGACAAAAATCATTCCAGGTCATTGATTTTAAACATATCGGACCTACCTTCATAGTCTAATTTACTACACAATGTACCCTAAAGGTTATTCAGCGTGGCAGTATCGGTCAATAAATTATTTTGTAGTCGCCGCCAGTCAAATTACACGGAGCGCCTCAGGAACTCAATTAGTTGCAGGATCGGAGCGCCGCGGAGTGGAACGAGACGGGACGAAACTATTCCGATTTGCAACGTTACGTGACACAGTGTTTGGATCTAAATTATGTCGATTTATTACCAAAGAGCTTTTGAAAGCGTCTGACTTGTACAGCGTTATTTAAAAACAAAGAGCAGATAAGATACAACTGAAACGATAAAGCCTAATACCGTTCATTCTCTAATGTAATGGGGCAAACCCATAAAGCTTCAGTCAAACTGAAGCAAATCCCAGGTAGAGTGCCGGAAGCCGAATGCCTTCACGAGTGAGAGTGTCAATTGATGTAATTTGACTATAATATTCACAAATGATTGCGGGCAGTCCATAATTATACTATTCCTTACGGTAGTTACAAATACGGGTTTTCAGTTTTGTTGGTATGCTAATATAATAATTTATCTCACAATCTCGTTCTACATTGCAGCCTCTAGAAACTCTCATATATGGAACAATTTGTATGGAAAATGTTCCCTCAGAGTGTGACGTCATGGTGACGTCGTATTGCCAACATAATAGTATCAAAAAGGAGTTATTTAAAAAGAGTTGACACTATGAAAAGTCATTAAAGAAAGAAAAACAGCGTTGTCATTTCTCAGTCAGTTGTCAGTATAATAAATAAGAGAAAAATATTTGTCAAACGTTTTAAATAAATATTAATTCTATAAAAAATTAAGGGACATGGCTCGAAAAATTTTTGTTTGAAGTTCCGGCCCTTAAAACGGAGTGATTATATTCTCTTGGCTACATTCTTTTTGACAGTAGCTACGAATTCCTATTTCAACTGAAGAACGCCATCTATCATTTCATGTCTGAAATAGGTTACTAAAGAGTGGTGAGAGAATACTGTGTGGGTGAAGGAACCCTTGGCGAAGTAGAAACCCTTTAGATGAAGAAAAACTTTGCAAGTTCCAGATTTTCCGAATAGATGGCGCTCGTTCCACTTCCCACTTGATTTGTTACAGGCTGAAGATATTGTTGATTGTTACACTTTATAAATTGTGAAATAATAATAACTATTCTTCAGAATTACTCTTTATTAATTTAAAATTAACAGAATATTATTTAAGAACTTGCCCACGAGATTACCGCCATATGGAATGTTGATTCGACGATTGTAGTTACGATCGTCTTTTCGGTCAATGGTCTTAAAGCGAAAAGTTTCGATAACACCTTAAGAAACTTTCGCTTAGTACTTAGCTACTTGGATCAAGAGCAGGATACAGAAGGCGGTACTCCTTGAGACGGCACGCATTGTGAGGAGGTTCCTCACTCTGGAGCCCTGACCACTGGCTGCTTGGGTCTTACGTACCCCGCAGCAAGTGGGATCCATTTCTTTTTATTATTTTTGAGAATGTTCTGAAAAAATAAATTCATTATTTTTAAACATTTTTAAAACTAAATGAATTGTAAATGTGAAAAGAAATAAATGAGTGGGATAATAATTATTATTCTTTCAAAATTTTCATGTTTATCCATGTTAAAAATGCGAAAATAACTGTCTGTTTGTTTGTCTGTAACGTTTTGCACACGTAATCTATTAAATCAGTTTCGACAAAATTAGGAAGGGTTATCTCGAAATCTTTCGAAATATTATGAAGTTTCCAAGCGATTTTCAAGAAACCTAAATCCAAGCGGATTGACTCTTGGGTGTAACGGCATTGGATTTTAATTCTTTTTATGTGTAAGTGAAAGATTTCTTTCTTTCTTTTTAAGCAAATGCGTAAATGTTAATTTTTGAGAGAATATTTTATCAAGTAAGTATACGTGAGTATATACAAACCATTACAACTCGCATTAAAACACCAAGACACAAGGCTCAGACCAATTAATTTCCGCGTCGTGAAAGAAATTTCCAAGAACATCCTCTAAATGGATATTTTACAAATTCCGTTATACTGGTCTCGGGGCTATTGTGTTGCTAAAGTAATTGAGGGGGTAGGAGGGGAGGGGGAAGGGAGGGGTGTGAAAAGAGCCGCCGAGGGATCCGTTATTATCTGAAAGAAAAGATATTATTATCAACTGCAAATTAAAGAAAAGCGTTTCTGAGAATTGTTGTTTAGAACTGCAGTTGTTAAGACTGTTTCATTAATGGTATCGCATTATGAGGTGGAACCGGGCTAACTTGGAAGGGGACGACGGTTTTAATTACACCCAAACCTAATAGCTTATAGCTATAGCCTATAGAATATAGCTTAGCCCAAACCCTTACCATTTTTTATGAGGCATCGTAATGTATTATCGTATGGTACCCAATTGATAACGGCCGAAGCTTACACCAAACAATAGGTACCTAAAATAATTTAGAAATTATTAGTATCCAAATTGCCGTGTCGTTAATCGAACTCAGTACATCCGACCCACATCCAACCCATATCCGGGAACACGGCGCTGCAAAGGCGAAATACAGCTATATTAAATAGCAGATGTATCACCTTTTGGTTCATTGAACTGGTAACAAGCGTCAACAAGAGACGCCTAACCAGGATCTCATGATGCAGAAGACGTATGGACCATGAAATTATGTCTGGATTTTTAAACTCTTTGTCATTGAAATACTATCTACCTTTAAATGTAGGTGCAAATATTTCTTCTCGACTCCAATGAGGGGTGTAACCGTGTAAGTGTAATCCTTGGAATAGTTTAACGTGAGCCAGACGGGGTCCACTTAAACAGTAACTACAAGTAACTCTTCGACAACCAGACAGGATCTTTCATTACTGCGAAGTGTACTCGATGTTCACTCGAGCCGAGTCCTTAAACGTTAATAGTTAAGACTCCGGTGAGTTAAGGAATTGTAATAATGGTTCAAGTGGCTGTTTGATAGGTACTCGCACTATTATACAGCGATTTTCGTCAACTTTCCAATGACTTTCTAACAACATAACTTGCTAGATAGAGATAGAGATGATACAGGGGACAGTTGAATCAAATCCATCTAGCACTTTTTAAGCCATCTTTACCGTGTCAAATATAAAAACAACGTGAAGCAGTGCGGGTTGCAACCATAAAAATAATATTATTATGTAGTACTTATTACAGAAGAAGTAATACCGTGTTTATGTATTACTGTACGTGTAACAGTATTACTTACATACTTTTACATAATAATATAGTTTTTACCGTGTTTTTTAAAAGATGAAAATAATAGCTGCGAGAAAACGTCGGTACACTGATTGATTGTGCTTGAAATGCTGTTGATGGCATGTGACAAGTTATCAGTAAATTATATTTATATTGCTGTCAACTGAATCGAGGGAGATCGCTCGGTAGGCAACACCTGAATCCGCTTCATGACCGACCCTCGTCGCGAGCGATAAACACCGCCGGCCAACACGATTGGACTTCTCAAAATGTTTTTTTTTTTTTGGATATTTTTCAATAGTATAATAGTTAATTATTGTACCTAAAACACGAAACAATTTATTAAATAGGATTAGGAGGATAGGATCTTAATGAAAAACTGCCAAAAGTACATAGTGGCCATTAAATTATATTAACCCTCTTTAATAACTTTGTTGAAATATTTCTCGACATTTGAAATCGAAATATTTCTCTACCCTTTATCAAAACGTATATGTACAAGGATTTGGATGACCTCTGTACTTACTATTCTTAAAGCGATTCACAACGTCCAATTTAGAATATTTAACAAAAATTTTCAAAGTGGTTAATTTTTCTACCAGCGCGTGTCTATCCGGGCAAAATCCTTCAGGTAGAAACTGTCGGCGCTCGATGAGCGAGCACATTTGTATCTGAAAGGAGGCACGAGTCACTCGAGCGTGTCCGCTCACTCGGCGAATATCGAGCCTTCAGCAGACGTGAGGCGTGGCGACAACTACGAGGCGGCGCGGTGTGATTTGAGAAGGCTCCAACCATTTGGCAAAATCCGACCAATGTGTAAACGCCTTTTGTTCGAAATTCCATGCTAAACCCGATGACTTATGGCGTGTTGACTGGTCGTAGCGTTCAGTTAGCGCTACCGTCGTGGCGTCCTATACAATAAAAGAGTGGTATGCCACACATTGTGCTGTGGGACCGTGAGTCGTGAATGTCCTGTTATTGCGTTGATAAGGTGTTACATAGAAAAATCTACAGTGTAATACAGCCACATCATCGTCAACCCGTTGTCAGCCTGGACACAGGGTCCTCTCAGAATAAAAAACGTTTAGTCTACGTTGGCCAAATGCAAATTGGCAGACTTCACATGAGAACGTCACGGAGGTGTCTGAGGTGTGTAGGTTTGATTCACCGTTACACGCACATCCAAAACATGCAACTTCGAAGTGGTGCGGTAATTAGTTTGGTCGGCTGCACCAGCTGGAAGTCAGACTAGGGACAAAATCAATACGTTGCGGTCCACGCAGCGCTATCCGTCATCGCTCTGACGAGCTTCTCTGCCGTCACGAGTTGTGTTTGTTTCAAGCTTTAGTGACAGGTACGAGCTTTTATTGGAGATCTTATACAATACGGCATATAAAATTTGAAAGAATTACGTAATGTGATAAGAGAAAATTTGCACGAGGCTGTCTCCGGAGACTGGAGGCTTTATTTGTAAACAATATTAGATATTGGGGTGGTACTTAAGTTCGTTAGCTCTAAATACAGTGAGAAACACGATATTCTTCGGATAAAAACCATTTTTTTTTTTGCTGCCTATCGGCTGTAAAGTCGATAGTTTTATTTATTTTCTATTCATGTATATCCACCACAAATATGTCCCGTAAGTATGTACCCTAATTCACCCCTACGCTAAATTGGGGACAGATTAAGTTTATTAAAATACTTATCTGCTGCGATCTTCACAAATTTAAATTAAAATTTTGTAAGAGCTTCCAGCTTTGGGCCATTACAGAGTAGTATTTGAAAAATTTCTATCGCCTGTGACCTTATATCAGAAACAATACTGCTCTGATAGACAGATGTATTAATGTTCAGACAAAGTGCAAAATCAACCAAGAGGTCCTGAGACCTCACTTCGTTTGCTCAGTAAAATACGCAAGTTACAGTTTGCCCGTTTGTTACTTTTACTACATCCAACCGCTGAATGGTCTTCAAATATGGTACCTATATGATATGGTACCGGTACATGATACTGTACCGGTACATGATATTGTACAGTCTTGCACCGCCTGTATCCAGTCTCTCTGATGTCGTCGGTCAGGTTTTAGATAATTACCTAATTATAAAAAGTGCATCGAACTTGGCTCAACAAAACGTTCGATAGGAAATAGACGATTCTTTTTTCTGGTAGAGTAATAAAGTAAAGGATTGGTTCCGACTTCCGGCGTGTCGCGACAAGACAGGCCTTACAAATGTACCTAATGGGGCAGTGACACTCCGCCTAGCGTGTGGATCCGAGGATTAACCGGGCTTAGCACGAAGCCGAGCTAAAGATTTTCCGCCTCGCCTGTTCCAATAGCCAAAGGTTTACCGGTAAGACATTTATGTTTGCTTTTCCAATGAAGTAATAAAACCTGTGTCTCAGGACGGAGCCTCCAGAGCCAAAGATGCGGACTGAAAACTGAAAGGTCGCAGGTTCGATCCCCCACCCGTTACACTATTGACTCCTGACACAAGCTTGCCGCTTGTTCGGTTTTCCTTACCAAACTGCGCCTAAGATAATTAGTTAATCACGAGTAGGTATCGCGATTTACTGTTAGACTTTTGCTTGTAAGTTAGCCTGCATGCTCCCGACGGATACAACTTACAAGTAAAGCTTACCACTTCGGGCCGTCGTGTAGCTGTGCAGCAAATTCAATTACGCTGCGATCCTGAACGCCGCGCTGCGCTGCTGTGCCGCTACTCTGCTGTCAGAGCGACGGCGCGCTGCGCTCTACACGCGCAGCGACGACAACGATACGACTTTCAAATAAAATATTTTTTATCGCACACGCACTCCACAATACTAAATATCTGCTTTGAATAAATTATGCCCGTTTTCACCAACCGTACCTAAATCCTCCCCTAAGTCTCTTTACATAGGTCGCCCCTAAATACAATCCAATGTCATTTCCACCTTTAGATACTCGATAAAGGTTCGTGAAGACACAATTGACTGAAAGTGTTAGTGCGTAAAAGTTAGGGAACGTTTGTGAAAACGAGAATCAGTCCAACTAATATGGCATACTCCCGCAGTTGGTCAAATTTTTTGTAGTCGGTCAAATAAAACGTTTCACGTGCTCAAATATTTAGATATAAACTTTAACCCTTTTCTTATACATGCACTCATAATATCGGAAGCGTCTCGTACGCTTATAAAACTGGTATTTAATTCCCGCAGTGCCTTCATTTAAGCTAATGCGCGTCTGAATCACCCGCCCGCCGGAAAACTAGATGTACTTTGAACAATACACTGTAGTAGTAGTGAAGTAATGGTGTACCCGCCCCTACCGCCCCTCTCCCGTATGTTTACAATGACGGACGTTTTAACTAGCTTTCCCTGTGAATCTGTTTGTGTAGGATTTACACTTGTTTTTGTTTGATATTTAGGTGAAAATTTCTAAGGAAGTCTACCACATATGAATATGTAGGTATACAATATTATTATATTCACATTCACACAAATAAAGGACCGTGTTTCTACCTTACCAAAAAATATTATAGTTGTATCTACTTCAACCGTTACTACTAATTTATAAAAGTGTGTTTATTTAGCCTTCTATATCAATTTAAAAACTGCTAATACTATGCCTAGTTGAAGCCTACGTTAGATCATTATACCGCGTCCGCATGCTTGTGGCAAACGGCAAACGCCAAACCTCTACAAACGTTTGCCTTGAATTTGGGTATCATCCGCACGCTTGCGAGGGTGTTTGTATGTTCTGAACAGGCAAGCATGACGGACGTCGAACTTGTGTCGGCTTTATTATTTGGCTTAAGTTATTTTTACAAATGTTTTAAGCTCAGTATCGATCAATAATCCTACTAAAATGGAATATGGATGGATGGATGGATGGATGGATGGATGTTTGTTACTCTTTCAGCCACAACTAATGAACCGATTTGAATGAAATGTGGAATAGCGATAGCTCATACCTACATTTCAGCCCGGAAATTTAAGGACTTTCCGCGGGAATTAAAAAACCTTAATCCGCGAGGACGAAGTCGCGGACGTCATCTCTGTCCTCGTAATTGGAAACACAGTAAGTTAAATAGAAGTTACCTTTAAGTTACTGTGTTTTCAATTACTAGGGCAGATCTAGTTGATAGTAAAGCGTCCTCTAATTAAAATTTTCAAAACATATTTCATGTGCACAATTTGTCCAGTTACAGTTTTAGTATAATATTATAGATTAGTAGTAGTAGCTAGTAGTATGTTCGAAAACACTTGGTACCTACCTAGTTTATTTATTTGAATAAAAAAATATTCTACTCTATTCTAGTATGTACCTACTCAATAGATATTTTGTTTTTTTTCTTTATCAACCGATAGACCTCCACTGCTGGACTGTTTATTGCATGGACTTCCTCAGGCTTCGGTCTTGCGCCACCTGTACCCAGTGGCTCTCTGAGGGTCGCCTGATGGTGTCGGTCTACCTATTACCATACCATTATATACCATTTTCCGGTACGGAGTCGCCACTTATTATTATTAATATATAAAACTAATTAATTAATTAAATTATATAAACAAATCGTCTTCAAAAGTCTACAGTCGACCATTCATTCATTTTAAGCTGCATCCGCACGCTTGGCAAACCTCGGCAAACCTTCACAAACGCAAACGTGCGGATAGAGCGTTTGCCATGGTTTGCCTACGCTTGCGAGCGTTTGTGGCCGATCCATCGAGTGTCGGTCTTTTGATCGCAAACCAAAGGGAATTTGCCACAAGCGCTTGCGTCTCCGTCCACACGTTTGCGCGCACTCAGTCTCGTTTGTGCACTGGCGGCGATTAGACGTGTTATTGTATTACGATTTACGTATCGCATCTTTAGAAATCTTCATTTTGTGAGTGGGTAAAAACGTAAAATGAATGACTGGTCGACTGAAGACTTTTGAAGACGATTTGTTTATATAATTTAATTAATTAATTAGTTTTATATATTAATAATAATAAGTGGCGACTCCGCACCGGAAAATGGTATATAATGGTAATGGTAATAGGTGGACCGACACCATCAGGCGACCCTCAGGGAGCCACTGGGTACAGGTGGCGCAAGACCGAAGCCTGAGGAAGTCCATGCAATAAACAGTCCAGCAGTGGAGGTCTATCGGTTGATAAAGAAAAAAAACAAAATATCTATTGAGTAGGTACATACTAGAATAGAGTAGAATATATTTTTATTCAAATAAATAAACTAGGTAGGTACCAAGTCTTTTCGAACATACTACTAGCTACTACTACTAATCTATAATATTATACTAAAACTGTAACTGGACAAATTGTGCACATGAAATATGTTTTGAAAATTTTAATTAGAGGACGCTTTACTATCAACTAGATGACGTCCGCGACTTCGTCCTCGCAGATTAAGGTTTTTTAATTCCCGCGGAAAGTCCTTAATTTTCCGGGCTAAAATGTAGGTATGAGCTATCGCTATTCCACATTTCATTCAAATCGGTTCATTAGTTGTGGCTGAAAGAGTAACAAACATCCATCCATCCATCTATCCATCCATCCATATTCCATTTTAGTAGGATTATTGATCGATACTGAGCTTAAAACATTTGTAAAAATAACTTAAGCCAAATAATAAAGCCGACACAAGTTCGACGTCCGTCATGCTTGCCTGTTCAGAACATACAAACGCCCTCGCAAGCGTGCGGATGATTCCCAAATTCAAGGCAAACGTTTGTAGAGGTTTGGCGTTTGCCGTTTGCCACAAGCATGCGGACGCGGTATTACGTTTTTACCCATTCACAAAATGAAGATTTCTAAAGGTGCGATACGTAAATCGTAATACAATGACACGACTAATCGCCGCCAGTGCACAAACGAGACTGAGTGCGCGCAAACGTGTGGACGGAGACGCAAGCGCTTGCGGCAAATTCCCTTTGGTTTGCGATCAAAAGACCGACACTCGATTGATCGGCCACAAACGCTTGCAAGCCTAGGCAAACCATGGCAAACGCTCTATCCGCACGTTTGCGTTTGTGAAGGTTTGCCGAGGTTTGCCAAGCGTGCGGATGCAGCTTTATATTAAAATATTATAAGTTTCTTTTCGAACAAAAGACACAAAATTATTGTTGGATATGTATAATTTAAACAATATAACTGAGATTGTGTCAGTGAACTTCATGTACTAAAGTGCTTGTTAAAGAAATTACGAAATAAGAGCGACTACAGCTGCTGTAGTCGGTAGATAAACAGGTGTGAACGACCCTTGTCGTTATTCTAGCACATTGTTACCTGCGGGTGAAGGACAAAGTACCCTAACATAATAATACTCGGTGTACTAAAAATACCTTCGCATTCCCTTTTGTACCTATTTAATTTAAAATGGTGTTCAAAATAGTAGCAAGTGAAAATCATTAATTGTGTCCAGATTAGCTTTTGCCCGCAATTTCGCTCACGTTAATTTCAAACCCCTATTTTACCTCCTTAGGGTTTCAATTTTCAAAAGTCCTTTATTAGCGAATGCCTCATAATAGCTATCTGTATGGCTCAGCCCGATTCGCCCAGTGATTTGATGTGTCTGTTGATAGATCATAGATCAATTAGTTCAGTCATTCAGTCAGTCAGTCACCGTTTCCTTTTTATATTTACAGATCAACCATAATATCTTTGTTATGATTTAACTTAGTATTTTTCGTTACAGTTTTCAATGCATTTTCAGAAATAAGTTCCTCATTGGTAATAATATAATAATAGTATTTTCCTGCATTTATTTATGTATTTTCTACATACTTTGGGTGGCTTTATTTATTTTTAACCCCCGACTGCAAAAGAGGAGTGTTATAAGTTTGACGTGTGATCTGTGTGTCTGTTTGTTTCTTCATAGCGTTTTTAACGAAGGAACCAATTTTGATACGATTTTTCATGTGAAAGGTAAAGTAATCAAGGTGGATCAAGCAATTTATGAAGCTCAGGCGTTTGATGATGATCAGCTCATTTCCTCGATTAGAGGATCTTACAAGCCTTCGTTACTTCGGATTATTTCCCTGGAAATCCTTGAGCTGATGCTGCAGCATCAAGTAGTCTGCGGGATACCCAACTCCTCAGCAACTTAAAGTAGATATACTGTTTTTGGGCTCGTTAGAATGGTCACAATGAGTAGGTGTTAGAGATGTGATGATCGAGAAGCGAGGAGGACGACCTAATGATGGAGCAGAGAACTGGGTGACAGGATGTCAGGTATATCGTACATAGTCCAGCCATAGATTTACATGTCGGCGGTGTTTTATTTAAATTTGCCCTTGATAAATAGCAATCGCACTCAAAATTTGTTAAAATCTTTCAATTATCTTTAAACGTCCTACAATGGAGTTAAATTATGTTTATCTATAGGAATATGTCAATTAGAATCAAATATTATATTGAAATTGATTAAGCACAGCTTTCACGCTCTGTTTGCCTACAGTAAGTAATACCATCTGTTTCCAATTAATCAAAGCCTTCGACAAAACAACCTCATCCCGGCAACGAAGCGTTCTAAAATACACGCACATTTCAAGGGTAGGGAGCCACGCTCGTCCGGAACAATAACCACCTCTCAGTGATTCCCAACAACAGCCGCGTCTTGTAATTCCTCTTTTATGCGCCACCCGGCAACCGGCAACCGGCAACCGGTATCCTACGACACTTAACGTGGACGTAGCCAGGTGAGGGCAGCGCGAGCGCGAGTTGAATGCGTAGTTTCCAATGCACAATTTTTTTTTTTTCTTTTTTCCAAAGCACAATAAATCGCTAAGGTAAAGGTAAAGCAGAGTTTTTAGGTGACGTTTATTCGATGGCCAGCTTTCTCTGTGAAAGTAGAAATGCTTGAATTTGGTTCTAAGTCGATACATAATCTTTAAACGGACAGTTCCATATGGAACGTAAATTTAAAAGAGTTTAGAGATTGTTGTAAGAACAGAATGAACATATATTTTTATCCACTATAACAAATATTGAAAAATTGAACTCTTGAAAAGTGATTTACAGTCAGAATTAAATTATGTAAGAAAATTAATCATACGTTTTGTGTTTATTTTAATTGTCTTAGCTTAATTCCCATATTTAACTTGATCTCCATTATTTTTTCGTTTAGGTTTAGGATTTAGGTTTATTTTTAAATTTAAACGAATTACTACCTTTATCTTAGAAATCTTTTACAATTATCCCAAGGCCCACTCTAGAATATATGTCTGGCTCCGCTCCCGTCTACGCTTTGTTATCTTGCTCTCGTGTTTTAATCCTCTAGCTCACACTTTGTTTATCATTTCTATTCATTTATAGAAGAATAGATGGAGAATGTTCTGTTATATACAGAATAAATACGACTAGATGTTATCATAACTGTTTCCCATTCCAAAAAAATCATTACCGCGAAAGTATTAATTTTTGCGAAACAGCGTCTCGCTACGATTGATTTACCTAAGCTCAGTTTGGTCTTGTTTAATAAAGGGACCCCCACAGTGCCATCCGGGTGGTTATAACTTTATGAGATGTATATTTTGCCCAATAAACTATGAAAACTTCATATACAGGGCGTCCCACGGCTATGCCACATGGAGGGGAAGTACCTTAAATATTGTAGATGGAACATTTTACTGAAAGAAGACTTCATTTTAATTTAAAAAACAATTTAAACTGCATTCATAGATTTTTAAATAATTGCCTGGTTGAACCGGGACTCGAACCCGCTATACGAGAAAAAAAATTAACCTGTGTCTTTATCATACCGATCGGAAGGCTTCATCATAAGGATTATTTTTTGTTAAATAACATAGCATGAGAAATAAAAGGAAGACCATGAATTTTAGCCTTTGATGTAAAATTTTGTTCAGAAAAATGAAAAGGTGACATTCGTAGCTCTGTTGCAGCGGAACTGAAGGACAAATCGCTTTCATTGTGCGTTGTCTTTTTTTAAACCATTAGACATTTTCTGAATTAACCACCCCTTGTTAGTATTTTTGCAAAGTTAGTTTAGTCAGTTTAGAGTTGTAATGTTTCTGAACGCGGGTGTAAGTTACCAGAAGTAACAAACAGAGGTGTTGGGTCGGTATCAAAGCGAAAACCAAGTGAAGAACACAAGAAACCAAAGCAAGAACAAATAGTTAACTGTGTCGGGATCTCGTTGAACGCTCGCGAGTTACTTACTCAGTGAGTTAGTGGAAGTTGGGCGGGCGGCGGGCGGCGGGCGGCGTGCGCGCCAACACCTAACACAAAATTTTTTTTCCTCCGAGGCCAACACGGATCAACGGATACCCTTTTTAAAACGAACAAAATATCATACATTTGGTGTAAGTTTAGTGTGCTGTCGATTGCATCACGAATTTATGTATTTTGTGCAATTCTTGCTTTTATGTAATTACCTCACTTTGCATAGTGTCATTCCTAGGTTGAGTTAGGAGAGTTATGGCACCCTTCCATTAATCACTAATAACAAATAGGTATTGTTGAGGTAATAGTACGATAGGTTCCCAAACCCTTCTCCATACGATTCAATTACCAACATTACGCGATTTCGACCCTTACTTCTAACGATTTTATTTATTATCATATGTTAATGATGATGACCGATACTGATAGCTTCACATACTCCTCAGACTTTCAACAATGGCCACCCATCTACTAGTTACCGAATTTGGTCAACGTTGCTTCATCAGCACAATCGGCCGACATACGCCTCTACGGTCTACCTTCCTTACAATCAGGTCATACATACGCCTCTACCTTCCATATCTTAACTTACCAAATTATCCTATTTATTTTAAGACAAACGAAGCACACGAAAATTCCGAAAGTTGAAAGATTCAGAGAATATTATAGGAAGAATATAGTGTTAAAAATATTGATAGTACATTTTCTATTTAAAACGTCTATTTCTACAGAAAATAAATTGATATGTTGCTTTGTGAAAAAGAAAAATCTTTCACAACAGCAACGAAATAAAAAAATCTGCCGCTTGAATATCGCAATTTGCATGGAAAAAAACAACCTGCCTTTAATTAAACAGACTTTGTGATGTAAAACCGAGTTGAAGCGCTTGATACTCTTTACATTTTCTTTATTTTTACCCCGAAGCCTGATATAAACAAACGCAAAGTAAAATTTAATCAAGGCGCTTAATATTCGCAGCCATCATATTCTCCTGTAAACTACTGCAGTTAACCTCACAAAAAGTTAACTGAAAGATAAACTGTATAGGAGCTTCCAAAAGAAAAATTAATTATGCAAAGGCGCAGATTAAATGTCTCTACCTACAGAACCAACTTACTGGCCAACTTATGAATCAACCTAGTTCGTTACAATAATGGGTTGGCTGACAGCAAGTCTAACTTGTCTTTTAATTTATAAACTAAACCATAACCCCACTACGTCTATTATAATTAGATTTAGTAGGTCACTGGTTGTGTAACTATTCGCCGTTCTTCACCAAGAACAATAAGGTGCCTGTAGTACTGTTGTGTATGCTGTGAGTTGTAATGTTGCCGATAGCGTTCGTTGGCATCCCTTTCCTTGAAGTCTACATCTAACCATAAATAAATTCATTAAGAAAACTTTCCCTTTATTACTCCCAAGCAATATTTAGTTATTTTGATTAAATAATTATTTAATCAAACTCAATGATATTTTTTAGACACGCTCTGGAAAAAATCTACATATTTTGAGAAAGTTGACATAGTAGATTTCTGCATTGTGTCTGCAAAATTACATTGTGTTTAATGGTTTTCTTAAGAGTGACATTTCAATTTTCATTGCTCAGTCAAGAAAAATTTTGCATAAAAAAACGAGGTTGGATATGGGAGTTGGTTCCGAGTGTAGAGGCCTTAAAGCAAGCTTTGTCGAGCCGGTGCATGCGCGGGGAAGGGTAAGGTCGTAGAGTAGTTCACAAGGAGAACTGCTGTTATCTACTCTACCGTCCCATCCTATACTCTCTCACGATACCCCTTTGTTTCTAGACTTACAACGACGCCATTGTTGATTGATGAATACAAGGTACATTCATCTAAGATTGATATTGTTTGTCTTTTCATTAATTAAAAAACTGCACTTTGCAAAGGATACTATAATTTACCGTACAATAAAGAAAAGTTTTCTACAAAAGATTGAGAGGATAATCTTTTAACGCAGTTAAATCACTGTTTAGCCTGCTGCTACTTGTTGTCCGAGACTCCGAGATATGTTGAGCAAATAGCTCGGAAAACCGATGGGCGTTGAGTTCCACGGTTTTGGAATGCGACACCGCACCGGGAGACGTAGTGTTGGTAGACCCCTCACTAGATGAACGTACGAATTCAGGAGAGCCGGTTGCAGCCGTCTGGTACAGGTTGCACGAGGTCGTGTTCTGTGTATATCCTTTCGAGGGATCTTTGCGGATTGAATTTGACTGATTTTCCAAGTTCCAAATAGCTCATCGGTGTACGGAAAGAGAAACTTATCTGCAAGCCTGAGAGGTTGAAAGGTAACGTACGTAGCTCGCTCAGTTGGAGGTAATTCATGTTAAAATGTTCTATGACCTTATCGTACTAATCATCTTCGAGTATATAATTATGCGAGCATTGACATTCACGATTTACCTGGTGTAAGCAGTGTCGGCGGCGGAGCTCCCCGGGGCTATTGTTTGCAAGTTTGGCGCACGCCGCGTCACCGAATCGAATTACGGCCAACTCCGCAATCGCTGCGATCTTATTACGAGGCGGGACGACGACACCGACGACACGATGTTCAGAAGCTTATTTTGCTATATTACGCTTGCATGCAGCATGCACTATGCAGTTCCAGCGCTTGTAATACCATGCATGTAAGCGTGTCTCATATTTTTAGTGCCACAAGCTTACTTGCATGTATAGATACCGAGAGCGTGGGAAGTGCATAGCCATTTTGGGGTAATATTTGTTGATTTAACGTATTGTTATTATTAACGACTATTCATGAATGCAGACTTTGGCATTCTGGTCATATAATATTGCATTTACACTGCTTAATTGTAACTGTATAACTAGCGTAAAATATAATTAAATATTTGTCCTTTCAACCGTTCAGTTAGATATTGCTTAATCGATACAAATAACGTAAAACTTTTCACACATGCACTAATATTATAAACAAGCCTGAGACCTCAAAAGCCTGTGTATACTCGATAATAAATATAAAAATCTCATCTCAAATCTCAATTTCACCAACAATTCCCACAACTTTAGCGAAAAAAATTTGGTTTCTAGGTCCTATTTAACACTGGCTAACCCCAAATATGAGATTCCGGGAAATCAAACAATAATTCTCAGGGGTTTCTTAAAGCCTCAATAGCCCAACAGTTAAAGGTGCGGACTGAAAACTGAAAGGTCGCAGGTTCGAACCCCACCCGTTGCACTATTGTCGTACCCACTCCTAGCACAAGCTTTCCGCTTATTTGGAGGCGAGAGGAGGATATTAGTCAACTTCAGCTTGGCTAATGTTCTTTTTTAAAAAAAAAAAATCCGAATTACTTGCGATCAAAGTTGCGAGTAGCAACAGCGTAATGCAATAATTTGGGATGTTTTAAATTCGCCGCCATATTGAATTGTGCTGCGTGCGGAATGTGAAATGCGCTGTTCGATGAAAATTCCTCGCTTTGATCGTAATGTGCCTGACTGCTGCGATCGACGAGCGAATATTTGTGATATAAACAAAATATTATGTTCTCAGTTATTTGCCTGTTTCGTACCTGAATATTTCTTATCAGATAAACAATAAATAATTCAATTTTTAGTTTAATAAGTAATGTTTTCCACTTCATTTTGAACAAGGTAAGAACAGTTATGTTCGTAGTACTATTAACTAAAGAACTGCAACCACATTTTCGTTTTGGTCAAAGGCATGGAAAAACAAATCAGAGATGCTAAACTGGTCTTAGCTCTTACGAGTAAGATACTCGTAGTTAGTACAAGCGTTCCAATCTCGCGTCAAAGTGGAAGAAGAATTCCTGTGTCGATATTGCGAGCGGCTGTGCACACGCCGCCGCGCCGCCGCAGCGCGCAGTCGGCGACGCAGGCACGCGGCGCAGGCACGCGGCGCTGCACTCACGCGGAGCCCGCTCCGGCCTCTCCACACTAAACAGCGTCTCAGTAATTCGGAACAAAGGCTGGCAATTTCCTTTGTGCTCGTCTTGACCTTATTTCATTACCTCTCCCGCACCCCCCGCACCCTCCGCCGCGCCGTCGGGTACCATCTTCTCCGGGCATTTTGAAGCATACTAAATTTTCTTCACGTCTCAAATAAGTGGTGCAACATTGCATATTCCGAGCGTTGCGTTGTAAAATCTTGCAACAGTGAATTTACTTGCGGGAATTACGAAAGTCTTGGTCCTTCGTGTTTTATTCTCGCTTTTTAGATTCGTCCGCGTGAAATTCGAGTCAAACTTTAAGTTTTATTGAACCTTTTAACCTAGGCGAGTCGAGCATTAAGCGAATAAAAATATTAACCGTAACAATTAATGTTAACAACAGTTGAAAAAATATCCATCGGGAAGGACGACGACGAGATATTATGTAGGTGTACAATGTTGTAGGTAATACTAGAGAATGATACCCGCCAAAATATAAAATGACACTGAAAAATTATAAGGGTTTGGGCCTAGATCATTTATGAGCAAGGGTCAGAGTGAACTACACTAGCTAACGCCTTGCGTTTTCGTATCTGTTAATCTCCCAGTAGAGCTCCTAAATTACGATCGCTTATCAAAGAAAGTGACCTGTAAATTGAGATAACAATTTCCCTCAGTCCGAACAATTTCCTCGAAAGTGAGCGCGGGCGGAAATGTACACATAAATCCTCTGAGCTCGGCGCGCCCCAGTCGCCCCTGCTCTTTATTATCACAGTATCAGACATGCCGATGTTCATCTTCCATTTTCAATGTACGTTCAAGTTAAAAACAATAATTAATTGTAGCATATTATGTCAGGTTGGCAAAAATTAATTGGGTTAATTGGCATCAGCCCAATATAAGCTTAAGCATCAAAAGCCTGTGATTATTAATTATTATTATTTCAATTGTAATTTGCTGGATGGAACGTGTCATGTACCTAATTAGCTGACAAGTGAGTCGGTTGGGCTCGAGCCTGGTTCGTTTCGTCCAAATTTATTGCTAAGGAGCTTGCCTTCTTTTAAGTAATCTCTTACTTAAGAAATGTTTTTATGTGTATCGAAGATATAAAATTCTATAATGTAAATATCATCGGTGATATGTGGCTAGTGAGCGAACATTATTGCTTACGTTTTTGATTGAAAGTACTGATAAGGTCTAGGTTAGAGTGCGCTTACCTAGAAAATGTCTATTCCCTCTTGCTCTGAAGTTGCTCAAATTATACGTGGCAAGGAACACGGACGCTGGAAGCGTGTTTCACACCAGCGCGCAGCGGTGCGTTTCAGAAACGTTGAACTAAAGCATTTCGTTTTATTTACCTCCACTGTATTGAACCAGCCAACTTGTCGGCACGTCTATAGACGCGTCACTGGCTCGTTTTGTGTACGCGTAGTAAGTGTTGTACATGGCCGCCTACATTAATTTCTGTTAATGGAATGTACACAGCGATGTGCGATTGCTTTCGTTGGATCTCTCGACGCTAAATATTATCCCCGTAAAGCTCCAATGTTGCTCCTGGTAGTCATCCATATCATCCTGGAAGCAAGAATGTAGGAGCTGTGATGTCTGAAATTACTTCGGTGGGAAAGATACATCGCATACAACAGACCTGCAAGTGTGTGTGCGGAGAGCTGCCCAATTTAAAGAAGGAAGATACACAAATGTATCGCTTTAGCGTCATGACTTTCATAAAAATTCTTGTGAGTAAAAATTGATTTATAATTTTTTTATATAATATAGTGCTTGGTTGCGATCACTCCTGATGGTAAGTAAAGATGCAGCCTACGATAGAGCTCGTCTGCCCATACACTCTTGATTTGAATGAACCCAACTCCCAAGTTGTAGTTGGCCGGAAATACGGAAGCCGGAAAGTAGCGGTGCGTATCAAGAAATGTGTACCAAAATTTCCTTATTTCCTTCCTTCAACAAAACCTCAAGCGTTCCCCCAAATACACTCAAGCGTCATTGTGTTTAAACTAGTAGATATTGCCTCATAAGTCCCGCAGGCGAGGGCGGGCGGCGGCGCGGGAGTCCTTCGGGCGGGCGGCGGCGCGGGAGGCCTGCGGGCGGGCGGCGGCGCGGGAGGCCTGTGCGCAATTCCGGCGCGCGATTGTGCTCATTAATTTACATGAATACCTCCGCAATGTTTGCGCGCCCTCATATTGTTCCGCTCACATTCCGCCAATATTCACATTGTGCTCATATTCGTATTGTCTTTGTGTCACAGCGACTGTTGGCTGACTCGTCTCGAGTATTAATATATAGGTTCTTTCTCTAGAATTGAGTGAAAAGATCTTTATTGTCTTCTAAATAATCTTTCTCTAGTTACTAGAAAAACTTGAATAAAATCCGAAACTTTGTGCACAATGAGGTCAGAGCCAACAGAATTGCAAAAAAATTAGCAAATTAAAAATCATGCAGTTCAAATAAAGAGAAAATTGTATTTAAGAATGTGCAAACAAAGTACAAATCCTTACTGATATTATAAACGCGAAAGTGTGGTTGTTTGTAGGCTTTTTGGTTTGTTGGTTTGTTGGGTTGTCCTTCAATAACGCTGCAATAGAGCTACGGATCGACGTGATTTTGCATGGGGATAATTGAAGACCTGGAGAGTGACATAGCCTACTTTTTATCCCGGAAAATCAATCAGCTCCCGAGGAATTTTAAAAACTGACTTTAAAAACTTGATTTTAAAAACGCGGAGAAGTCTCGTGGATATAGTTTTTCATTTTCAATGAAATTGGCTGAATTTTGGGCATACGACTATTCCCAATTTCAAGTCGATAACATTGGTAGTTACTAAAATGATAAGATGTGACATATGGCTAGGCGGACCAAGAACGACGAAGTCCGTTCCGGGTAAAAGAGTGTTCTTTTGTCGGTGTAAAATAAACGTTCGGTACGGAATCCTAAAAATAACAACCAAACACAGTAAAGAAAGTACGCACTACTTTCAAGGGAACCGTAAAATAAAGTAAAGTAAAGGAAGTCAAGATAAACGCGCGTCGTTAATAAGTCCGCAAGTAAGATTGGCCACATAACTCCTCGCGTACTCGTACACACACACTACACAGTACGTATCCGTGTGACCCTCGCCCAGTCCCGGGGGCTCGGCGTGGTATCTTTCTTACTTCTTCCCGATGTAATCAAGACGCGCCGTCCTTAATTCATTGTGTAGGCTTAGAGTTCGTTTGTTACTTATTTACTAAGGTTACATTAATTGTATTTGTATTTGAGTAAAGTATCAGTACCCAATTAAGACTTCGACCTCCTTTTCGGGGGCTCGACCCCACTAGATAACTTGTCATTTCATCCGAGCGATAACTACAAACATAAATTGTTAAATGGTGAATCGTGTCCCACGATACAGGATCACCTAGAATCTTGAAGGATATAACCAACCCTAGAATGGACTTCAATCGATGTGTCAATCCTTAATGCTGTCGTACTCAATATTGTAATTAATTTTATTCACTGTACCTATTGTGGTTAATTGTAATAAATAACTTTCATTTAGTTTATTTTTATGTACCTAATGGAGCGACTCCAAACCAATGAAAAAAAGTTGAGAAGTAGTAGCTTTTACGGCGAAGGAAAACATCGTGAGGAAACTTGTCTGGCTGAGAGACTCGTGACATTCTCAGAACTCTGCCTCCGCACTGACCGCGCGGTGGACTAAGCCCTTCTCAAGCGAGAGAGACTTCTGCCCAGCATGAGCTTTTTACATTTTCACTAACATGACTAAGTTCATTTTTGACTGCAAAAGCTATGACTTCTCTGCACTCGAAATTTTAAACGAGTATATATTTTTATTTAGGAATCAGAAGCGGAATTTATTAAGATTTTAACAAGTCAGAAGCGGAAAAGGATAATAACAGTCAGGATATAACACTTAGGGCTTATTTACTTTCAATTTACTCTCAGATTCACATAATTCTAAACAATAATTCAATAGAGAGGTTGCAGCACGCACAACCGTTAACAATTACACACTTTACAATAACTACAACAATTATAAAAAAACAAAGTGATATGAAACGATCTTACTCAAAGTAGTGACGGTACCAACAGCCTTCCCGTTCAACGGGTACAGAGAGAATAAGCCCCGTGCACGACTGTGCACTCGCTTTTATACATTAAATTTCATTGTTCTACCCACATTGTTGTGGGTAGTTAGGACTAAAATTGAGAAGCGCGCACAAGAGCGCCTCCTAACTTCAGAATATACATATACTGACTGACTGAGCTATCAATGCACAGCTCAAACCATTGGACGGATTAGGCTGAATTTAGCATACAGATAGTTGTGATGACGTAGGCATCCGCTAAGAAAAGATTTTTAAAAATTCAACTTTTGAGAGGGGTTCGAAAAATTAAACTTAACGTGAGCGAAGCTTCGGGCAAAAGCGAGTATTATATTGTACATATAAGTAAGTGGGGCTTATATTACTCCTGTAAGTATTAGTCATTAGTTCATTATGTAGTTGCCGAGATATCCCCGAGACCCTGCGCAGTGACCCGTGCACTGATAGCGAGGCGGCCGGCGGAGTCCGCCGCTCCTCGCTCCGCGCGGCTGGTCGCGAGTACTTCTGCCGGAACTGCGCTATTAGCTGCCCACGATATAAGTAAATGATTGCCCGCTCGCCGTGTAATACGATCATTAGGGCAGGGGAATGTTATCGAGTGCTCCATCTCGTATAATACACTTGAATCAGTGACCTGGTTAGTTGGGTACCTATCCAGCAATGCGATCATTTCTCTAGGAATATTTTTTTAATAAAATATGTAGGTACCTCTGTACTTATTTTTTAAGCGTGAGCTCACTTACTTTAGCTTACTCTACTTTGTACTTCTACTACTACGCCTTCACTATCCTACTCCCAAACAGTTGATAGGGTAGTTAGTTGTAATTACCTATAATACCTATAAATACTTGGTGTAGTATCTTGTATAGATAAAAGTCAATGTGTGGCATACCCAAATAGAAGCTGCTGCAAAAAACGTATTCTTATCGAAATAAGCTACGACTTAGTTCAGACAAGTCTTCTATATAAAAGAAAAAAGTTATTGACTGACAGACTGATGTAACAACGCACAGTTCAAATAAAGGAGATAAAATAGAGCTTTGAAAAATCGAACTGAAAGTGAGCGAAGCAGTAAGCAATAGCTATTAAAAAAATCTTTTCAGTGGTTTAATATCATTGGTGCCGAGTAGGTACATCGTTGTTACTTATAACATCAGCAATTCTTTCGTTTTGCATAAAACTCGATAAACATTGCGTCGGCAAGCTAAAACAGAACGTGCCCCCTGGTGATAGCGGCTATATTTCCCTGTAATCCAGACAGATGTGCGAACTTGTCATCGAGTAGCTGATTGATGACGCAGTTCATTATTTTAACTCTCGACAATCATTCCGGATTAAACTGAAGCTGCAATATGTTGCCGGGATGAAATTAAGAGCTTCGAGAGAGCGACTAACGAGTAAGTATTTGTTTTAATCGTAATATATCACATTAAACCTTCTGTCTCTTCAGCTGAGTCAACGACCTTTTTCTACATAAATTATAATTCTTTAAACAGTTTCAGTCACATTATTTTTTACATTGTGTCACAGTCGCAAATGTGGCCTCTCTCTTATCCATTTACTGCATTCTGACCAGGTGTTAAGTAACAATCATTCTAAGATGAAACTGGTTAAGTTGGAACAGGCATGGCATTTTAATTAAAACCATGGCCTTTATCGGTTTCATTGTGGCATGGTATCGGTACGCTGAAATGCATGTCTTTGCTAGTAGGATAGTAGCTTTGTCCATAGATACAGTTGAAGCCTACAAGATTACCTGTTACAAGATAATTAAATTAGATAAGCAATTATTTCTGCCAAGACTCAATCTTTGCACCTTCCAGTTATAAAACAACAGCGCTCACCGACGCGCTGTACCACGGTGATCGTCAAAAATATGACCAATTCTTACAATAATGATGATACAAATGAAATGAAAACTCTATCACTTGAAAAATGATAAAAAGTAGGCATGTACTCGTAACAATCACGAAAAAGGATAACAAACACAGCACTAGTAATTCTTAAAATTTCCAATTCCGATATTTCTGTTAGATATGAAGGATTTGGACCATGATTCCGCTTTCCGTGATTGTCTGAGAACTGTGCAGCTTAAGGTGGATTTGAATCGTCCATAGACAAGAAGCAGATCAAAGACATCTCGAAGTAAATTGAACTTACGAGCATGTGCCTCTCAGCTGATCTGATTAATTAATTTGAAATAACATACAACAATTTTTTCTGATTTTATCTTCCTAGAATGCGAGTTATCTCTGTTTCAAACGTTAAGATTCAAAACATCAAGTTCAAAGGTAATAAACAAATCGCTAGGTGCATTTTCGCTGGTATTTTTCAGAGCAGGATTTTCTTTCGTTTCCATTTTTCACACGTCAAGAAGCAAAAATTTTAAATTCAAGTTTAGTGCAGGATATTATTAACCGTAGAAAGCTGCAAGTTTTGTTCTGTAGCTAAAAGATATTATAAACAGTAGATGCGGCGATGAATGAAAATAGAGTTGGTTTTATTAACATCGCCGCCCAATAAGGATAAAGATATTAAAATTCTGCTTTCAACCCCAGCAATATTGAGAAACAACTTAGCTCATTTTATAATCCTTTGTTGGAAAATTTTATACCTCAGATTTATTGATTTAGTTCGGCGATTTAGGTGCTCGAAAAATCAATCTCTCACGGACTTTTTTCTTTCTAATGCTGAACTAACTTTTTTTATAAGCTGTTGTTATTTCAACAACGACAACCAAAGTTCTACATTATAGACAACAACTTTTTGTTGTAAAGTAAAAATATTATACAAATACGAATATATTTAGTAGTATACGAATATATAACTAGCTTTTGCCCGCAACTTTGTCCACGTGGAGTTAGGTTTTTAAAACTCAGCGGGACCCCTGTGTTTTTCTGAGATAAAAATAGCCTATGTCACTTTCCAAATCCTCAACTAGCAAGCAAAAAATGACGTCGATCCTTTGCACCGCTGCTGCGTGTAAATATGTACCTAATATCTAAGCAAGTACTCGCTTCTAAAAGGATCCCTTGTAAGAAAAACAATTAATCGTTTGGAGATCGTTCGGGCGGCTTCAGTCGGCAGGGAAGCGAGTACTTCCTCTGGCAGCGACAGGAGAGCTAATATCTCCTGTCTAACCTCCCCTCCCCTCGCCCCCCACCCTCAGCCCCCACCCCCTGCACCGCGTGCTGGCGCGACTCCAGACACTTGCCACTATCTGTATTAATTCCCAAGAGATTTGATTGCGTTAGAGCAACTATCCTTACAAATATTATAAATGTGAAAGTGTGTTTGAGTGTCGATTTGTTCATCAATCACGCAGCAAAAAAGCGATGGATCAATATAATTGTATATAACTTGCAAGGGAACATAGGCTACGCTAGACGCTAACAGAGAGTGCCCGCGCGATTTTTAAAATTTAACTTCACGTGGACGAAATATGTCGTGGATATTTTTCGAGCACAATACCAAGCATCCAAGTATTTAACCCGATTATTCATCTGATTAAAATAAAAATTAACATAGTTTAAACTCATTAAATCTGATGTTAAGGTTTACATAATATCAGATTTGGCCTATCCGTTTGGTGCCCATGAGGTCACGAAAGAAGAAAGGTTTCATGCTTTGTCATATAATTTATTTTGTCGATAAAACATGCGACCTCTCTTGTTGACAGTTGACACTAGCGAAGCGATGTCTTGTTTTTGATAGTTTTGTTTTATCCTCTCTATGACAAGGAAAACGTAATCCCAAATCCAGTTCCCGCGAACTGAAGCTAAACTATCTCAAGGATGTACTAAACTGGCTGCTATTGTGCAATTTATTGTCATTCTTCCGATGTTATGAGGTATTGTAATGGTGCCTTCGATTGCTTATGGTTATTGGTAACCAATAAAATTGTGGAACAGTGTTTGTCTTGGAAGGGAGTTGGCATAGTTATGAGCTATTGCGCAATCCTCTTAAAGGCCTATTAGGCGATAAGTCCTGCGTGAGTCATTTCCGTTCATCATTAAGGAACGACGGGTGGAGCAGCTGACGGTTTGCGACGATAAGAATAACAATTGCACCAAGGATGAGCACAACGCACGAAAGCTCCGATGCCACTCTGGAAACACCAGTTGATATATTGAAAATAACCCAAGTGTAAGGAGTTTGGCGCACAATTGCACATGCCACTCTCAGTGATTCAAAAAGGAATACTACTAATTAATAAAATACTATATAAACTATGTAGTAAATTAATTACCGTAGTTTCTACGTTAAGCTCTTGGTAACATTGAATTGTAATGAATTTATATTACAAATTTTGTGTGTTTGATTCTTCTTCTTTTTCTTCTTTAGTCTAATGCCGGGCATAGATCTCTTAAAGACACGCTTCATCCAGCGACTTCTTGTAGCTTGTTTGATGTCCACTGATCGGGAGATCGTCTGCCATCACTATGCGTTTCGGTGAGAGGTCACCGCTTCACAGTACCTTGGAACCCTAATAACCTTCGATTTTTCGAACTATATATCGGATCATTGTGTCTAAAAAATGGGTAGACACAAGAGAATGATTAATAAAATCTAAAAAATAGGATTGGTGGACAAAACTGACAAATAAACACATTTAGCGATTGAAAAACCACAAAGCTTTTATGAAATAAAGAGGCTATTTATTTAAAGGATTATTTGGAAATGTTTATAAAATAATTGTAATTATTTATTGGGATGGTAGTGCTAATTAATTCTGTTTGTCGACATTTGTCAAGCGCTCGCCGCGCGTGATGCGGTCGCGGCCATTCGCTGATTAAACCACCGCCGCGGCACCGGCCATGCGCTGATGGATGGATATCCGACTGGATTATCATAAGCAATTACTTTTTCTAAATTGGCTCTGATCTGGATGTAGTTTTTCGTTCGAATAAGATTTTACAAAATGATTACGATTCTAGTAAATCTATTATTGTGCGGAATACTATTCCAACCGACATTTACCAGCCAAAAAATCTGCTTGGAAGTTCCGGAGAAGGTTAAAGTAACAACATTTTGTTAGATCTTTGCCAGGCATCATTCTTATAGAAGATAAATTATTGCTTTCAAGCTTGTGACCAGTGATTCACTATTCGTCTAACAGGAGGGCTTCCAATACTACGTTATCCGGGGAAAGGGAGCCATTCCAGCTCCTTGGGATTCTAACGTCTAACAATTTTTCAATCTATGAACCCGCTTAATTGCCCCATTAACTTTGTGACTTTATTAGCTACTCGAATGTATGCCGGTAACTCAAATAATTCTCCCCGGGTTACCCTATAATATTTTTGATTGATGGGTATTCCTAGAATATAGCTATTTTCATTGACCGCTAGTTAAGCTTAAACCTTTTTTATAAAATATTTTAGAAATTGACCAATGTATCATTATGTAGGTTTTTCACTTCATCGAAGAAAAGCACGTTTAAAAGTTCAACTGACATCAGTCGGGTCAGTATTCCAGTTCAAACACGCGAGCAGTGTCACTGAAGCCTGTGTTCACACGAGTACTGTGTGCGAGTAGAGTTGTTGCGACAAGCCAATTTGTATGTTTGTGTGGGGCTCCGCCGGCCAGGTAGAGGCGTTCGTTTGCGTGCGGTGGGCGCAATCAGCGCTCGCCGCGTCCGGACTCCGCAGAGCATCGCCTCAAACATTTAAATTAACTCCGTGAAAACTTAATGAATGAGGAATATTTTTTTATTTAACGTGATGAAATCTTTGCATTATAATTGTGTAGCTAGGTATGTATTATTGCACCTAATAAAGAAAATCAGCTGACCCTGGCTTCTACATCCTGTTATCCTAAGGTACTGAGAGGTAATTTCAGCATCGCCGAATAACTTTTAAACGAGGAATAAAGACGTTCTGACAGTATCTGTATTGAATATCTGTTAAAACGTCGTATTTATTTGTCAGTTAAGTTTCTCGGCAATGATGAAATTGTTCTGAAAAATACGGATAGAAAAAGATTGATATTGATTAGTTTTATTTTTCCCGCAAATGGATTTATCTCATCCTGCCATCTTAATTAAGTAGTTGTTCAACATGAACGCTACGTTTGACGAATTTTCATTGGCTCGACCGCTGCTTGACCGCAACAAACGTATGCACAATTTGGTCATTTCAGTTAGCGTGTTGGAATAAACACGACACAATGTATTGTGCACTTGTTTTTCAGCAGAGCTAATGAGCGCGGTCGCGCCGCCGGCGACGCGGCCAGCGAGGCAACTGACGCAAAAATACAAATTCATTGCGTCAATAACATGCATCATTGGATATCAGGCGGCGATAAACTGATTTGAATGAATTGCTAAAATCAAGCTAAAACCAAAATGTAATTATATTTCTTCCAACAATATAAAGAACTAGATTGTGTCACGACTTCTTCCGCCTGGAATTATGTATCTTTTTAAAAATCCCGCGGGAACACTCTGGTTTTGTGGGACAAAACTAGCATATGTGACTCTCCAAGTCCTCAACTATGCCGTGCAAAAAATCACGTTATGATTAAAGAACAACGTCCTATAACGATGTACCCATCTAATCCTTTTCATTCGAGCGAATACTCTGAATTGGCCGCGCCGCGGCGACGGGTTGAGACGAATGGATTAATGAATGAATAGAGAACTCGCTTTTGTAGCAGTAGAAAGTTTTTAATCTAAACATTTTCTGAATAAAACGTCTAAATGTGTTTCCATCTAACATATTATAACCAACCAAAGTTTTGTTCCGCATTATTTTGGAGTACGGTGGTGTTCCGTTACTTGTAACGGAAACCACCGTAAGGCAAATAAAATAACGACAACATCACGGAGCTAGTTGCGGAGCTGAGAGCGGCTCCGCACATGCATCGGCACCGGGCGCAGTGCGCTGCGGCGCACACAATCAGCGCGACGCGGGCCGCTGCTCATATTGTTGTTATGTTTGATGTTCCCAAATGCCCCAAATTGAAACTTTTTCTCAATCCGGGAGCTAAAAAAAAGCTTAGCTAAAGCTTCTTTTTTCAGTCTTCATTAATGAAATTACGAAAGTTCTTTCTTCTCACTACCATCTTTATGCAGACGATTTGCAGCTCTATAGGCATGCCTCGTTATTGGAACTTGACTCTGCAATTACTTCTATTAACGATGATCTTGCTGCCATTAAAGAGTGGGCTGATTCTCACGGACTTGTGGTCAACCCAAGTAAATCCCAAGCGATGATTATTGGCAGCAGACCGCTAAGAAATCGTATTAATTTCAACAATATTCCCAAAGTTGTCTTTGCAGGAATACCAATAGTTTACGCATGTAATTGTAAAAATCTTGGTCTGATTATGGACGGTAACCTGGCTTGGTCGGCACACGTCAACCAAGTCAGTAAAAGATTGCACTACTCTATTCATTCTTTGAGGAGGCTGCAGAATTTCCTTCCGCTTCGTACTAAAATTATGTTGGCACAATCCCTATTACTTCCTATCCTTGATTACGCTGACGTCTGCTACCTAGATGCCACTGAAGAGCTACTTGACAAACTCGATCGACTTCAGAATTTGTGCATTCGTTTTATATACGGCCTGCGCAAATTCGATCACGTTTCCAATTTTCGTCATCAATTAAAGTGGCTCCCAATTCGTTTTCGCCGGAACTTGCATATTGTTACTGTCCTCTATAATATCCTTCATAACAGTTCTTCCCCTGATTACTTACGAGAACGTTTTAAGGTATCGCTCCCGTCTGCAAGACCTTTGCGGGCGTGCGTTACTAGAAAAGCTCTTGATTATGCCCCTTGTAACACCATTTTCTATAAATATTCTTTTTCGTCCGAAGCTACTCGGCTATGGAACTTACTTCCTGAACATATTAGAGACAGTCGGTCAATACACACATTCAAATTTAAAGTGAAGCAGCACTATCTCTCGTTATGTGTTACTTAGTTATGTATATTTATGTAGGTATGTATTATATTATTTATGTATTATGTGTATTTATGTATTCATATGTATTTATGTATCTTCGTGTTTATGTAGTTTATTATTTATTTATATTATATAGAAAGGTATTATAGTATATGTCTGATGTACATTTTTGACCTTTACCACTCTATAATTTCACCTTACTCACTTTCAAGGGAAGCTGGAAGAAATTTCTTTTTTAGAGATAAGCTTTTCCTATGTATACTTCTTCTAATATATCTTCTTTTGTAAATATTTATATGTACATGAAAAATAAAAATAAATAAAATAAATAAATAAAATAGTACAAGAAATGTTTAAGTGGTGGCGCATGAGAACATTTAAAAATTAAGTCAATTGAAAATTCCCATCGATCCATTGATATGGTTAATTTGCCTGCAGACATCATTATTGCAAGTGTATATTTTCCACTGATCGAATAATTTTGTTCCACAGGCCCCTGAAATGGGAATTTTAATTCTGGGGCCGGCTAGGAACAAATGTATGTTGCTCCAAATGAAGCCTAAAAATTAAATACGGTGTCATGCCGTAGTTGCGACTGTTGTATACGGAGGGATTTTGTTTGTTAAGCTGCAATTTGTTGTTTTAAATTAATACCACTCTAAATTAAACCGAATGTATCTTATTTATGTTGCACAAAGACTATTAAATATTTAGTGAGCTAATTATAAAAAGATACATGTGCTAACTTTCGTAGTGGTTATTTTAATGAAGCCAGGGTTTAATTATGAACCGATACTTTTTAAAAATCCTGTAGAAGCTCTTTGTTTTGTTGTGATAAAAGTATCTTATGGGTTAAGATTTTTAAATATATCCATGAAAAAATCAGCTCGATCTGTGACTTAGTCGCTGCGTGGTTCAAGGAAATACCAATAAACACAATAAACAAACACTTTTGTATTGATGATAAATTAATTAATATGATTATTATTAATCAGGGACTATAGTTACGCATCAATAGCACTGGATACAGAGAAGCAAATGAAACAAGCGTTACCGTTATCACTTATCAGTTATCGGTGATCTGAAATACGGATGTGGGCTGGACCCGCTCCAGATCATTTGATCGTGTTATTGTGCCCACACTACAATAGCAGCACTCGTAGTTACGTAGCTACATTAAATATAATATAACTAGTGGTTCGCCCCGAACTGAGACCTCGCGATATCCCATAATTCCCAAAAGTTTTAATTATATATTGTAATAATTAACTTTTAACATTAGACGCAATAAAAAAAATAATAGTTGACATAAAACTGTTTTACTGACACAGCGCCATCTATTAGCATTATAGTGAAGCTATTAGCTTCACAATAATGCTAATAGATGGCGCATTAAAATTAAATAATTTCGTTTCTTTATAACATTTATCTAATTTTAGTATTTGTTGTTCAAGTACAGGATATAACTGAATTTTCAACCAAGTTTCACGTTCTAATATTCAGTAATTCAGAAGTTATAGGGCTCTGACAGACATTTAGACGGACACACTTCTCTGTCTAGTAGGCAAGCGCCCTAGTTGACTCAGAGAACTCGCTTCGGTCGTTCAATAAAATATACTAATTACCATGTTATTTAAAAACTCTATGAGGACGAAGTGTTGAGCAAAAGCTAGTATCACATAACAAACTAATCACTAAGTAACCACAATATACATATTATTCTGACTGCGTTAGAGTCACATATACATTATAATAGTGTCAATGTGACCATATATAAGATATAAGAAACATTAGGTCTAAATAAAATACAAATATAATGCTATATCTATTTCCAGTTGAGAGGGTAAAAGTCACCAATCCCCCCCCCCCCCACGTCACCCCGCTCCCCCCCGCGCCGCTCCACGGCTGAGCGCACACAATTCCGCAGAACTATCTCGGGACCGCGCGATAACTCAGATAACACAAACATAACTTACTTCTTATTGAGGTTGTGTCAGCGAGGAGTTAGTATTTTAATTCATATTTTATATTTTTATAGGCTATTTGGTTTGGTTTTTCTGTGCTGCACTAGTTACCAAAATTCTGTGAGAACACAGATCACTTCGTGTATAATCCTCCGTCCTAAAGAAAGTTCTATTAAAATCGATTCAGTTCCCCGAAATGTGTTTTTCAGTTAGCTCCTTTGAACACGACGCGATGGCCCTTCACTCATACGTATAGGCTTATAACACACGTCATCGTGTGCAGGAACTCTAGTTTTGTTTATTTTGTTAGTTTATTTTATTCATTTGTTAATTTAAAACTAAAAAAGAGACAGTTTCTGCGAAATCATGGACAGATATTTCAATTATATTTACCTTTAGGTACACAATGACGTATAGAGTTTGCTGCGCAACATTGTGGTTTGAAGAGGTTCGTAATTGTCGCAATCGATGTTGTTTGATCTAACGCTTTCATCTTTAGCGTCACCACCGTTGGTATAAAATAATATACCAATTTTGGAAGGTATTTAAACTAAAGATGTATGGAACTATTCGAGCGTAACTCTCTTCCGAGACTGATTTTGTATAATGCAAAAAGTTCCTTTGCACAACCCACCAAGCGTAAGCGAAGACAGCCACTCGAGCAAGCACACTACGATATTATTCCGTCGCACTAAACATCAATTGAAACATTTCCAGACTCAATTCGATCAGCTTTGCCTCGGGTCTATTCATACTTACTGCGCTGACTCACAGATCCAAAGAGTCTAACACTAAAAGCTTCTTCTTGGATAATAAAATTGGCTTATTATATTTCTTTACGTGTTTCATCCATACAGCGATACTCTGCACCTCTAACGGGACTTTTTTTAAATTATTTTTGTACTGAATAAACCCACCCACCTCCCCCATCCATCGTAAATAGAGGAAAGTCAACTAACCACTTCATACCGACTGTTAAAGAAATTATAATTCACACAATATAATATACTTATTCAGTCCTAGTGAATGAATACTGAAAATTTACTAGGTTGAAAAAGGATCTGAATATTCATTTCTATTTTCATTTATTTCAATAGAAAAAAGTACAGAAAAAACTTTTAGCTTAGAAAAACAATATGCCAAGAAGAGTGAATGAAACATACAAATGAGAGATTACTCGTCGCACTGTTCCCGTCACAAAGTTGCTGTTTCACTCGTAATATTGTGCCGTATTTCTTTTATCAATAGCATTCTTTCTCATTTCTTTTATTTTTAATTTCTTATTATGGGAATTCGTTCCCATTATTGCTCATCGTGTGCAAACTCATTTTATTCCTGTAATCAAAAAGATTAATACTAGCTTTTTACTGTGAGGATTTTAAAAATCCTGTGGGAAAGTTTCCTTTACTGAGATAAAAGTATCTATCATTTGTTGTCATGCGTCATTCTCTAGATTTTTTCATGGAGGGAACCCATAAAAATCTAGAGAGAGTGACAAAAAACGGTTTAATTTTTTTTATTTTAACCCACGTACTTTCACAAAATTTCAAGTAGCAAATAGGTACGTCTGCAGTTGAAGAGTCCTGCTAAAGACGGACAGACGGAAAACTACAGACACAGTAATAGGGTCCCGTTTGATTACGAATCCTGAAAATACTATC
The DNA here is from genome assembly GCA_038048805.1 of Hipparchia sbordonii. Classification (NCBI taxonomy): domain Eukaryota; kingdom Metazoa; phylum Arthropoda; class Insecta; order Lepidoptera; family Nymphalidae; genus Hipparchia; species Hipparchia sbordonii. Next base: position 17,263,114 of record CM076098.1, read on the forward strand.
TTTATAATAGTGTGTAGGCGTATTTATGAAGAGATTTTTCTTGAAAGTTAGTTGGAATGTTCCAAGGGTCTGAATAGAAATATTTAGAGAGTTGCACAGTTCGCGTCAACGTCGACCGGATATGAATGGCCGCCCGCCCGCCCGCGCCGCCCGCCCGTCGCGCGGATATTTGCGGCGTAGCATTTCCTTGGTCTGCATAACCGCGAATATCAACATTCTATTGAATGAGATATTTCTAACATGTCCTGTAAAAACTGACATGTCGACATAAGTTTTTTACTTTAAATTGAACGCAAACATTTCATATTGTCTGTGTTGTGGGTATAATTTTTATAATAATAATAATATTTATTTCAGATATAAATCCATAAAATTTAAATAATGTTATTGTTAGTCACATCAATTTAACTTAAAAACTATGTTAGTACATTAAATCATTTCATATATCGTCCCTCTCTGAAACACTGAGAATGCATGTGCATGCCAACCCAGTGTCTCAGAAATGGACTGTCCATTTTTCCCGCCAGAATCTTCAGGATACCATTGGAGCTCCCACGCATTCTACTCATCACAGATGCTGCTCTTTTCCTCATAATAGCATAAAAATCATCTATATGAGCCTCAGCAAACATCTGTGACGCACTGCAGAACCGCGGCAACCCCAATAGCATTCTGAAGCCATTGTTATACTGGATGCGTAGGTCATTAAACGCCCTCTGCGTATATGTTACCCACAGGCTGCACGTGTAGAAAGTTTGACAATAAGCCTTAAAAAGTGTAAGCTTAACTTTTTTATTGCAACGTGCAAACCTGCGAACCAACATATTACATCGGACCGCCAATGCCCTACGCTCCCTTTCTATATCCTTAACATCCGATAAGTTATCAGTCACAATATGCCCCAGATATTTAAACTCGGTAACTCTGTTCATAGGGGTGCCATTTAGATAGACTGGCGGAACGTAATCTAAGGTGCATCCTTTACTTCTGAAAACTACTAATTCACTCTTTTCAACATTGTACACGAGTCCGTGTGATGCAGCATAATCCTCACATACTTTAATTAACTTTCTTAAAGCACCTATCGACGGACTTAGCAAAACCATATCATCCGCATAGCTCAGGTTATTGACTAAAATTCCATCGATAGAACACCCAACTTTAGTACCTCGGAGTTCATCAATCAACTGATTAATGTAAATGTTAAACAGTGTAGGAGATGCTAAGCCACCCTGTCTAACTCCACATTCAAGGCGATACACATCCGAATAGGCACCAGCCCATCTGACCCTGTTCGTTTGTGAGCTGTACCAGAATCTCAATGTATTTATCAACTCTGGGGGTACATTGAGGTCCCTCAGCTTATCCCACAGCTTTTCATAACAAACAAGGTCAAATGCTTTGGAAAGATCAAGGAACGCCGCATAAACTGGTGTCTTTCGGTCGGTGTAGTATCTCACGGTCTGCTTAAGCGCCAGTATAGCACTTTCTGTGGACAAGTTGCTTCTGAAACCGAACTGTGCATCATTAAGTTTCACATATCTGCTGAGCTGGCGGTCAAGCAGTCCGTCAAACACTTTCCCTAACACCGCAGCTAAAGAGATAGGCCTGTAGTTACTTTTGTCCCCTAAATCACCCGTTTTATTTTTAACCACTGGCACAACTATGGTCTCCATAAGATCTGCAGGAAGGTAGGAATGCCGGATGCAAAACGTATAAAGCATCGCGAGAATTCGGTGAATATGCGGGCCCGCATGCATCAAGTGCTCTGCACTCAGCCCATCATGTCCCGGAGATTTTCCCTTAGCTAAGTTCCTTATAGCCATCCTTACATCCTTGGCACAAAATGAGAGGGAAAAACCCGAGACATGGTCACACCCACCCGGCGTTTTTTGTTTCATATTTAAGGTTGGCCTGACTCTGAAGTGCTCCTTAAACATGTCAGCTATACGCTTTGCATCCGTTTCCCCATCCACGCTAACAGGGAGGCCCGTTCTCGGATTAAGTTTATTTGTTTCCTTCCAAAATTTATAAAATTTTTTCTGACTATGCAGCTCCGCCAAAACATCCATCTGTAGTTGTTCTTTATTATTCTGACAAAATTTAAGCTTGTTTTTAAACGTCTTTTTACTATTTTTCATATCCTCATATATACTACCAGATGACGGCATGCCTAATTTTTTCCATTTTAAAAATTTTTCACGAGCCTCCCTGTGTGCGTCCTTAACATATTTATTCCATCCAGTTATGCGTTTACCTCTCCTCACCCTACCAGGCTGGTTGCTCACAATCGCTGCCTCTTGCAACGCTTTTATTACTTTTTGGTACATATTATTTATCACTATCCTATGGCTTTCATCAGTACAAATGCGATCACAACATACACTAAGTTCTGGCGGAAAATCTATGGTTTTCAGTAAATTTGTACATATACGATGATATGCATTGATCTGAGTTTTATCCCTCCAGTTTATATGATCTGTAATTGGCAAAGATTTATTAAAGATGTTCGATTTCATTGTTGTAGTATTAAGACTACAACTTATTTCTAGGGGGAAATGATCAGACCAATACACATCATAGCGCACCTTGACTTCACTGATCGACATCCAAGCTGCCTCAGTGACCAAACAATGGTCGAGCCAGCGTCGGCAGCCATGTGCATCACTTATAAAGGTGTAGGTATTGCTGTTTCGCCCTAGCTTATCTATATCCGCGCAAACCCATCTCTGGTCAGAACAAAAATTTTGGAGCTCTTTATCGAAAAGTTCGCCAAGATGCGCATTAAAGTCGCCTAAAATAAATACAGTCTGAATATCGCAAGTTTCAATTACAGCTACAATCTCACTTAGACAATTATTAAATTCTGTAATATTTTCTACCGAATTAGTAGGCATGTATACACTAAAAAATAACAACTCACGACCTACTGCTATGCATTTTATCGCTGCAATCCGATCACTTTTACACGGCACAACAGATACTGAAGTAAAAACGCTTTTCCGCCACAGCAAAGCTACGCCTCCATACGGTCTGCCTCTGAGGAGCCCAGAAGAAAGATCGATAGGTGATTTACCAGTATACATAAAGTCGGTATGGATCTCGCCTAGAATAGGTATTTCAAAGTTGGTCAGCCAGTGCTCCTGGAGTAGTATTAAATCTGCCGACTGACAAAGAGACTTTACACATTCCATGGACCTTTTAAGGCCCTTACAATTAAAACTAATTATCTTCATGCTATGTACGTAACTGTTCTTTGCGGGAAGTTATCTCTACCTCCATTCTGTTAGCCTGAAATGAGCTCCTATTCTTTATGATTTTTCTATATCAGGTATGTAAAAAATCTAGTCTTATTATAAAACTGTAGAACTGTTTATTCTGTATGATAATTTTTTTTGTGTCTTATGTAGGGAGTCCAACAGACTACAGTAAAAACTATCTGTTTGATTGAAAACGCTCCAAAACTATGACTTAACGAGTTTTTCTGGGGCTTTAATCGGTATATTGAGCGTAGCTTACGACAAAATATGGATTAATTACATCAAAATCAGCTCAGCTCAATAAAAGTTTAAAGGTAACTCAGCTTATTAAGTTCGATAGTATGCATTAGTTGAATTTTAATTAATAACCTAAATCTACGTAGACGTAGTCAACTAATAGTAAGTCAAATATTAAAATATATTTCAAAGAAACTCTTTATATAAAAATACATGTATTCCACGTTTCTTATCAAATAATATTTCTATTTGTGCTTGATTATGTACGCATTCCAACTGATACATTGCCTGCTTTATTACATTATAGATATAGTATTCAATTGGTGAGAACAGAGCTCTGTGAAGGTGAATTGCACGTAACTAAGTAAATTACTTGAAGATTGGGTCGCTCTAGAATCAAGATAATTGTAATTTGGAATTGTATCCAGACATCGCCCAAAGATAGAGCCGGTACTATTCAATTAAGTATCCAAATCTCTATTTGATGTCTAGACCAATAAAATTGATTACTGAAGAGATACGAGCTCTACCATAACCAAAATGGGCTAGGTAGGTATTTAATTTTAACTATTTATTTTATTTTTATTTTTTATATACATATAAGGAATTACAAGACAACATATATTAGAAGAAGTAGACATAGGTAAAGCTTATCTCTAAAAAAAAAGAAATTTCTTCCAGCTTTAATAACTCAATATAAAAATTATTTGTTATTAAAAAATCTGAATTTTAAACACACGTTTAACAGAAGTGGAATATTTTCTTTGTTTCAAACTAAGTAGGTATATTCTTCAATTGATTGAATTGATTGCTATAAATAATCAACTAGCTTTTGCCCGTGACTTCATCCTGGAGTTAAGTTTTTAAAAATCCCGTAGAAACTATTTTTACGGTATAAAAGGTAGCCTTTGTCAACTATACCTACCATACAAAATAATATCACATTTGCTGCATGCTTGAAGGACAAACCAACAAAAAACGGACTTTCGTATTTATAATATTAGTAAGGATTAGTAAAATGAAAAGTTACCTTCCGTATTATTATAACTATTTGGTTACCGAACTAAAATAATTAATTAGTCTGTATCAAGAACATATTATTGTATTTATTACAAATAATGATCTTTTAGAAGTAATAAAATTACTACGTGATTCGTCCACTATATTGACTGATTTTCTTATAATTGTAACCGAAGATTAGTCGGCCCGTGTAAAGTTATTAACCGATTGTTATCAGCAGGTAAAAGTCCTAAGTTTATCACCAAAGTTTGGCGCGTCTGAGCCATTCATTCAGCTGTGATAGGATCGTAGATAAATGGGGTCTGGCTGAATTGCTCTGTAATATACAATTTAGGCACATTTTATGGTCATCGGTTTGTTTAAATCTCTCGCTGGGTATTATATCTGTACTTTTTCAAGTCGTACTATGTTCTCACTACCCCTGAGACCCCTGACGTGTGCACGAGGTGCGCGGCGGCGACAGTAGGCACCATTCTATAGGGCTAACATCTTAACATGCACGCCACGAGAATATTTTGTCTACCTATTTTCTCGTGATGATTCACGAGTAAATAGGTAGAAAAAAAATCATGTTTCTAGCCCTACAAGCCAAACAATAATAAAATACTAACAAGCCATATAAAACCTTAGAAAGCCATCGCATCCATTGGTTGAAACGACAACCAAACATCAGACATATTGAATTTAAACCCCTCATCTCAAGGAAAGTGCAAAGAAATTCAACAAAAGCCATTCAGTAATTTCGCTGGGTTCTACCCAGCGAAATTACTGAATTCGTTATTCGCTGAACAAAGTATTTATATTGACAAAGTTGCACCTACTTTGCGACTTTGTACTAAGTGATAATATTATACACGTAGTCTGACTTCAAATCGTTTATTCCATAAACTTTATTATTGCCTATAAGTATAATATAAAATTGCTAACTCCTATGAAAGTAATATAGAAGCTACAGAATGATATTTTAATGGTATTTTATAAAAGGGGAACTGCTGATGTCGGTTCTTCTCGGCAGAATAAGGTTTCCGAACCAAACTAACTCTACTTTTCACGTTCAGGTTCATATCCTTACTAATCCTTACTAATATATAAAGGTGTAAGTGAGTTTGTTTGTTGGTTTGTCCTTCAATAACGCTGCAACAGAGCTACGGATGGACGTGATTTTTTGCATGCATATAGTTGAAGAGCTAGATAGTAACATAGGCTACTTTTCATCCCGGAAAATCAAAGAGTTCCCGCGGGATTTTAAAAACTAAATCCACGCAGACAAAGTCGCGGGCGTCAGCTAGTTAAGGAAATACAACAAACAACAACTGATTGTGCCACGTCTTCTTTGTTTCTTTATCAATCGAGCCTTGTAGCACTAGTTATTGCAATTCACTTGCAATTGTTTATTTTTGAAAGAGCAACTGAGAACCAAGTTGACTTTCTTTCCAAGATAAATTCTGCTTACCGAGAATCAGCGTTTCTTAAATCCTATCTACATGAAATGCAACTGGCCAATTTACAAAAGTTTTAGTGTCAAGTGGGGTTATGGAACAAAACAGCTGCAAACTTAATTAGAAATCTCCCAAGTAGCACAGATAGCTGCGTAAGTATTCACTTTTAGACCTATTTGAACCTCTAAGCGTATTAAGACTCTTTTAAGAGTACACTGGTGATCCTACAGCTGCATAATAGCTGTCAGTGATATTTAAACAGCTTAGGCTGAATAAGGGTTGTTTAGTGGATAAAATTACGCCAAATGCTGTATAAGAAGGTATTTGTGAACTCCTATTACACTGACTTATTAAGGGGGCACGTGTGAACTATTAGACAGCCTTTGGCAGAATATCAGAGTTTTAACTATTCACGTAGCTGTTTAATAGTTAGGGAGCTGGCGAGCAAAATTTCTATATGATCAGCACACATGGCAGACGTTATTAATAGTGATAATTATACCCTAAGAAACATCAAGAACCTCGTCTACTACCATGATAGATTACGAACTGTTATTGTATGTATCAAGCATAGACTACATCAAGGAGAACTAGGTCCTGGCTCCTCAATCCTGATGCTGCTGTGTAGTGCCTACCTAAACTGTCAGTTTCGAATTGATATTGTATGTATCAAGCATAGACTACATCATGGAGCTCTAGGTTCAAGCTCCTGAACCCTGATATTGCTCACATAAATTGCGGGGATTTTGGAATTGTGGATTGTTAATAAGTAGGTACCACAGGTACCAAGTATAGACTACATTAGTAGCGTTTTGGAGGGAAGAGAGAAAGAGAGCAGGGACAAGTTAAGTAGGTTTTTTCAAAAGATTTTTTATGAAGTTAAGTAAAATGATCATAAAAAGCCAAAAAGATACCTTTTTTTAATCTTTATTATCCAAACATAAAGGAGAAATTGTTACAAGGTTCTTGTGAAAGCCTCCACATAAACCACGCAGGGTTTTTGCGCAGACATAGTATACTTTTACATTTTAATTACATAAAAAAACACAAATAAATTAATTCTAGCAAATAATATCTTTAAATATATAATATTATGTTCTAATTATGTAATATAATATGTATATATAAATTATTTTCAAAATCACCCTTATTTAATCATAAAGTTTGTGATAGTTCTTTTTATTTTGTATCTTATTGTATAAATAAATAATAAATCAGCTGGCAGTTCATTGAGCAGTAAAGGAAGCATGTATTCCCAAGTCATTTTTCCAGAGGTACTGCTATAATTGGCAAGTTTTTAAGTTGTCTTAAGTATACCCATCTACTGTATTTTGTTAGTGAGCTCACATCACACACAGCTTCATACATGACTGACAGTTTAATTTTATTATCTACACTGGCTGAATCGCAACCAACTCATAATTAACTTAGACAAAACGAACTTAATGACTTTTAAGCTCAGAGAAAATGCATCATTTGCTTTAGATGTAAATTATGAATGGAAAACTATCAATGAAGTCAATGTAACAAAATTCTTAGGTCTGAATATTAATTCTACTCTAAATTGGAAAGAACACTTGAGTCATATTTGCACAAAGTTAAATCAATTCTCCTACACACTTTATATGTTGGGGAAAACAGTAAATGTGTCAGCGTTACTGACTGTTTACCATGGCTATGTTGACTCGCTGTTGAGATATTGTATTTTATTCTGGGGTAATTCCACTTAAAAAGAGGCTGTATTAAAGGTACAAAAAAAATGCTTAAGGGCAATATTTAAATTAAAATCGACTGATAGTTGTAAACCCTATTTTAAACAATATAATATTCTTACAATGCCATGTCTGTATGTATATGAAACTGTCATATTTGTCAAAAGTAACTTGAATTTATTTCAAAATCGTCACAGCAAAAGGCATGTACCTAATTGAACTGCGTCCACCACCCAGTTGTTGTGCACATTTTTCTAAGAGTTTCTTCTGCACTGGGCCCCTTTTATATAACCATTTAGAAACACAAGAAATACCACTTTTTAAAAAAAAGGCTTAAATTTTTGATTGACAGGACATACTTTAAAACTAGTGATTACCTCATGGAAAAATTTTAATTATGAACTTTTGACATTTTAATAAGAAATTTTATATTAGACATTTAAATAATATTGCAATGTAAACACAAAGCTTCTAACTTAAATAAATTAATAATAATGTATTGTAATAAATTAATAGTAATGTAATGAAATAGATTTTAAGCTAATTTTTAATGTTGCAAACTGGTAAAATAGTGGTTTGCTATAGGATTGTTTATAACTGCTGTTTGTATACATAAGCTATGTTGGCTGGGATTGTCCACACATCGTATGAATATGTGATCAATACAACTTTTAGTTATCCTATCCCCTTTAGGTTCTATCCGTGTATACTGCCTTATACTACAGTCAATACCTACTTCACTCATAGAATTTAAGTATAAATTTACACTGGGATCGTTTAACATTATGTTTATATTCATATCACCACTAATTACAAGATTACTTTTACCTGAAAATTGAGAGATTATTTGTTTAAGTTCCTGTATGAAACATACTTGGTTAGTATTCAGAGGTCAGTACAATGCACAAACACTTAATTTATACTTAATTGAAACTTGTGACAATTTCACCAATAACTGATTCAGAGTAGCTTGTATTCACTGTTAACCTGTAGAACAATACACTTTTATGCACATAGAGGATTACAATGGGATTACACCATCACTTCATCGGTGATTCAGTAGCTGCGAAAACATCTTGTAGTTATCTTTGAAACAATTTTGAGTTTGTGACCCTTATGTTAGCTTCAGTAACAACGACAATATGAATTTGGTTCGAGCTGTTCTTTATTATGTATTCCAGGCCCACGTCTGCTATTGCAATTAAAGTTCTTGAGACTTATGTTTACATCCAGAGTACACAAGTTGTTTGTTACTTCTCCGAAGGGTTTGTTACTTCTCCGTTGTCCACGAAATCATTCCATTTAGTGCATTATGAGGGTTGTCGATTGTTAGTAAATATAACCTAACTTCATTTAGTGGTGGCTAGATTCACCAATCTCTCTATATCCTTGCTAGATCGTATATGATGTATTTTGTCGGTTTCATCTTTACGTACTAATATTACGCAGTTCTTACACCAGACAAACTTATAAAGATCCGTTTTTATTTACTTTTTTTCGGACGAACACTCTTTTTTTATATAGGCCTTTATTCTAAGCTATAGGCTTTTAAAATCATATCACCAGCTCTCTAACTATAACATGATATCCACCATTTTATTGTATAACCTCACATAAATATACTGATTCATTTTTCAACTTTTATGTTTTGTGTATGAATTAGGAATGGATTGCATTAGTTTTTACTTCCGTATATCATAATAATAACTTTTTATCTTATAATTCTTTTCAAAGCACTAAAAATTGTTTATTCAAGTTTTCATCACGGCTTATTTATATCACGAAACTAATTAAAAACCGAATATTTTCGTGGCGCACTTAAATTTTCTTAGGTAATATATATGTATAATGTCAGTAAAATTACATTCCCAATCATTTTTCTTACTAATCAGGGAACTTTGAATATATAGCCACGTATTCAATTCACTCCACGAAATTGTGTTTAAGCTACAAGGTTATAATTTGCTAGATTAAAGTTTGCTACTTCACTTTTACGTCATGTGTCACATGACGTAATTTTAACTGAATAAAGAGTAACTTGTTATCTTTTACTCAGTCGTTATTCAGCGCATAGTACTGTCGTTACCCTTTATAACACTGTTATTTTGCTGCTATACAGCTCTTAAGCAGCTATTTGAACTTAAGGCTGTATAATTTGTGCCCATTTAAGAGGTATAAGAGCTGTATACGGCCGTATACAGCCCTTATGCAGCTTTTTTATACAGCTTTAAGCGTGACGGGAATTTGTTATTCAGCTGCTAAGCAGCCTCCGTGTGCTACTTGGGCTATCATCGTTTGCAATAAGAGCGTCGTTTGTGCACAACGCACATAATGAGTGCTGCCCCGACACCTGCCGTGCCCGGAGAGGAATTAATATCCGGGGCGAGCCGCATCGCTTCCGGGTCAGCGCGTCTCGAGCCCAGCCACCCACCCCCTCCCCCACCCCCCGGGCGCTCGTCGGCCGTCTAATTAAACTATATCGATAGAATCAATACAAGTTTCTCATTATAGTGCGGGTGATTGTTCCCCGGTTGCCTTTCTCGATTTCCCTTTATATTCGATAGAGGGCGGGAGGCTAACGACATTATACAGGCGGAGATTTTCAGATGGGGCAGTGTGAAAAGTCATTTTATTCTGCAATTAGCAATTGTTGTGCCTAATGTCATTCTATACACATTTTCCAGTACTGAAATAAACGCCAGTCGCGCCGCTGATCGCTGCGGTCGCCGCTCCCACGCAGCAGTTTTGTAATGTTCTAATTATGACATGATAACATTCTCTAGCACAAATTACACTTTGCTACAATTTGTTAGATGTTCTTTACGCTTCCACACCGTTAAAAACTTTCTAACATGTTGTATAACATCCTATAATATTTCATAAGTATTAGTTTCCTTTAAATATTTATAGTTTGCTACCGTATTACAATTTGTTGTAAAATAATGCACAGCATTTTATCAAAGTTATACTTACAATAATTTTGACTGTTATGTGGAATGCATCTGAAGGAGAGGACAGACTGGCTACTTTAAGCGGCAATGGTCGGCATTTTTATGGTTTTTTGCATCTGCATGGCATTTTCCCGATTTTTGAACGCTGAGAAGTATTTTTTCGACGTCAAAAGTGCGTACAGTTCATACAAGTTGTAAAACAAAGAATCGCAATAAATGTAAAGACGTGTGACGTAATTAAAAAAGAACTCCATTATTGTAGAGGCTTTGACTGTCAGGCTACGTTACGCTGCTTTGCGTCTGCCCAGGCCCTTACCCTACAGTGTAATAACATTAAGTAAGTTACGGTGTGGTGGCACCCCCGCGCCCGCAGCTGCTGCGCCGTCGTGTATCAGAAACTAATCCGGAACTGTTCCATATCCCGCAACTTTTCTGATTCAATACTTGTATTATATTCCCACACTGTTTTTACTCGCTGCGTTTAGCCGGGTCGCTTGGTAAGAAATTTATTACATACAATATACTAGTGGTTCGCCCCGAACTGAGATCTCGCGATATCCCATAATTCCCAAAAGTTTTAATTATTTATTGTAATAATTAACTTTTAACATTAGACGCAATAAAAAAAATAATAGTTGACATAAAACTGTTTTACTGACACAGCGCCATCTATTAGCATTATTGTGAAGCTATTAGCATTTAAAATTAAATAAATTCGTTTCTTTATAACATTTATCTAATTTTAGTATTTGTTGTTCAAGTACAGGATATAACTGAATTTTCAACCAAGTTTCACGTTCTAATATTCAGTAATTCTGAAGTTATAGGGCTCTGACAGACATTTGGACGTACACACTTCTCTGTCTAGTAGGCAAGCGCATTAGTTGACTCAGAGAACTCGCTTCGCTCGTTCAATAAAACAAGAGCGGTTGTGGTTGACTAATAGAAAGCCTATATAAGCTCGTGGACTTGGAGATTAGGAAGGAAATTACGAGTATATTCTTTGAGTAACCTACGGGTGCACTACGGAGGAGTTGTTGGTAAAAAGGGTGGAAAAATAATGATAGAAAGATTATTTATTCACCAAATGAAGGTACATGTACATGTACACCAGGATGTATACTGTATAAATAATTCTAAGTTTGCAAAAAAGATTTTTTTTATCCTAAATCCACGAAGTATATCCCGTAGTCTGGACATCTATCCCACTACTGAATGAGGTTAAAATAGTAATAATAATCTTATCGCTTCCAATCGGTTTAAGTTAGCGCTTAATCCTGTCGTTTCCAATCCCTATAGTAAATCAACAAAAACAGAGAGAATGCTACATTTTGAAAATAAATGAAGTTTCGTTAAAACCAGGAAATTCCAACGTGTGTGGAGAATAGTGTCTGGGTCGCGGCGTGCGCAATTTAAATTAAGCCGAAATGAAGCTAAGCCGCTGCGCCGCGCCGTCTGTATGTCGCTTAATTAAACTCTGTAATTTCCCGCTGCCTTCATATTATTACGTGGGTACATTCATTTACTACTCGCTTCACAGACACCCTGCTGCGATCGCCCGTAGTTCTGATTTAAATATTTAGATACGTAAGTATTATAATTATAATTATATTTTGTAATAATATTATAGATAATTTTTCTTTTTTTAAATGTTGCTCAACGTACAAATAACTTTTTTGGCAATGACAATTTGAGTTGTAGAAAAAGTTGTTTGAGTTCAATTCGTCTACATGCATAATAATGTTAGTACCTACTAGAAACTTCAAGATAATATTATCATTTATCTAGAAGGGTTTTCTAGAGATTCCTCTCGAAGGATTTTTTCTAATAAATGACAGTACCCTATATAGGCGGCTACGTGCGGTCATTTAATCTGCCGCACCGCAGCGACACATCCAGTTAATTTATCTCGGCGGAGCGCGCCTTTTGTTTACCCGCATATTAGTCGGGCTCGTGGCCCGGCGGGCGGATGCCCGGAATTAATGGCCCGCCTCACTGTCGAGGCGAGCGTCCTACATCTCATCGGCTCCCCAATTAATCGCGATTCAAACAACTTTTACTACTAAAGTTCACAGACATGTCAACATCTAGCTTAGGTTTATAAAACTTAATAAAATGCACTATAACACCTCTAGTATGTATATTAATAATCATATCGTACTTTGGCCACAATCTCCTTGTTTGCTCCTAGAGCCTGCAGGAATGGAGAACAGCCTTTCATTATTCTCAGTACGAATTTAAAAAAAAAACATCAAATTCAGCCTCTCTCTCTTTTTGAATCTTCTGATAAATCTTTATTTTATGACGCTTGTAGCGCTTGGATATAAAATGACTTTTCTCAAAAAAGTCTAAAAATTGTGTTTATAAAAACAGGGCAAGCGATGGGGTCGATTTAAGTCCAGTTCAATCGCGTAAAACAAGGCAAATGTCCGAAAACGTCCTGAAATGTCCCGAGATAGTCCGGAATGTCCCGCCGCCGCCGCCGGGGCCGCCGGGCCGGCCGCCGGGGCCGCCGGGCCGGCCGCGGGCGCCGCGCCAAGCGGGACGACCATGTTAATGTTACACCACTAATGATTAAGTAGAGTTTTAATTAGACACTTAATTGTCTTGTCAAAAAAGTACTAGAATAACTTCTATCTACGATCTTTCAAATTTTTCCTAGGCTTCTAAGACAGGCTAAATAATAATAGTACATTATGGTACAAGTGTAAAAGTTGGTGATTACCGCTGAGGCGGTATTGAGACCCGAGCCGTTAGGTGAGGGTCTTAAGGTAGCCGAGGACGGTAATCATCAATATACACGTGTATCATACGACGTTTTTCAACACACTTGTGAAGAAAATAATACTAAAATAGTACATTATGGTACAAAACAGTGAAAACGAGTTGTGAAAATTTTTTCACAATGGCGGGAAAAATTAATGTTGTTCTTTTGTTCGCCCTCTTGAGATGCTCTTGAGGGCAGGCAAAGATCGACGACCATACAGCCTATTCAGGTGTTTATTTGATTTAATCAGTTTTCCGGAATGCGCGCGCACCTTTAATGGCCATAGACTAAAAGGATGAGGTATCTTCTTTTTTTGGTTTTTCTCTTATAGCCACGTAAAAAATGGGGAATTTCCAGTTTTCTTTATTACAGAAAAAACAAAAGTTATATTTGAGTGACAGTTTTATTTATTAAACACGTACAAGTTGAAATTATCTATTTAAATACGAAGTTGTATGAAATGAGCAAGCAATAGGTATCTTGGCAATAGGTAGGATCTTTTTTGTAATAGAAACTTTTTTAAGAACAAAGCAACTCAACCAATAAAATTAAAAAAAAATTCAATAACTCACATTGTGAATAATAGTAATCAAAAGTCACAGTTTGAGTTAAAGGTGTCATTGTGTGCCTAATTGCGGTGAACCGGGAGCCATTTTATGAGCAAGTGTGTTGAAAAATTAATTATTAGTTGTTACATAGAATTTTGTATTTGTCATGAAAATATTCAGGTGATATTTTGACTGACTGAAACTTCTTTAACAATCGATAGGCAGCCACTGTTGGTTATCATAGGGTTCCCATATAGTACTCGGACTTGTGCCGCTTGTATCCAGCGACTCCTTGGCGTCGTCGATCCTTCTAATGGAAGGTCAACCGAGACGGCGCCTCCCTCGCGAGGGCGGCACCTGTGCAGCTTGGGACGCCAACGACCGTCAGTTATTCGAACTATGTGCTCCAGCTATTGCCAGTTCAGCTTCGCGGCTCAATAAGCTATGCTGATATGGTTCTATGCTGCTATATGAACATTTTTAGACAAAGCATTTTCGTAAAAAGTCTACAGGAAATGTGTTTCTGTAGTATCAAGTATATCACACGCTCGTTTGGCTCCGCACACGATATTCCCAGAGAGCTTGAACAAGTTGTTTGTTGAACGGCGCTCGGCGCTCGGCGCTGCTGCCTCCGGAGGATAGCGAGGAGCGACGAGGCGCGCTGTCATGGAATGAGTTTTAAAAATGATGCATTTTCATAAATCAGACAATGTAGCAATTTGAAAAGTTTTAAAAATAATAATTTGAATATTATACAAGGAAAAGGTGACTGACTCTCTGACTGATCTATGAACGCACAGCTCAAACCATTGGACGGATCGGGCTGAAATTCCACATATGGACAATTATGAGGTAGACATCCGTTCAGAAAGAATTTTTGAAAATTCAACCTAAGGGGGTAAAATAGGAGATTGAAAAATCGAATTTAACGTGAGCGAAGCCACGGGCAAAAGATAGTTGTACAATAAAGTCCATAAAAACAGGTAATTACGATCAACATCGAGGAAGGAACGGGGTACACTAAAGTCAAGTGTAACCGTTGCCGATCTATATCGAAGTTGATTGACTGTCCACTCAGGGCAGTATTTACTATACACACTCAAATTTAAGCACACTTAGGTATAGATAATGTATGCAGTATAACGTTAGAGCCATCAGTCTAGCTCGCTTTGTATCCAAACCCCATTATTCGGAATAAACAGCGTCCATACATTACATCACCTTCGAACTGAGCGCCGCTCCACGCCGAGAGCCAGCGGCCACATCGCAGTGCAGTGCGCTGCAGACGTCGCTAACACAATCTCAGCATAAAAAATCTAGTCTCAATTTTACTAAATTAATAATTATCATTATACTTAAGATGACTTTATCAGTACTAACAGTAATTTAGATTTACTGAGTCAGAGAGTGTATCTGTAACCTTGTTACGTATTTACCGCTGAACCGCTACCGCCAGATGAAATTTTCCACAAAAATAGCTTGCATCTTAAGGCTAATATGAGAGAGCTTTTATGGAGAAAATCAGTTGATTCATTTAATACAATTAATCCTTCTACCTAATTGGTTATATTATTGTATTTCTAATTTTTGTATAAGAGTAGTGATTTAAAGTATAAGTAATAATATCACACTCTCTTAAACACAAGCTCAAAATCAAATTATAAAAACGTTTTAACCCCTAAAAGGAATTTCACACTGATGGAATTTTTAAGCTCTATTCAACATTCTCTAATGTTTATGTCGAAAAGATCGGCAAGAAACAAATAATGTTGTATCGTAATTGTTATTCAAATAACAATGAGAAACCTGAAGATCTCTTGTTCAACTACGTAGTCGTCGTATTTCTCGTAAATCGCTAAGTTATGCTAATCTCTTTAAGTTGCACTGGAACCATTGTGACGGCGCGGCCGGCTCCGCGACTGTAAACCGAATCGCCAGCCCGGGATCGTTCCGGAGTATTTATTTGCATTCCGGAACAAAACAAACCGCCCTGTATACTGAGGTACAGTGCAGCGTGTCGTAAGATGCAATGGACAATTACAGTGTTACAGATGCTGCAGGATAAATTGTAAAGGATCTTAGTAGAATAGTTAGTGGGATTTGCCTAATTTACTAGGTATTCAGACGTGCTAATCTACCTGTAAAACTCTTGGACCCCATGATACAAGCCTCCTAGTGCGGGATCCACTGTTAATATTATGCGGATATAGTATATTGTAATTTTTTTAAATAAATATTTTTTCATTTTCATTTTTTTTTCATTAGGTAGGAATAATATAGGTTTGAAGCCTCAATGGTTATTAACAGTGAGAACTGAAATTTGAACCCCCGCCCGTTGTACTACTTTAATTGTCGTGCCTATTCCTAAAACTTCCCGCTCGTTCGAATGGGAGAGGAGAGTATTAGTAAGTGCAGTGTCTCATGAGAGTCATGTGAGTCTGCGTCAGATCAGGGATGAATCTATGAAATCTTAAGCTAAAATGTTCGCGGTTTGAATATCTGGATTAAATCAGTGTGGAAAAAATGCTGAAGAAAATACCCGCTCACATTTTTCCGCTAGATTTGTCCCCGCGCTAGTGCTCGCCGCGCCCGCACACACGAGCCGTGCCCACACCGGGCGGAGCGGGCCCGGGTCAAACGCGAGCGATGATAGATGCACGCAGGGTTGACCCCTACACAAATGATTTAAACTCGACATCGAAATTGTGCGCGTATTCACGCAACTCTAAAATATTACGTGATACGGTTCCACAGGAAATAAGAGGATTTTTTTCCATGAGAACATGGCGCCAAGAAGAAAATTATTGTCAGCCTTATCAAATTATAAATATGCTCTACGTAAGAAGTAATAAAAAAAGAATTGGAAGCTCACCGCATTATATTATTTGAGTAATACAATGGAGCTTGTTATCCCTCTGAAAGAAAAACGCTGCAGAGATAGAGAAATAGATATGTATTTATAAACCTCAATAAGTTGACCGGCAAGATCGAACGGCGGATCGAAACCATTGAAGGCTAAACTCGTTGTACTGTTGCCGTGCCCACTCCGAAACGAGGTTTGGTGGAGAGTGGGGAATATTAAGCATATAGCAATGTACGACGGTGCGTGGTAGCCCTAATGTAGTGTGATATCGCGTTGCAACTTGCATTACAAGGATTAAAAAATTGCAGTCGCCCGCCGCCCGCCGCCCGCCGCCCGCCGCCCGCCGCCCGCGCGCCGCCCGCCCGCCCCCCGCCGCCCGCGCGCCGCCCGCCCGCCGCCCGCCGCCCGCCCGCACGTCGCACGTGCGCTCGCAATTATGCAGAAAAGTGTCGCGCTGCGCCCGCGAGGGGCGCGGCGCCACTGCTGGCAGGGACATACACTGCACAGCGTTTTTAAATAGTAGCGATATTGTTCTGGTCTTTGCTATACTTATGAAACAGAGTAAGTCTAGTGTAAATTAAAAAAAAAACAGATTTGGTAGGTAATTCAAAAATTCCCTTACACTCATTACATTTGTGTACATTAGCGTTGCTATAGTTGCTAAATTCAAGAAATAATAATTTATTTATTTATTATATTAGAAATAAAAAAATTTTAACCTTTTTCCCAATCATAAGGAATGAACGAATTAATTTTCTAAGAAATAACAATCAAACAGCATAATGCAAATATCATTTTTATGCATTAACCTAACTGCATAAAAATGGTAAAATATAAATGTTGAATTGCGCAGTATGAAAAAAAATATTTCAAAAATTATGGAAAAATTGCATTAAAATTGACATAGTACTTATTTAGAAAATTCAGTGTTATTGAACGAGCGAAGCGAGTTCTCTGAGTCAACTAATGCGCTTGCCTACTAGACAGAGAAGTGTGTACGTCCGAACGTGAGAAATGTCTGTCAGAGCCCTATAACTTCAGAATTACTGAATATTAGAACGTGAAACTTGGTTGAAAATTCAGTTATATCCTGTACTTGAACAACAAATACTAAAATTAGATAAATGTTATAAAGAAACGAAATTATTTAATTTTAAATGCTAATAGCTTCACAATAATGCTAATAGATGGCGCTGTGTCAGTAAAACAGTTTTATGTCAACTATTATTTTTTTATTGCGTCTAATTTTAAAAGTTAATTATTAATATATATATAGCTACTCGTGCTGATTCACTGATTCACTCACTCACTCACTCACTGACTCATTGATCACCTCTCCTGTAAAATTTTGTATGGAAAAATTTTTTTTCACTCACGGTTTCGTATAGAGGACAAAAATTCATTCGGAGGAAAAATATGGAGAGAGCTGATGATTGAGGATTTCGGAGACGGGTGAGGAGCACCGGCCAGGGTATCGAAGATAGGTGGGGGGTGTTCGACCAAATGTCACTCGAAACCTCATCCAATTGGCAGAGAGCCGAAAAAAAACTCCAAAATGGCGGATTCAAGATGGCGGCCATACAAATTTCGTCGGTGTCTATCTCGGAAACTATAAAACATGGAAGTGTGGTTTCTTGGAAAATGATGATCAGGACTCGAAGGTCTACTTGATGAATAGAAAAAAAATTCAAGATGGCGGAATTATTTTTTTTCCATACAAAATATATGCAAGTCTTTATACTGTTCCTTTTCAGAATTTCTGATGGTTTCGTATAGAGGACAAAAATTCATTCGGAGGAAAATTATGGAGAGAGCTGATGGTTGAGGATTTCGGAGACGGGTGAGGAGCACGGCCAGGATATCGAAGATAAGTGGAGGGTATTCAAACAAAAGTCACTCGAAACCTCATCCAATTGGCAGAAAGTCAAAAAAAAATTCCAAAATGGCGGATTCAAGATGGCGGCCATACAAATTTCGTCGGTGTCTATCTCAGAGACTATGAAAGATGGAAGAGTGGTTTCTTGGATAAAGATGATCAGGACCCGATGGTCTACGTGATGAATAGAAAAAAATTCAAGATGGCGGATGATTCTTTTTCATATAAAATGTATGCAAGACTGATACGTTTCTTTCCGCTGATGTTCGTATAGAGGACAAAAATTCATTTGGATGAAAAATATGGAGGGATCTGATGATTGAGGATTTCGGAGACGGGTGAGGAGCACGGTCAGGGTATTGAAAATAGGTTGAGGGTGCTCAAACAAAAATCACTCGAAACCTCATCCAATTGGCAATGAGCTGAAAAAAATACCAATATGGCGGATTCAAGGTGGCGGTCATACAAATTTCGTCGATGTACTTATATCTCAGAGACTATGAAAGATGGAAAAGTAGTTCCTTGGAAAAAGATGATCAAGACCCGAAGGTCTACTTGGTGGACAGAAAAACCGCGGTTCGCTTTAGCGAGCCGCGCACCCACGCGCCCTACTAGTTACAATATATAATTAAAACTTTTGGGAATTATGGGATATCGCGAGGTCTCAGTTCGGGGCGAACTACTAGTATTAGTATATGAATCCTTCCCGCCGTCACTCGTTCGCCACCATTAGCTAATTGGTTGGAAAAGTGGCACGAGTGCGCTCACGGTTCGTACCAGTACGCCGCGCGCACGTGGGCGCGCCCCGCACGCGCCGCTCCGCCATTGTTCGCGCCACTGCGCCGCGCGCGGCTCAGACGACGTGATCATTGTTTCGCACTCATTCAAGTTGCGGATAAAAATGTAATCAAAAGCGAGTGCGCGAATGTTTTCACAGCTTTCTGATTGGAGTGAGTGCGTGAAAAAAATAAGTGTATTCTTTTTGTTATTTATTTTGTCATTTTACGAATGAAAATTTACTAATGAAAATGACAGTAGGTCCTATCTATAGTATAGATAGCCTATTACGTACATATCTTTTATACTATAGGTTTGTTGTCGTGCTCTTTGCCATTTTATTAATATTGATCAAAAACATATAATTACTTTACTTAATAATATTTAACTGAATACTCATAATAATATTATTATTGTGGCATTGAAAGTATAGTGTACAAAGATCACAACTACGGTTGTAACGTCTTATGGTTCTTTATCAAGGAAAACGAAGTTCAATCCGAGATAATCAACTCTGTTTCTACAAGAGTTCGGGAGCAAGTAGCCTTTGTGTTTTTATTTGTATCTATTATTTTGTTCCAGCTGGAATCAACTACCGAGCGAAACATTTAATGCTTATAATCCAGAACAATCGAAATGCGGCCGCTTATGCGAAATTTTCGGAAGGTTTTTATTTCGAGATTTTTTTCCACCGAACGTAACGTGCGGTACGTAATCCGTTAAAATCTAAAAACGTATAAGCAATCTCGCGAAATTGCAAAGCTCAAGTCCGGTAGAGCATTGTGAGCACACAGACATTGTTTCGTATCCCGCCGCCCCCGTAGCGCCGCCGTAGCGCCGCCGTAGCGCCGCCGTAGCGCCGCCGTAGCGCCGCCGTAGCGCCGCCGTAGCGCGCTACACTCGCGGTGTAACAACGATCCAGCCGACTCGCGGAGAGCACTCTCGAGATTGTTATCTCTTTATACTCCTCCGCCGCGCGCACAAACACTTGGCGGAATAGTAACAACATTATTTTCAAGTGTTTCAGTCTGGCCTTTACTTCACCCGGCCGCGGCTTTGTCGCTAAAGCAGAACAACATAAAATGAAAAAAAGTATTAACTTTACTTTGGTAGGCGAGAGCAAATACAACAAAATATGAAAGAAAACAGTATATTTTATATCCATTTAGTCTTTCTTAAAACATAGGCTTTCGAATAATTAAGTGAATCTTCCAATAGTTCCTAGTCTCTTCCTTAGAGAAAAGCTGTCCTCATGCACGTCCAACCTTTAGATGTTTATGTTTTACTAGATGACGCTCCTGACTTCGTCCGCGTGGATTAAGGTTTTTCAATTCTAACTCTAATTTTCCGGGAAAAATGTAGCCTATGTGTCAATCCTGGGTGTGAGGTATCTTCGTTCCCAGCCAAATCTGTTCATTCGTTAAGGCAGGAAGCGCACACACACATACAAACTCTCTCCTTTATAATATTATAGGTACTAGTTGAACTCTTATTTTCCGGGATAAAAAGAAGACCATGTGTATTCCCGACTATTATCTATAGAGATAGATAATAGTCGGGAAAAAACTAAATTGGTCCAGTTGTTGCGCCTTGATTGAGTAACAAACTTCCATACATCCACGCTTAAGTAAGTAAGTAAGTAGTAAATAAACAAATAATAAATAGTAATAATTCGGAGCTCTGTTCCAACCGCACAAAACCAGCAAGGAATCGATGGTTGAAATGGGTGCTATAAACTAAGAGTGAATTCAAAACGAAAGGCTTTGATGATAAAGAAACCTACATAAATTATGTGCACAATCTCAAGTTTTGAACCTACCCGCCTGAGCTGCACGTTCATAAATATACCAATTAGTCTCTATTCCTTTATCATAAGCTATAGACATTAGTAGTAAAGGAAAATAATATACATAGTAATGGGGCTAATTCTGTTAAAAGTAGGTACCTACACAATATCTCTTCAATATCTAAACTAAATTGACAAGTTTAAATCTAGTGCTACTGTTTTCCGCAGGGAGAGTTATAAAAGGTACATCACGAGTCAGACTTGTCAATTCAGTTTAGTTTAGAAAAAACTGTGTACCTAATATTGCATAACCTACAACAGAATTAGCCCCAATATTTCAAAACACAAATATAATAAAGAAATACACAAACGATTTTTTTTAACAAAAATTCAGAAAATACGAAGTACAGGAAATTCATGCAAGTACGCTTACAAAATGTCTTAAACAAGGCGGTCTTAAAAAATCCTACTCAATAAAGTGTTCACAAGCTCTTTTGAAACGCTATAGCTCCCTCAGTTTATTACTGAGGCCAAGAGCTGCGTAATAAAGCAAAGAAGCGCCCGGTTTATAACAAAATTAAATTTGAAGTGTTTTTTCCTCGGAAGTTGCTTATTTAAATAACAAGCATTGTGGGAAGCGCAAACACGCAGTTTATTATCGACCAAGTACTGAGTTATCCCGCGGCTGCGCTCACTTAGAGCGTAGACTGTAGAGCATGGAGCAGCTGGAGTAATGAGCGAGCTCGTACAGCTATATCATTATGCATAATATAGCTAGCGTATGAACTATCAAGTTTCGACCGCAGCGAAACTACGTGAAGGAAACAGGTGTTGTTTATTGTTTGAGTCCAAGTTTTACAGAGTACTGGAGGAGAACCCATAAAAAGTGCTGCTTTGAAGACTTGACTTGGATTTCATTTTGTATTACATTATACTTACCTTTGTGAAATGTTATATTAGATTTGTAAATAAATATTTCAATTTCTTTATTGCGAATTTGGGTAATATACAGGCGTTACAAATAAAAATAAATGGACAGCCAAACTCTGCTTAAATACTGCATGCAACATTAAAAATATAATCGATAGTGGTTGACAACAACAAAGGAATCTAATAGCATATCACGCAGAATCGCAAAAGTGTGTGTAATAGAAATTCGCTTATCGGTTTCATCAAACATGATACTTTGTAGTGGCGTAAGAAGTCGGTTTTTGAAAATAATTTTTAGTGTAAGGTTTTTAATGTAGCTTGTCCCTGCTCTCTTTCTCCCTTCTCTCTAACGCTACGCTACTAATGTACTTGGTACCTACGGTACTTATTATTTATTAACAATCCACAATTCCTAAGTCCTCGCAAAAAAGCTTGCAAAGGTATCTTATCCTATCCATTCCATCCTCGAATATTAATGGTGTAAATCCTGTAAATTACAATTTATCTTATTACTGAAACTTGGCAATTCGATGAAATATTAGTTTCGTTTCTTCGCTACTCCCGTGTTGCCCCGGTATCGACACCGCTCCCTCACTAACTAACTTAGCGCAGCACGGGATAATCGTGTTCGCTACCTGCCACTTGTTTACTGCAACGAAAGTTATTATTACTGGAGGTTTCAGCTTGCCTCGTTTTTTGCGAACTCCCCGGAGCAGCGACGCACACTCTAACTATTCACTTGGGAGCTCCCGGTTTTGATTCGCAGATAATTCAATGTAAAAATTGTTCTAATCAAGCCAGCAACTCTTCATTGAACGTCAAAACGCGCGCATAAATAACATCCCATCTTCAATGAAATAGTGAACTACGACGTCACAAACATTTCACGTAATTTTTATAGTTCAATCGATAATAAATAATTGACAACAGTTATTATTTTCGATCTACGTATCGGCACGGCATGAAGAGAGTATACTTACTCCGTGGTATCACCTCGTATCACAGTCGTTCTCGCCTTTCATTATAATCATAACATTATTATGTACAAGTTCAACTAGCGCGGAGGCCGTGTGGCGCGGAGGTCGCACGTGACTCTAAACTTTAATTCGATCCTCCCCTCGCGCCGCCCCTCAGCCCCCGGCCGACACCTACTATCGCCTGCGATGTAACTTCATAATTCTATAACTACCTTCGACCGCATATCGGGGGCTAAAGCTCGTGTACCTCAGATGAAATTACGTAGGGAGTTGAACGTCACCTGATATGTTTATTTTTTACAAGATGGCGTCAAGTAGATGCTCTTATTGATATCTTTCACAGAGGACGATCGAGCTAAAGTGCATTGTGCATTGCAAAGAATTTGAGTAGAATTCTTCTAACAGAGGAAAATAAGCCTACAGCATAAGTTCTACGAGTAGTAGACATTAGCATTACTAAAATAGACCGCACTCGTAATGTAACATACACCATAAATTGCAAAGTCAATACTTTCCCGGTTGACATTTCAATATCCTGGATACGAGTCGTAAGCCCGCCGTCGCAGCCTAAAATACTGCTCTAATATTTCCCCGACCCTCCGTACCTTAGTACCTGCGGCTTAAGCATATCAGAACTTTATCCACCACTGTGACATTACAACTCTCAATTTGAACTGGAACGGCTAAAAATAAAATAAATGAAATTGCACCTTACCGCTATCGTATAGAGGCGAGGTTAAAATGTATAATTTCTGTGTAGTTTAGTTATTAGTCGTAGGATTCGTAGTTTCCCGCGGGGCTGGAACCGCCGCGGCCGTATCGGACAACATTCGACGGCAAGTTGTTACCTGACTACAGCAAGGTTATATTTAGCAGGCAGTAGGTAGGTGTTTTAGTAACACCATCGTTGGTGTAGTGGTAAACTTTCTCGGCTACGGATGATAAAATCCTGAGTTCGATTACCGGGTCGAGCTACAAGATGTATTGAGATTTTCTGTCGAGATAAGAAGATAGGATCAATAGTACTAGGTCGAGTTAGGAAGTCGATTGTCCAACCCCGTGCCCCAGAGAGCACGTTTAAAGCTCCTGCGTCAAATCTCCATTTCAGATGCAGAGCATTACGCTGAGCTATTCCTATATCTAGTCTGATTAAATATTAATGTTACGTTAGCTTTTTTTATTTGCCTGTGAAACAATTTTTGTCATAAATGGTCATAGTGGTATTTAAACAAAGTTGTTCTTTAGTGTGCAAACCTGATCTTGTTTAAATAATTTCAGAGAAGTAGACTCGAGTGTCGTGGAGTTTTTAGAAAATGATGATGAAAGATGAGTCTTTTATGTCAAATTACACTTTTTATCTAAAAAACTAAAATGAAAAAGACTTTTCTTCAAAGAAAATCATTAAATAACAATATAAATGAATGAAAAGTCTACAGTCGCGGAGAATTTTACTGAGACAGGTTTTAATGCTAAGTAATTAATTTCATTTAATATTCTTTTAGACATCTCAGATAACGCCTGCGTCATAATGATATATTAATGTTATTCTCATCATCTGAGGATGTCTTAAATCAGAATTTTCAAACAGAGGTGTTTATTTTTAAAGGAATAATAAAATAGCATTTGATGTTATATTATTTCGCCCGCGACTTTGTCTGTGTGTAACAAATCCGCGGGAACCCACCGTTTTTCAGCAGGTAGGTATGTCTCTCTAGAAATGCTCAATGTAAATGTAAAACCCATGCAAACAATCATGTCGATCCATAAACATACAAGACATTATGTAAAACATTTTGAATGATATTATGAATTTCTCGTAGAAAAACGTAAATGAGTTTTCCTCGGCAATTTCTTTAAAGAGTTCAGTATCTGATCTGTGATAAATAGGTATTTATTTTAGCCAAAGATCCGTCCGGAACCTAACCCTTCCGAAATGTACTGGTATAACAATTATAACCCAATCGGGTTTCGAACTTGGTAGACTATTGTTGAGTAAGCTGAGCTCTTTAATCAAAGATACGAGTAGGTATATTATGGCTTGTTCGAAATGATCTGGATCAGTGATCGCGCACGTCACATTGTACCCTCGTAGGTGGAAGTTGTGTGCGTTGCTCGCGGCGACGGCGGCGACGGGCGGCGGCTGAGCCTCCCCGTGATTAACTAGACAAGTTGCTAAATTACTTATCGTGCGCGCCACACTCCGCTCGCCTGACTCCGGCCGGCGCGGCGCGAGCCACGGCCTGAAGAGGATTGATGGTGGAGAGAGCCGAGTAAAGTGGTGTTCCTCGTTTGTGCTGTGGACGTCTGCCTCAGAAAAGGGAGAAAGACGACAGGGACATGGAGGTTCAGAAAAATAACTTGTAGGGAGTCAAGAAAGCGCCCCGAGAAACACGCCAAGAGCAAGTACCGGGCGCTCTCCCAAAGCTTCGGCCATATAACTGCGAGGTTGGAGGGGCCATGGGTGGTGGCGGGTCCTGTTCGACTCGTATGTACTGCTCGACTGTCGATTTGCTGCTCCTAATTACTGTTAACAGTTGGTATGTTTCTCCTGTCTTGCTCGATGATTGTTTATAGGAGCCACGAATGAGCATCTAAGTTTAAGAACCAACTGTCACTGACTTGGTGAGTCGATCACAAACTCCGGACAGAGGCTATCGGAGACAATGAGTAAGTGAATCAGACTTAAACATTGTTAAAGATGGGAAAACTTTAGCGCTTCTAATTTTAAAACAAATTGTTTATTTTACCAATGATTGATCATTTAATCAAAAATAAACTGGCTATATGTGATCTTACATTCAAAAAACAAAAAGTATTAATAGTCGCTCGTAGCGCATCTGATGCACGATCAGCGCATTCCATCTATTCAACTCAAATAAAGAGTTGAACTTTTTACCAGCTGAACTGTGGTATATAATTCAGATCCCGCCGTCCGCTAGTGACTCGGCGGCCGCTGCCGAGTGCCGGTAGAGAGTAAATCGCTCCTCGATACTCGATCATGAGTGGCGAGATTGAATGCACTGTCTCCCGCAAATACACGGAGCGCCGCGCCGGGACGGGTATATTAAAATGGCTTCACAGCTCCAGCGCAGGCTAGCGATCATACAATTTGGAAAGTTATGTATCTACTTGAGACACTTTTTTTTTTGATATTTTTAGCGAGCAAACGAGCAGGCGGGTCACCTGATGTTAAGTGATTACCGCCGCCCATGAACACTTGTAGCACCAGAGGCACCACCAATGCGTTGCCGGCCTTTCAGGAATTTGTTGGTCCGCCCCTTAAATAACCCCATGTTGTAATTCAGTGGAAACACTTGTACCTATTTGTTTTTTTTTGTGTGACCTGATGATCGGAGACCTTTTATAGCTGACATGACTTGTTATTATTTGTCTCGCTCTAAACTCAAACTCAAAATTATTTATTTTATGTAGGCCAACTTGTGGCTCTTATGACAAGTCAAGACGTCTATTGGAAGAGCATTTAATTCAGTATTATGTTATAATTAAGTATAATATAACATCATCTACACCTACTTGTTACAGACTGGTGAAGTTTGTGTGACTCTCTTGGGGCAAAAAAATCACGTGCATCTTTTTTGGCTATCGGCACGAAACTTACGTCTCGGTCACTTGTTGACTAGACATTTAAATGACATCACGTATAGATCATGAGTAGGTATTTATTTGTATAAAAGTAACAAGTACAAGAAACTTGCACTTTGTACGATGGCTAAACAGTGGCAGTAGCGACGATGCAGGAATCAACTCTGCTGGAAATAATGTCTGCAGCATTTGTTACATTGTAGTGACTATTTTCATTAGACGTGCACCCCGCCCCCTCCCCGCCCGCCCCACCCCGCACTACGAAACCTTGCAATTCTTTAAAGTAGCTGACAACCTGACGCTGTTGCTCGATTAGCTACAATTCAAAGTTTCAGCGAGGATACAAATCAGTCTTTATCGGCATATTTAACCGATAGTTTGTTAGCATCTTCTCACATGTTCATAATATTGTTTTAATAAAGAGTAACTTCGGTACTAAAAATATAATTCTATTAACATAATCAGACAAATGAGATTAATTTTCCTCCCACAACTAGCGTCAGGAGTACTAAGAAGCGAGTTAATTCCGGAGCGCGTCGCACAGCAGCCCGCGCTCGGAGATGAATTGAGATGGAGCGATACCGGCGCGCGGCGGAAACATTTTTACTCCATATTGTATGAAGCTTGAGTAAAATACAGTGCACCTAAACGTAAACTAAGTATATGAAACTCTTCTACTAAAGCTAATAAGTTATACTAGGAATAAAAATATTGTTTTCATCCCCACGCAGCTTACGTTTTCGATCAACGAGCTACTTTTAGGACAGAAATGACTTTTTCCATTGAACATATTAATATAATGATAGGAACGATAGTGCGTTTACTTCCAGTTCCTTCTGCACAGATATCCGACTCCAGTACAGTACTGGAGTACTCTCATTAGGTTTAACGATTGTAATCAGGTGTTAGTGACAATAATTGGGACCGTGTTGATATAGTAGCCAAAGTCGGTCACGTTGATCAATCATAAACACATATATGCAATATACATACACTGCCGCAACTAGGCTATCCGGTCCTTATAGGTACATCCATAAAATACAGTAGCATAGAATAGTGTGGTTTTTTAAGGCTTTAAATTGCTTTTGAATCGTCAAGTGAATCTATCATAGGTATATGAAAAAGGTTATTTATTAACTTGAAGTCAGTTTCAAATGAACGAATTTAAGATTACCAGCTTTATTTATAGACACTGGTAGAAAGTGCGGAGCGTGTAAGGGGCTCTTTTAATACAGTAGGTACCTACTTATAGGGTTTCGGTTACAGAGTATCGCGTGTCGTCTCCTGGGAACACTCCTTTGTTTTAGGTTTTCCTTTAGATCGCGTTAAACGTTCATTATCCGATATCTCAGAAGTAAGATTGTACAATATACAACTTATACGTCTGACGTTAATATAAAATACTATATGTGACATAAATGTGAGTGATATCTTAAAGTTCGAGTTTCAATAGACTTTGTATTCATATTAGTTTGCTAAAAAACGTAATCGTAATATAAATATGTTTTCCAGTAATTTTTAATATCTCGTCTACATATTTTCAAGCGATGGAGGTAGGTATTTGATATAAAAATATTTGTTGGAGGATTATATAAGCGAGGAGCGCGATACACTTCATATATTTGTAAGTGCGCGAGGTCGGAGCTGAATGGCGCGGGAAGGAGCGAGCCGGCACAAAGGAGGCCGCTGCGCTGCGTGGGCGACGCGCGACGCCCTGCCCGGCCAGTGGGGGATCCAGGCTTCAGGCTGCAAAGCCCGGACCGGACTGCTCCAGACTTAGCATGGATACGGAAAAAAGACCGTAAGCGGTAAAACCGACCTATGAATTTGCCAAATGTGAGTAAAAATAAGTACATAGTAAGTGGATAGTTGTAAAATAATTGTAGTCCCTCATATATGGCGTACAAAATTGCAAAAGTAGGTACCTGCTGTTTAGATTCTCTAAATATTACATAATGAATTCTCAACGAAAATGTCGTACTTCATTACAATAAAATAATATTAACCTCATAGCCATAAATATAGCCATAATTTAATATTAACCTCAATTTAATATTAATTATGTCAAATCTTACAGTTACAATGACATCTTTAACATTATAGAACACTGGTCAATTAAATAGTAAAACCATATTATCTAATTACTTAATCACATTAATATTATAAAGGCGAAAGTTTGTATGTGTGTGTGTGTATGTTTTTTAATCATAATTAGGAGTCATTAGACAGGTACAATTTACAAAATGTCTCCTAAATGAAATTAATTTCTAGCCCCTAATGTGAAATAAAACTTATTTTAATCAAAATGAATTAGGCAAAATTTAGATTAAAACTGTATTTATATAAATAACTTCAATTCAGGGCTTTTGGTATACATAAATTTCTTTATTGCAATCACAAGGGTGAGGATTATTATGATTAATGGGCAAATGAAAGAGATTATAAAGTTACAGCTTTTGAAACTTCGACCAGAATTTTACCTCTGCAACTAAGCGCTTGAAATATGAGCTCAAATTCATAAGGATTAATAAAATAAATTTTACTTAGTTACTGAGCCAAAGAATTGTCATTATGTTAAAATACAATTAATGTCATCTTATTACAATCACGTTTTATCCGACTTCATCTGAGTGTAGTAAAGCTTTTTAAAACTCTGTTAGAACCTTTTGTTTTTGTTTGGGGTTTCAAGTCACTCGCTGGGTCTAGAACTTACCATATTATCCATAGAAAAAATTAAGTCATCCGTTGCTCTGTTGCTGCGTGATAATAAATAATATTATTAATATTGTAAAGTGCGATAATTGACTTTATATGTTGTGGCTACCCTATGCGACTTGCATTGAAGTGACTATGTGTATAGAAAAACCGTGCATTTGATTATATTAAATAATAAGTGTAAGAGTGCCAGACGCTGCAGTCCTCGTGAATGAATGAATGAATGGGAAGCAAATAAAAGGAACGCGGACGAGTCTGTATATATGAGAGCAAAGTTTTAACTGCTTTATTTTTTTCTATTCTGCTAATTTAATAAGGATTTTTTGAAAATTCTTTTAATTAATGTGGTTCTACAATTTTCTTTAGTGAACAATAGTTCTTTATTGATAAACATTGTTAATTGTATTTATGAAAATCTACGAATATAATTATGCAATTATATTAAGTAAAAGTGAAATTATGTAGTGGGAGAGTAGTTAACGATAAGGCATGAAAAATATTTTTTTGCTAAACATCAAAATAATCTAGTTGAAGTATTTATTTTGAAATTTCTCCGATGTTGTAATATAATAAATATCTGTAAATTCAGGCTTTGTGGTCACCCGCACCCCATTGTTTAACCGAGCTTCAATCACCAATAAGACATGTAATAAATACTTCAGTGTAAACGTTGTCCGTACCCAAGTTTTAGAACCTTTAAAAGTCGTAGACAAATACCACTCGTAGTACTCTCGTAGCCAGCGCTCACACTCGTAGCACTCTCGTAGCCAGCGCTCACACTCGTAGCACTCACGTAGCAGCATGATAACTCACGAAAAGAAACAAAATATCACTTTCTATATTCTATATTACACAGCATTAGAGTACTTCCGAAACACATAATATAGCTGAAGCTGGAAGGACCCGAACTCGACGAAATTAAACTGTTATTGGTAAAATATTTCATGGTAATTGTCTCTAGTTGATTTACATAACATACATCAATGCCGTGACTTGAGAATTGTTTTAACAATTATCCGGATTTTTTATTAAATAGTGACACGCTAATAAGTGAGTTATGCCAAAGAAATTACTGATTTATTGACACAATCAAATTGTGAGTGACAGAATCGTGATTCGTGACAGTGTATAGCAACCGATCCTTCACGAGATTGAAATGAAAGCGCATCTGTCAGCGCTGGTGTTATTGCACATAAGTTATCGCCTCCAAATGAAACTGCTCCTGCCACGCTAGCGAGTATAATATACTACATACACCCATCGAAGCGGCTCACTTGATTAAAGTTTATAGTCAGTAGTAGGTAGTTTATAGTTTTCCGATTATAGTTTTTTGTTTTTTTTTTTTTATCTTTTACACTATAGAGATCCATTACTTGTAGCGAAAGTTTCAATAGCTTAATGGAAAGAATCTCTGCAGTTAGACTGCAAATCTTTGGTTTTAAAGGAACTATCTCTGTTGTTGTTATTAGCTAACGAATCGTTTGAGATATCATTTATCGAAATCGGCTCAGTGCTTTAGGCGCAACGGGGAAAGATTCGTAAGTTGTAACATTACATATATACATACATTATCTGCTAAAATCTATCCCCTCCGTTTTGGCTTTTTTGTAGTCGGGTAAAAGATTCTCCACAAAGCTCAGTATTTAAGCCAGTACAGGAATAAAGAAACAAATTTTACGCATGATCATTTATCATTATCACATTGCATTCAGACCAGCGGCATCAGAGTTTGGAAATAAATGGCTTCAATACGCGTTCAATGAACGAAATTTAAATTATAGTCTTAATACGAGTATGTATCTACCACGTCTGCGACCTTACGTAACACAAAAACCCAGTGCAAGTACACTCATGCTGAAATAAGCTCTGTGTCTAGTTCCGTTAGGGCGAAGCTCGCGTGTCTCGGATTGCCTATTTCACGTGCGAGTGGAGCGAGGAGCGTGCGGCGGTCAGAGCCGGCGGACTGTGAAAGCGGATAGCGCGCGTGTAATATCGCAAATGCGGGCGCAGCGCCAGTGATGGCGGGCACGATATACTTATATACAACACATTAACACGAGAATAAACATAATAACATTGTCTTAATGTATCGTGTTGTATAAAAACCAAGCTTTTGCCCGCGGCTTCGCTCACGTTAAGTTCGATTTTTCAAACCCGTATTCTACCTCTTTAGGGGTCGAATTTTCGAAAATCCTTTCTTAGCGTATGCCTCCGTCCTAATAGCTACCTTTATGTCAAATTTCAGTCCGATTCGTCTAGTGGTTTGAGCTGTGCGTTGATAAGTCAGTCAATCAGCTAGCCATCTTTTCTTTTTATATATTTAGGCTACATAACACAAACACTATATCCTATACTTTATCAATGTGGCTCTTACTTGCACATAATATGTTAATGTCTGTACAACATTTCTTATTAGTTTATAATTATTCTAAAGTTACGATGACGTCGTATTGCACTCATAAACATAGTATTACTTACAAACATTGTCGTCACGTATTCAAGTTTAGTGTTCATTTCGAAATCCCCAAGTTTTTAACTAACCATTAATTTTTGCACAGTTTTTGTATTGGCAATCTGTAACGCCGGTTAAAGTTTTTTATGGATCATGCGTCGTGCTCGTGAACGGGTGCCGCCAACGGGAATGGGTCTGCTTTGACTTCCCATGCTGACATGTGTTAGATTATAATATGTATTGTATTTTTGAAGCTTCACTGTGGAAGCACTGTATACTTAGCTTACTTTTATTACTTATTGTAAAATTAGTTTATTTTATTTTTTGAAAAGAGCAACTGCTGAGTTTCTTGCCGGTTCTTCTCAGCAGAATCTGCATTCCGAACCGGTGGTAGATTTGTGACATATCATAAGTGCTACAGGGTAGCCTACATGAAATAAATAAATTTTGAATTTTGAATTTTTTTTGAGTTTTGGGACCGATGTAACAGGCCCTTGTGTTTTTTCATCAGCTCGTCCCTTGTACCACACCACAGTCGTAACTGCAGAGGCAATCGCTGCGGCGACCGGAGTGGACCGGCCCGACGCCGGGCGCCGAAATATTACCTCCGAAGATAGATTTATTGCCGAGCGAGTGTCACCTCTGACCCTCTCCGCTCCGCCCCACGCCGCTGCGAAAGATTACTTTTAGGTCCACGCCACTGCTTCGGCCGAATGAGGGAAAGAATTTATTTCTTGGGAGTTCTCATAAAAGTATTAATATAAATCATCATTCCACGCCGCGTGCCGGTCTGATTTCTGTAGTAGCTAGTTCGATAAGGTTAACTAAAGTATTAACTGGAATGTTTTACTAATAAATAAAGTACATACATGACGTTTGTTTTATTTGAATATGTATAAAACGATACAAGTCCAAAATTTGAAAACATATTATAGCAGAAGTAATTTCTTTAAACTTAAATTAAATTGTTAAAACATTTTCAGCACTGTGTTTGTATATTGCTCTTTGATTTTCAGCAGCAGCAAATATTTTACCCTTTTAATAGGCTTCAGTGTAAAAATATTTATACATTTAAACATTCGATGTTTGACGCTCGCTGCAGTGTCCTGTACACGCGAGCTGAAATTCGTTTTTAATTATTCAGCCAACGTTCACAGAGCTACCGCTGCCCTGCCGCTGCCCTGGCCGGCTGGAGTTTGTAATTACTGGTAGTGTAGCACCTGAAAATAATTCAAAATTATCTCTTTTGTAGAAATGAATGGAATGGAATGAGATGATTACTCTGAAGAAAAAAGATTATCACGCCTCGTTAGCATAATTTGTTTTCACGTTCGTATTGTAATTGTATTTTTTCAAATCTAACGAAACATTTTTCAATGGACTTTTCTGATTTCCTCTAAAAATAATATTCAATCGATCTCTTGAAACGGGCACGTTTCCTACTGAATGGAAGAAGGCACGTGTAGTTCCGATCCATAAAAAGGATGACTCAGCCAATGTGTGTAACTACAGGCCCATATCGCTATTATCAGCTTTCGCTAAAATTTTCGAGTCACTAATTTGTCCGATAGTTACTGCTCACACGAAGTCTAGGATCAGTCTTAAACAGCACGGATTTCAGAGTAAAAAATCAGTTGTCAGCAACTTGTTATCTTATGTTGACTTCCTAACGAAACACGTGGATGATGGTACTGAAATAGATTCTATATACACAGACTTTACGAGCGCATTTGACAGGGTTCACCACGGAATTCTGCTACAAAAACTAAACCACGTGTATGGTGTATGTGGCAACCTACTGTCTTGGTTTGAATCGTATTTAAGGGACAGGGTTCAGTCTGTTGCTGTCAAAGGATATGAGTCACGGCCTTATGGGGCGATATCGGGGGTGCCTCAGGGTTCACACCTAGGGCCAATACTGTTTGTTCTGTTTATCAACGACATTGTTGACTGTGTCAAAAACAGTGAATGTCTCCTTTTTGCTGACGACATGAAAATATTTAAAACTAGCTCTTATGACACGTTCTGCTTCAACAGGATCTTAATAGAATAAACGCGTGGTGTGAGCACAATGGTATGGAAATTAACGCCTCTAAATGTCATTTCATCAAATTCACCAAGAAAAAGAATCAGATATCTTCCAGTTATACCATCAGTGGAGAAGTTGTAGTTCAAACCAATCTCGTCCGTGATCTGGGCATCTTGATTGATGATAGATTAAGCTTTACGCAGCATTATGACAACATTGTGTCGAGATCATCCAAAATGGTAGGTTTCTTAAAGCGAACATGTAAAGAATTTCGGTCAACTCGTACAATAATTTTACTTTTTAATGCCTATGTTCGAAGTACCTTGGAATATGCGAGCGTAATATGGAACCCATATCATGCGTGCCACGTATCAAGAATAGAACGGATTCAGCGCTCCTTTACGCGTTACCTATCACATAAAAATAATCGTATTTCTAAGAGGAGTACCTATGAGGAGAGACTACGCTTTTTTAAAATAGATAGCTTAGTTGACCGCAGACACAAGCTTGGTTTATGTGTACTTCATAAAATTTTGAATGGACAGCTTCTGTGCTCGGACATTTTGGAGCAAATACATATAAAAATCCCGCGCCTTGGTAGAAGGACGCGGGACACTCATCTTTTTTATGTACCTAATTCTCGGACTTTGTCTCGTAGAAACGCGCCCGTTCCCCGCATGCTTAAGTGTTATAATGACATTTGTGGGTCGGACGCTAGCGATGTGGACATATTCCACGATACTTTACCAAAATTCAAAAAAAATTTAGCTGGTAAAAGTTAATGTATTTATACTAGACTTGCAGTTTACTTCTTAATCTTCTTCTATTTGTCTTTACTATAAGTTTTTGTCCTTGTTTTTTTATAAGTAATGCATGTTTAGTTATTGCCGTCTTTCTTCTCATGTCATTTTTATTTAAAGTAGTGCATGTTAGTTTCTAATTTTCTTTCTTTTACGCCTGTAATTGACAACCATACTATATTTATGTAATAGAATTTGTCTGTCTTTCTTGTATGGAAGTTGTTGGTGTAAATAAATAAATAAATTTCCTAATCGGTGGTAGAGACTTGAATAGGAACCACAATTTGTCCTACAATTTTGAATTTTGAACCGATTCTTATGGAAAATTATGTAAATTACTATTTCTGCGGGTAAGTAGACATATTACAGTAAGCACAACAGTAACATATAAATATCCAATGGGTTAGTGGTAGTGGTTATCCAACATAAAAATATTCACATTTTATTGTTGACAAGATAGCCCTTGACTGCGATCTCACCTGATAGTAAGTGACGATGCAGTCTAAGATGGTAGCGAGCTAACTTGGAAGGGGTATGGCAGTGTACATTCAACACATACCCCTAATCGGTTTCTACACGCCATCGTGCCGGAACGAAATCGTTCGGCGGCACGTCTTTGGTGGTAGGGTGGTAACTAGCCACGGCCAAAGCCTCCCACCGGACCTTCCTATGTGACTCTCCCTTCAGGTACTCAACTACACTTATCCAAAATTTGGTAAAATATCACGTTCACGATCCGCTGGCGTTGCTCCGTGGTCGAAGGACAAGCA
This sequence comes from Hipparchia sbordonii, assembly GCA_038048805.1. Lineage (NCBI taxonomy): Eukaryota > Metazoa > Arthropoda > Insecta > Lepidoptera > Nymphalidae > Hipparchia > Hipparchia sbordonii. Next base: position 17,298,626 of record CM076098.1, read on the forward strand.
AATACACTATCGCATTAATAATATTAAGATGGTAAGGATATCGTAGATACGACAAAGCAGGGATATTCAAACCCACGACTCTGAAGATATCTGTCAGACTAAACCTATGAGCTATTGCGGCATCATCCCCAGTTTAATCATCGTTACCCTTATATAAATACTCCAACCCATTTCAGATAAGTATTGAGGTCACGGACGTATCTTCAAAGGGTCCCGGAGCGGAGGCCCGGCGGCAATTAATAGTCACGTAAATACTAGACGGGTATAAGTCTCACTCGGAATAATTAGAGATTCTAGATAGACAACGTTTGAGGAAACCAATTACTCGCTACGTTCTGCTCAGATATTTGTTGTATTTACTGTACTGTCAGCCAATAAATAGCTCACAGATGTGTTCTCCCTTATCGGGGAGTATTACTGAAGATATCATGTAGAGATTAGACCGACCGCGACATGGCTCCGGGGCGGATTGCCCTCACACAGTTTATTTATATCAGTTTTATTCCCTAAACATGCAAGCTTTAGCTTAATAATAGAAATTTTTCATGGGATAGGGACGAATATACTAATTCCTTTAAAGTAAAAACACTGAAATCGGTCGAGTAACTGAGTCGTTTTTAAATAACATAACCAGCAGATATTAATATTCCTCGCTCCGATTGCGAAGATTTTGGGAATCAGCTCGGAAATTCTATAATCGAATAACAACAGCGCAGCGTTCCAAAGAGAGGGAGTTAATTAAGTTCTCTTTGTGACGACCGAATTATCTGAACCGATGTCGCGCGACGCCGCGCGCCGGCCGCCGGGCGGGTAACCGCACCTCGCAGGAAAACCTTCAGGCAATTAATAGAATTCCTGAGAAACTTTGTTGGGTACTAATTACGGCGCACAAGACTGACAGATTGCTTACTTAACGGGATTCATGTATGTATTTACTCACTTTGTATGGCATCTTATATTGAATGACATAATATTTAATTACCCATAGGTACGGCAAAACTGCATGCAATTTCCATTTGAATCATATATTTTTTTTTTTTTTTAATATATAGACTAGCGCTTGACTGCGATCTCACCTGATGGTAAGTGAAGATGCAGCCTAAGATGATACGCGCTTGCCTAGAAGATGCCTATTCACTCTTGATTTAAAGACACCCACATTATAGTTAGTTGGAAAAACGGAAGCCGGAAGGGCATTCCAAATTTTTGCGGTGCGTATTAGAAACGAGGAAGCGAAGCGCTTAGTGCGGCATCGTGGAATTTCGACCACGTAGCGGTGCAGATTCGTGCGATGTCGCGCGGTTCGGTGGTAGAATGGTGATGGGGGATAGAATGGTGATATTATTTATGTTACACTATGAAAGCGCACAAAAATCCGTCTGCTGATAATGTCACCCCATAGGGACTGAATTCATCTTGATGACGTTTAACGAGACCAGATATTTTGCATTCGAGATGTGCACATTACAATATTATTTGATTTTTTTATTCGTTTTCCTAAAAGATCTTCAAAAAATATACTAAACCAGACAAAATTGCAAGATTCAGTCAGGAATAGTATTTTATAAGTTCAATACTGATTCCTTTTAACCCCTGTATTAATTCTGTAATACCAACCTATTGATTTTTTTTTAATAAAAGAATATTAGCCAAGCTGAAGTTGACTAATATTCTCCTATCCCCTCCAAATAAGCGGAAAGCTAGTGCTACTAGGAGTGGGTGCGACAATAGTGCTACGGGTGGGGCTTAAACCTGCGACCTTTCAGCTTTCAGTCTGCAGCCTTAACTGTTGGGCTATAGAGGCTTTTTTGTATTTTTATCGAGTCATTAAAGAAGTACTTAATATCTAGAATATAGAAACAAAGCTAGTCTTACAATAAGGTTACTCAACTTTGTTCGAAAGATAATCCCACTGGGGCCCTACAAACTTTAATATTGGAACGAGTATTATTGGATTTCAATTTATTTAAACGCTTTTAGCTCATATATGGTTAAGTTTTATTTCTCAAATACTACAAAATCAATCGCAATCACTCTGTGTTTTCAAAAGTTAAACTTTTAAACTTTAGCGGCAAACGAAACCACGGCTAATAAAAATTAATTTTAAAAGCTAGTACACATTGCTAGTATACACTGCTGCGTCGCAGTAGACCTTCACACGTGCCTGCTGTTTTCTCGTAAGCTCATTATCAAAACATGAAATGGAGCCGTAACACTGCACGCGCGCAATCACTGCTAGCACCCATACAGCACTCTACTGCTACTTTGTATCGTTGTAGTTTGTTATCATTATTGTAATCTATTAAACCAGCCGCGTCCTGCGACTTCATTTGCACGAATTTAGTTATTTAGAAATCCCATGGAACCTCTATATTTTTCTTGAAACAAGGAAGTCTAGCTCACTAAATTTTTACTTACCCTAACGGCCAAGTACAAAAAAAAATAACAGAACATCTAATTCTTTTTTTGAAAATAATAAATATCTCGGTGTATGCAGAAAGCTTAATAAAGCTCATCTAAAATAACAAAGGATTTTTCGAGAGCTAATGCCATATGATGCGAACAAAGAGGTCAAGTGTCTGTCGAGGAGGGCCGGAAATTACGGGATCAAGAGCAGGCAGCCTCCGAGAGACGTGCGTTGTTCTATTCCACCCTCTGCTCTCAGCACTGCGCGGCCTCGACCGCCATCGTCGGCGGGAAACGCTCTTCAGCTAACCTATAATTACCGATATTAGTTCTTTATGTGAGTTTTCTTGAAGTAACAATGGAACCTTTAGCTACTTACGACAGGTGAAAATACTTTTTTGCATCAGTAGTGAAATATATTGGGCTGAATATAATACGGTCCCTGGAGCCATGTGAACTCGCCACAAGGCAGCTCAGTTACACAATACGTATTACCTGCGGCCAAATTAGACACGGAGGTATCGGCGAACTTTACGAGGGTCTGCGAGGCATTCGGTTAACGAGTTCTGTGCGGCCAAATGGGCGGCCGTGTGTTGAGGTTTGTGCTGACGGCGCGTTCTCACTGCGCCGGAACGGGTGTTTAGATGGAGACAGTAAACCGGACGTACGTATTTACAGACACGTAAGTAATCCATTAGAAAATCGTTCAACTCCGTCAGAACTTTTAAGGCTGTAGTTCTTCCCAGACTCGTCTATAGCAGATTAACCCGTTCGACGCAAGCTATGTATGTACGAAAGCATGCATACTTCTAAAATGTGCGAATAAAGTCTACTCCACCATTGACTTGGGCAAACCCGCAATGCAGCTTTTTCACTTTAAGAAGCTTTTGTTTTTGTCTGGTCTCAGTATTTTCGATCATTGATTGTCGGAAACGCAAGCCTATCTCGTAATAAAAAAATCCGTGTCCAGGAGAAAACTTCTGTGCCAAACTTATTCAAGATTCATTCAGCGGTTGATCAGTAAGAAGATACTGAATCACTTTCGTAAATTTATAATAATATTAGTATGCTTACGCTAGCAATATAGCGTTCCTGCCTGATGAAGTGAGAGAAGACGCCCGGCGCGGTGCATTGGAAACCAAGCGTAACGGACTAATTTAACGGCGAAATGGACACACCACCCGATATTTGCGCTGTGATCCCTCGTATCGCTGGAGCTGGACGTTACATATTGTGTTATTATACTTAGGTGCTATGTGTACAAAATTAGGACGACACAGAAAGGTTACTGCGAGGAATCATCAAGGATTCCTTCTTTAATTGTCACGTCAAATCCTCTAAGCTTTAAAAATTCCGATGATACGTCTTGTTTGTCGATCAAGGAAACTTGCATGGGAAGTAAAATAAGCTATACCGTACCGTGTCTGGCTAACGTACACCGCATTCCCTAAATATCGCAGAATCGTTTTTGTCCAGCATTGCGACAACTATTTGTTTTACAATAATGCTATAGATAAAAATTAGTTTTACAATAATTTTAAAACTTTGTGGCGCATCATTTTCACTGTCACAGCCTAGAGCAACGCAATCAAACGGCTTTGCTGGCGCCGCCGTGTAGAATGTTATACGGTGAGTTTCTCATTTCCCCGCCGATGCCGCAACGAGCTCGTTTGTGGCCTGCGACATTGTTCGCAGCGGGACGCGGTCAGAGCCGCGTCAGTATGATTTAGTTTTATCTCTTCATTAGATTAAAAAAATATCATTTTTTTTTATCAAATATTATATCAAGAAAATATGTCCCCAAAAATTCTTGTTTTTTTTTTCAAATTCATTTAAAATGACTAAACTAATTGAGGAAACTTTTTCGATTATATAGAATAATTAATCAGAAATATAGGGAGACACGGCTATGAGTTATACGTAGGCAAAGCTGCGGTTAATAGCAAGTAACTTTGGAAGCAGTCAAAGTAACATAAAGGGAAAAATAAATAAAAAACAGCACATCAACGAATGGAGTGTTGTCGAGATTCGAAAGCTTTTCATAATAATTAATCCTGCTATTTATCCACCCCCCCTCCCCTCTCCAGGCCCGGAGCCGGCGGATCTTGTCCTGATCCAATATTCCCTTTGAGCCTGACGTATGTCGAATAAATGTTTAATTTATTTATATTGCATTTCCACACTTTCATTTACCAGTTTATTAAGTTGAAATTTTTTTAAAGGGAACAACATAATAGGTTTCGCTGAAAATTAAAAACATAACTCCTATATAAAGATAATTCACTAACCAACATTATAACAATATCATATTCTGCGGTTGTCGGTCTGCATTCTAGCTCGAGCTGGATAAATCTGCCGGTTATTTCTTATTTCCGAGCCGTAGTTACAACGTTATTAAAATATTTGTATCTATAATACCTACTATTTTTCATAACTTACCGATTCCATAAATAAATGCAGAATCTAGTTTATATCGTTATTCTAATCCTAATATACTAATCCTAATCTATAATTATATAAAAAGGCTTGTCCTGACTGACTGACTGACGATCAACGCACAGCCTAAACCACTGAAGTTAGAAACTTGAAATTTTGACAGTAGGTTCCTTTTATGACGTAGGCGAGCACTAAGAAAGGATTCTTCGAAATTCGCCCCCCAAGGGGGTAAAAAGGGGGGTTAAAGTTTGTATGAAACTCCGTCATTTTTCGAGTTATACTCATGAAATTCGGTATTTAGGCTTTAAATTGAAAACAAAAAAGTACGTGTTTCACAGTTTTTAAAAATTCTACCCCCTAAGGGGTTAAATAGGGGTTGAATGTTTGTATAATAGTCCTTCGTTCTTCAAGTTATTTTTCAAGTTACGTTTATGAAACTTGATATTTTGGCTCTTGATTAAAAATAAAGAATTACGTATTTTACATTTTTTTTAAATTCTCCCCCCAAGGGGGTAAAAAGGGGGGTTAAAGTTTGTATGAAACTCCGTCATTTTTCAAGCTATACCCATAAAATTCGGTATTTAGGCTTTAAATTGAAAACAAAAAAGTAAGTGTTTCACACTTTTAAAAAATTCTACCCCCTAAGGGGTTAAATAGGGGTTGAATGTTTGTATGATAGTCCTTCGTTCTTCAAGTTATTTTTCAAGTTATGTTTATGAAACTTGATATTTTGGCTCTTGATCAAAAATAAAGAATTACGTATTTTACATATTTCGAAAATTCTCCCCCCAAGGGGGTAAAAAGGGGGGTTAAAGTTTGTATGAAACTCCGTTATTTTTCAAGCTATACCCATAAAATTCGGTACTTAGGCTTTAAATTGAAAACAAATAAAAATTCTTTTCAAAAAACCGACTTCAAACGCCACTACAAAGTATAAAAATAATTTTATTTTGTACACGTTTGTTGAAGTCGGGCGGCTTAAATAGAAATGATGAAACCGATACGCGATGCTCGCCTGATTTCAATAAACGTGTCTCTTATATGTCGCCATAAGGTAAGCGTCGCAAATCGATTTCATCGCTTCTAGTTAAGCCCGCCCGACTTCAACAAACGTGTACAAAATAAAATTATTTTTATACTTTGTAGTGGCGTTTGAAGTCGGTTTTTTGAAAAGAATTTTTATTTTAAGCTTTTTAGTGTAGCTTGTTCCTGCTCTCTTTCTCCCCTTCCTCCAACGCTACGGCACTAATGTAGTTCTACACTTGGTACCTACAGTACTTATTAACAATACACAAGAGCTAGGACTAGCAGCTCCATGATGTAGTCCATGTTTGGTACCAACAATATTATTTCGAAAGCGTCAGTTCGTAATTCCTCCAACTCTGCAGCATCAGGATTGAGGAGCTAGAACCTTGAGCATTATGATGAAGTATATGCTCGGTACCAACAATATCAATTCGTAAACGACAGCTCCAAAACCCTCATAGTTTAGGTAGGCAGTACCCCTGCAGCATCAGTATTGAAGAGCTAGGACCTTGAGTTCCACGATGTAGAATATGCTTGATACTAACAATATCAATTCGCAAGCGAAAGTTCCTAAATCCTCATAGTTTAAGTGGGCAGTACCCTGCAGCATCAGGATTCAGGAGCTAGAACCTAGACCTCGATGATGTAGTATATGCTTATTACATACAATAACAATTCATGATTAGCAATAGGAATTTACCCTATAATTTAAGTGGGCAGTACCCTACAGCATCAGGATTGAGGAGTAGGACCTGGAGATCTATGATCTAGTATATGCTTAGGCTAAGCATACCAATTCGTAAACGACGGTTCCTAAGGTCCCATAATTTAGGAGGGAAATACCCCTGCAGCATCAGGCTTGAGGAGTTGAAGGTAAAGATTTTTATGGGACCATTTCGCGAGCTTACTCTGTCGATTAAAAAAAAAATCTCGTGAATCGGTCCAGAAACCTCGGAGTAATCGGCGGGCATACATAGAAAAAAAAAAAAAAAAAAAAAAAGATACCGGCCGAATTGATAACCTCCTCCTTTTTGGAAGTCGGTTAAAAAGTAGGTGTTTCACAGTTTTTAAAAATTCTACCCCCTAAGGGATTAAATAGGGGTTGAATGTTTGTATGATAGTCCTTCGTTCTTCAAGTTATTTTTCAAGTTATGTTTATGAAACTTGATATTTTGGCTCTTGATCAAAAATAAAGAATTACGTATTTTACATTTTTTGAAAATTCTCTCCCCAAGGGGGTAAAAAGGGGAGTTTCAATATTCATAGTTAAGACAGGACAACGTCTGTCGGGTCCGCTAGTATTCTAATAATATTATAAAGGCGAAAGTTTGTATGTGTATGAATGTGTGTGTATGTGTGTGTGTGTGTGTGTACGCCACAACGAATTAACCAATTTGGCTGAAATATTGAAATGGAGGCAGCTCACATCTAGGATTAAAACATAGGCTACATTTTATCCTAAAAAATTAAAGAGTTCTCATGGAAATTAAAAAAAACTTAATCCACGCGGACGAAGTCGCGGGCATCATCTAATCATCTAATTTTTATAAAATCACGACACATCACGCGGTCGAAGTCACGGGCAAAAGCTACTATTTTTTTCTATGTATAGACATAAGGCACACGTTTGACCACTACCATACCTGAAAGTCATGATGACGCCTGAGATGGAACACGTTTGCCTACAAAATGCCTCTTCACCCTTGTTCTAAAGATACCCAGATCGTAAGGAACGGCATTCCAGAATGAGACATAAACCATTTCGTGCGCGTATTTAGGATATCATGATATCAACGACATATTATATTAAATCACAATATGATTGCGTTTATTCTCCACTAGCGCCAGTGTAAACGAGCAGCAAGCCGCGGACGAGGCGCGTAAACAAGCGACGAGCGGGCGGTGGACATGAGCAAGGCGCGCGTAAACACGCCCGTAAACAACCACGTGGAGATTAACGCACTCTCGCAGCACTGTTTCATTTTTAGTAGCTTTGTTCAGGAAATCATATTATTATTGTGATACATCGCCATTGTTTCCTCGGTTATTGCATTATACAAGTTTTATTACTTTTCTTGCAAAGTTAATACGTCTGAGCATAAAAATGGATTTGTATACCTACTTTTGGAATATTTGTATTACTTGAGAGCATAATAGAGCTACTATTAAAAGGTTTATTTTACTAGTGGTTCGCCCCGAACTGAGACCTCGCGATATCCCATAATTCCCAAAAGTTTTAATTATAGGTATATTGTAATAATTAACTTTTAACATTAGACGCAATAAAAAAAATAATAGTGGACACAAAACTGTTTTACTGACACAGCGCCATCTATTAGCATTTAAAATTAAATAATTTCGTTTCTTTATAAGATTTACCTAATTTTAGTATTTGTTGTTCAAGTACAGGATATACCTAACTGAATTTTCAACCAAGTTTCACGTTCTAACATTCAGTAATTCTTGACATATGGCTCAAATTAAAATCTCCACTTTGAAAACCCCCCATTTCGTCAATTTTAAGAAAAAAATTAAAAAAAATATATTTTTGTACTCTGATCAAAGTCATCTTTAAAAAAATATATTGCAAGTCTATGTAACGCAACAAACAAAATTTTACTTCAAACGCGCTTCTATGAGAGCCCCCCTGAAATAAAGCTTTTTATATTTTTTTATACAATGTTCGGCTGAAGGCCATCAGTTTACATATTATATTTAAATTTGAAGTAATTACGTTCAGTAATTCAGAAGTTATAGGGCTCTGACAGACATTTGGACGTACACACTTCTCTGTCCAGTACAGACAAGCGCCCTAGTTGACTCGGAGAACTAGCTTCGCTCGTTCAATTAGCATTTGTGTTCTAATTCTATCTTCTTGTTTATTATATTTATGACTGTATCGTTTACAGTGTTTAAACAAAAAAATTAAAATTTTCATAATGTTAAACTAAAAGGAAAAGTCAAATGTTTCAGTTATCCGCTATATTTTCATTTTTATATTATGTCAGATTGTCACAGATTCTGTCTGTTACTCCGATTTTGACGAAAGGTACGGAGATAGATTGCAGTCTAGTGATGGAAAAGATAGATAAAATAATAATAAAACTTAGATCAATGCAGATAAAATCGTGGAACGCGTTTTTTATATTTTTTGGTGGATATTTTTCTGTAGTACAAAGCAGCCTCTGTCAGATTGCAAGCTCTCTCAGCTTTGTTCAGCGGATTATCCTTAATGCCATCATATTAGTGTGGACGAATGTCGAACACCGAACCTATTACTTTTGAGGCCGTAGCGCAAATCATTACGCCGAAGAGGCAGAAGAAAGGATCAAAGGAACACTGTAAGCAGGAGTGTCGGGGAATACCGATAGCATTCATTGAGCACAGACAGCTGAATAATATGGCAATTAATTAGGCGACTCGAGAGCTCCCCGCGGTGGTGCTCCGCGTCATGGAGGAGCCAATAAGAGGACCAAAGAGGCTGGAGATTGTTTTACTTTAGTCTGAATTTTTATATTGAGGGTTCGCCATCTCCACGAGTTGGCCTACATGAAAGATGTGATTTTGAATTATGCTTAATTTAAATTTCTAAGGTTTGTCTTTTTTCGTAGTTTGTACGTATATCATTAAGGTAATAGAGGTTACAGTGCCTTAAGGTTTATTAAAATAAACACACAATGTAAAAACTTATTATTATGTTGTTATTATTATAATGTGTTTTCTGATATTATACGCCTATTAACTACTATTTTATACATTAAATAATTAGAACTCGTTTATAAATGATATATTAATTTCAGGATAGTTTTATCTCGAATATCGTGTTGTAATTACACGTGTGAAGCATCAAACAGTGTTTCGCCGATACCGAAACTACAAGCCGAGTGTCGGCATAAAGCCGGGCTTGGGTATTATATATTTACAGCGTGCAACCCGCACTGAACTATATATTTTACTTAATCTTACCTTTGTCGCGTCGGACGTCGACACAAATGGAAAAATATCAAGTATCGGGGTCCATGTTTACGGCGCACTATTCGAATCAAGGTTCTTCTTTGATCTTGCGTGTGTTAAATTTTTAACGCGGGTTCGCGTTTATTTTAATCTGACTGCTAAAATGCCCGTGACTTTGTTTGCACGGAATAAGGTTTTTAAATCCTCGCGGACTTTTTCATTTCACAGGATAGTAAGTATTCCATTTCCGTGTCCTGAAAACAAGCTATCTTTTAATCAATTCAGCGATTGAGATGTTGCCATAAGATGGACTCGCTTTCGCATTTAAGACTAATAATTATATTAAAGATAAAAAATACAAGGATAGATCCTCAAGTATACTCTTGCAAATCCCGTCAATCCGTAACTCTGTTGCAGCGAGATTAAAGGACAAACCAACAAATCAACAAACGAACACACTTTCGCATTTATAATAACGTATTAGTATCTAATTAGTAAGGATATTAGTAAGGATATAGTATCCGGGCTTATGCAGCAATTTAGGATTCAAAAATAGTTGAGCCAACAAGAATTTATCGCAGCAAACCTCCATAAAACCTAAACGGCACGGTTACACAAAAGTAGATAGAATGCTATCTATTCTTGTGTAACCTTTTCGACCAAAGTGAAAATTTAATCTCACTCAATTACAGTGAAAAGTCAACTTTCGAAAACAGCGTCGCGAAATGGGAAAAGTTGTTGAAGTGATCCCACTTCGTACCTGCTTGGATTTATCGCTCTCCCAGAGCCGTGCGGCGCCGCGCGCTCGCCCGGAGTGAGCGAAACGAGGCCGGAGTACGACTAATGTCTATAATATCGCGTTACTTATAATTTATCGAAGTTATCGCTGGCGGGATTTATCTTAACCTCGCGTAGGTACTGTGCGCCCAACACGATACACAGCTGGTCGTTGTCGCAGTCGCAGGTGAACGCTCCGTAAGGTAAAAGGTTAGCAAAATTAGCACCACTTTGCAAATAAACACTTAACTCTCCGCAAAATCTGGACTCGCAACGCCAATACATAATATGCGCCAATTTTGCTGTGCGTTGCCGTATGAAAGTCGAGGCGATTAATTTATCCTTATGTTATCTAAGGAAAAAACTAAATTTTCTAAGGTTGAAGGTAAAACGCAGGCAAAAGAGGCCTTCTCGGTCTCGCAACGTCTCAAGCAGCCTCTAGTACCGCCTTCTACGCCCGATCCTTGACACAACCTTCAAAGGAAAGCTTCTTTAATGTTATACGTTCTACTACACGTTGTACAAGGCACCAGTTCCCAGCTCCGAGCTCCGAACTTCGACGCAACATCGAGCTCAGCAGGGAACATTAATCCCCGTGTGATTTATGCATTACTGATATGCGTCTTATCGCAAACCCTAATTACAATACAAATCATTATAGTATATACAAATGTATAGTGCCTAATACATATTATAATGATCATATTAATAATAAGCCGTTCTGTTTACCTTGGTGATAGATTTTTATATAGTAAGTACTTTCTTAAACGATTATGAACACTTATTCTTCGAAAAAAACAACTGAAACCATTAAAATTTAAAGATAATAAAGAATCTAGACGTTTAAATAGAGCCAAATTATTCAGTTTCTTCCTCTAAATTACTTCTAAATATATAAAAGGAAAAGGTGATTGCCTGACAGATAGACTGACTGACTGATACGAGTATCAACGCACAGCTTTAACCACTGGACGGATCGGGCTGAAAGGCATACATATAGCTATCATGACGTAGGCATCCGCTAAGAAAGAGTTTTTGAAAAATCAACCCCTAATTGGGTAAAATAGGGGTTTGAAAAGTTGCACTTAATGTGAGCGAAGCCACGGGCAAAGACTCGCTATTAATATATCTAATAGTTTATCGAGTTACTTGACAATGGAGAATTATTAATTGTTGTTGCATAATTATTTACTAAGAGAAAATATTACTATACTTGGTTACTTAATTAATCAATAGTGATTAAATAGAGACTAGGTATACTTGTGTATTATAATATCTACTTAGTTGCCCAACTGCGCTAGTCTTGGCCTCCGCTGAAATCGGCCGTCGTGATTGAAATTCGGTAGAGGACGGTATGTTTCTGGGTGTACACTGTACATATTTATTCGTTAGCTCTCAACGACATCGCAAACCCAGCATAATACTAAATATATTATATCGAACAGCCATTGTTTGAAAATTCAAGTAAAATATCCGTAGTAGCTTTATCCCCGGATTAGTGCTATTTTCCCGGCGCTAGCTCGCCGCGCCGGACGCTGCGCTTCGCCTACAACGGAAAGGCCTCTGCGCTCTCACAATTTCCGACCCTCTTCCGAAGCCCTCTCGACCTTATTACGAGACACGACATCAGCTCTCGAAAGACCCTGCTTTGTTATTTTTACATGTTTTGCTTTAACAGTAATTGGACGCTTTTAAAACGGGAGGTAAAAACAAATTGAATTTAATAAATATTTTGAATGAAATTAATGAATGTTGAAACGAATAGTGTTTTGGTAGGTATAGACCAATCTTATAGATTCCGAGTGGTTTTTACCGGTAGCTGTGCGCTGGCGAAACAACTGCAGCCAAAACTACATTCCACACACTACACATTGCCTACATTAACGAGCACCAAATTCAATGAAAACTAAAAATGTGAAATATGTGATTAACAGCTATATTGTAGGACGATCTGCAGAAATGCGGACAAAAATACCATTTTCAGCTCATTCGTACTTAAACTCCGATGTGTATTTTGAAATAGGACGGATGAGATACTGCTCCGATGATAAATGTATGGAAATATATCAACGGGAAATTACCGACCAAAAAGACGCAGCTGTCTGGGGGAGACCTTAAGCTCCAATTTGATTTGAAAACATCAATCCGACATTCGACCAACGATACAGTATATAAGGAGAACACAACGGCGCGGGTTTATTTTGCAGAACGATTGCCAATTACAATAATTGAGCGATCCGGACTGCTCCGCGCGTCGAGGGCTGCCGCTGATGAGGGGAGCCATTGTGCCAATTATTCGGGATAGCCTCACCGATCGAATGAAAGTTCGACAGCTCGAGAGTTCCAAGATTGGACTAAAGTATAATATATACACATATTACTCTGTGTGAACTCTATCGTTGTTTCTCTGGCGAAACAGTTTATGCAATGGTCTCATATTAGATAAGATATCCGCGGTGTCAACTCAGGATAAATGCGTGAGTAGGATGCCTAAGTATGCTCTCTTTAAACATTTCTGGGGTGGTGTCGTGTGGTGCGGGTTGTTACGTTCCCTGAAATATGGTTGAACGAAGCAGCGGCTGGATCATGCGTCATGCTCTTGAACGGATGCCACCAACGGGAGTGGGTCTACTTTGTCTGCCCGTCTTAACATGTATTGGATTGTATGTACCTGCGTATGTATTTTTGAAACTTCATTGCGGAAACACTGTATACATAGCATAGTTTTGTTACCTATTGTAAAAAATTTTTTTTTCAAAAGAGCAACTGATGGGTTTCTTGCCAGCTCTTCTCAGCAGAATCTGAATTCCGAACCGGTGGAAGATTTATGACGTGTCAAAAGAGCTACAAGTTGGCCTACATGAAATAAATAAATTTTGGATGAAGGCGCGGACAAACACTGGTTATAATAATGTTAAGTGATTTCTTATAGGGCGATGTAGAGCAGATGCAAGATGGCCGGACACTGCCTGGATCAAGTCTAGACTTTTTCCTGCGACTGAGAGCACCACGTGGCCACAGTAGCACCGCCAACACCGCGTGCACAGACAACACACAGACAACAGCAACAGCGGATCGGTCCGGGCTTATTTCAGCATTGCGAGGAGGCGCGCTGCTTGATACCGATTGCATCCGACTGATACTTCACCGCTCACTGTAAGATCTTTGCTTTCGGGTCGAAATCAAATTCAAATTCAATTTCATGTATCTACCACCGTGCAGATTCTGCTGAGAAGAACTGGCAAGAAACTCAGCATTAACTATTCATTTAATTTAATATGCTTGTAGGCGATCTCTTCGTAAGCCCCTTGCTTTGTACAACAACAACTGAATATTTACAACTTAACAGTTGATAAATGTAACTGGCTCAAACCCTTTCAGTTTGAAAATGAAGAGCTGGCGTATTATGTTATACTGATTGATATGATTGTAATCGAAATAATTTGAATTTGAATAACCTATCCATTAAAAAATTTAATCAAACTTAATTATTTTTAAATCTATGACTATTGTAAGTCTATTCCCCTTTCTTTTTCAAGAGCTCATGTTTAAGTTTAGTTTATAGAGAAATATTATATTAATAGATTTTTTACGAAGATGTAACCCTTTTTTGTGTTAATAATAAATAGGCATTTAATTGCGACTTTTAAGTGTTACGGGGGCTTAAACAAGCTACAATAAGCCTTCATTTCAATATTATCGTAGTATCAATTAGATAAAGTAATTAGCATGATCCGGTCCGTGAAATGGCTCCATCAAACTCCGCGCGCCATAAAAACACTATAACGAGGTTCGACCTCCTCCCGCCGCGTAATTACGTCGTTCCGACTCCGCCGAGATGGCTTTCGTGTTTTATTTGATTGTCGGCCGCCTCGAGCCCCGAGCCGCTCGCTCGAATTACTTGTCCTTTGTACATCAAGTGAAATGAGAATGTTCGCAGTGAAAACAACATTTTTCTCTATAAACATATTACATTTTAGATTTTATGGATATAAGGTATCTAAGAAAAAATTACTTCTACGAGAAAAAATTTATCTGTCACGGCCAGATCTTAGAATTCCAAGAAATTCCAAGAAATGGTTGCATTTTTAACCGATTTCCAAAAAGGAGGAGGTTATCAATTCGGCCGGTATCTTTTTTTTTTTTTCTATGTATGCCCACCGATTTCTCCGGGTTTTCTTGACCAATTCACAAGATTTTTTTTTTAATCGACAGAAGAAGCTCGCGAAATGGTCCTATAAAAATTTTTACCTTCAACTCCTCAAGCCTGATGCTGCAGGCGTATTTCCCCCCTAAATTATGGGACTTTAGGAAACGTCGCTTACGAATTGGTATGCTTGGCCTAAGCATATACTAGATCATAGAGCTCCAGGTCCTACTCCTCAATCCTGATGCTGCAGGGTACTGTCCACTTAAACTGTGAGGATTTAGGAACTTTCGCTTGCGAATTGATATTGTTAGTATCAAGCATATTCTACATCGTGGAATTCAAGGTCCTAGCTCTTCAATACTGATGCTGCAGAGGTACTGCCTACCTAAACTGTGAGGATTTAAGAACTGTCGTTTAGAAATTGATATTGTTGGTACCAAGTATATACTACATCATAATGCTCAAGGTTCTAGCTCCTCAATCCTGATGCTGCAGAGTTGAAGGAATTACGAACTGACGCTTTCGAATTGATACTGTTGGTAGCAACCATGGATTACATCATGGAGCTCCTAGTCCTCTTGTGTATTGTTAATAAGTACTGTAGGTACCAATATAGAACTACATTAGTAACGTAGCGTTGGAGGGAGGAGAGAAAAAGAGCAGGAATAAGCTACACTAAAAAGCTTAAAATAAAAATTCTTTTCAAAAAACCGACTTCAACGCCATTACAAAGTATAAAAATAATTTTATTTTGTATACGTTTGTTGAAGTCGGGCGGGCTTAACTAGTAACGATGAAATCGATGCGCGACGCTTACCTTATGGTGACATATAAGAGACACGCTTATTGAAATCGGGCGAGCATCGCGTATTGGTTTCATCGTTTCTATTTAAGCCGCCCGACTTCAACAAACGTGTACAAAATAAAATTATTTTTATACTTTGTAGTGGCGTTGAAGTCGGTTTTTTGAAAAGAATTTTTATATGACGAGACGCTCCGAGTACCTGCGCTCGCACGCGTACTCTTCCCTTCTCTGTAGACATTTATGTAGGTATTCGGAGCGGCGAACGCAGGAGGTCGACTGCTGAAGCTGTGAAAAGTTGAACGCTCAGCTGCTGACAACAGAGAGGCAAGGGGGATCAAAGGCTGAGACCTATAGAGCTTGAGTACCTACTGTCGCTTTGCTTAAATTAAAGACAAAGTGAAAACGAAAAATAAGAGTCCTGACATGTCTGTCACAGTGCTCTCTATATACGTACCTACCGGTTTTTTTTAATTGAAATCAAATCAATTGAAATATTCAACTGAATAATGGGGGAAGGTTGTAACGGTTGCTATGGCACTATGGCAGCCGATTTGCTACTTTAAAGAACTTCACGCAATCGGTACTATTTAACTAGAAGGGAGAACTGTAATGGGAAAGCTTATTTACTTCGGGCGGGCAAACTTACAAATGAATCGGTCGCTGAACAGTAGGCTTAGTACGGGTTAATGTATCTCGATAACGCTCATAAGATTTCCAGTATCGAAATACTATAACGATAAGTCCGATGGATTTAACTGCTCCATTTACGAGTATCTAAAGTCGAGCCGAATTTACTCAAACATTAGAGTTTCGATTTCGATGCACGAAACCTACTAGCGTTGTTGACTGTGCAAAACCGTACTAAGGGTATCGAACAAGTGCCCGTTGACAAGTTGGCGCCGGCGTTGGTCAGGGCGCGGGGGAGGGCGCGCGGTGCGGGGCGCGGTGCGGGGCGCGCGGTGTCGGCCAGCTCCCAACAAATAGAACTTAATTAAGACTCCTAACTGTTCAGCGCTATTGATTCCTACAATTGACTCTCTAAGATATTACTCTCTACATAATGTTTCCCACAGTTTGTCATCTAATAATGTCCTTGAACTTTTGAATTAAGTGTCCGTTAGTTAACCTGCAAGTTTGTTCCTCGGTTAATAAATGTCACTCGGAGACGGTCAAATGGACCTCAAGCTTATTCAGGAAACAATACCCGCCCGTAAACGTACAAAGACAAACTTTTACTAAAATAACCGGCTAAGTGTGAGTTTGGCTCGCACAAAAAGGAAGCCGTGCCATCCTAACAGTGATTGTTAAGGGCGAGCAAAAAATTACGTTTCTTTATGGGGACTCCCCTTTATTTATTTTTTTATTTGTTGTTATAGCGGCAATAGATATACACATTCTATGAAAATTTCAAGTAATTACCTATTATGGTTCATGATATACAGCCTGCTGACAGACGGATGGGCGGACGGGTGGGCGGACAGTGGATGCCCAGTAGTAGGGTTCCGTCGGCACTCTTTGGGTACGGAATCCTAAAATTTCGGTTAGCTGGGATACGCTTTTCACGATAAATCATTATTATTGCAGCGCACAAAAAAATGTTACAATCGTAAGTGGATATTGGAAAAGTTAGCGAAGTGGATCCATCGCCCGCCGCGGCGAGATCAAACGGCTCTCCGCGCCCACTTCACGCAATAAATATCCACTACTTTTCCCATTTCCCTGCTTCATGGACTGCGACCGGCCGAAGTGGGTTTAGGAAAGCGATTTGCTGCCGCTCTCCTAATCACTTAACTAAGTTGTGGGATATTTTTCTGTTTCTCCTTTACTGCTATTAAAACTTTGCATAAAAATTATAGGTTCGTACATAAAAATAGGGTATTTATCGATGCTATTCAGAGTTTACTCTGAGCGTGTTACACGCTTTGAAGATTGAAGACTTAATCCGCACCCTTCGCACTACTGTCGTGCTATTTATATCGCACGACATAATAATATTTGTAATCAAAGTTCGTGCTAGCATTAGGTACAATATTCAACGGGTGGCAAACGTGCTTCTGAGCTTCGAGTTTCATTCTACCCCCCAACCGGTGTGCTATCGAGATTGACGGAAACTACACAACACTATACGATACAGAGTTGAGAGTTTCATACAAAACGAAAATTTTAATAACGTTCACGCGTCGGCGGGCGTCTTCCGACACCACGCGACAGTTGCGAAACTGAATAGTTCATTGTGTTTACTCCGAGATACGAGACTGTGCAGCCAACTGTGCAGTCCGCTGCGGCCGACTGTGCGCTGTGACTGTGCGCCAGCCACGCCTTTCGTTCGCTACACAAAACGATTTCGTCTCCAAAATTTAAACCGTAACTCAGCGATGGGAATCGTTATCAAGACGCTTTCTATAAGCATTGTGATATATTTTTAAATCTATTTTATTTATTTATTTATTTATTAGGTATACTAACAATATACATATTATACATTCAAAAACAAACATACAAAAACATTGCAACATTGACTGATATGTATATCGATAACAAGCATACACAGCATAAATCCGTCAGTTGGTACTTAAATTAAATGAGCGAATGGAGCTAGAAGGTCGTGGGTATACGTGACATGAGAAGCGAATTAAATTTTTAATTTACCAAATCAATAAGCCATCCTTGAGCATTATATTCGACGCTAGTGCGTCAAATATTCAGGTGCATGCTGATGCGGCTGAACACGCACAGTTCGATCTGAGTCAGAATTATAATATTACGATGATTGTAGGTGATCATACGCTTTAGGTTATACTAGATGATGCCGGTGACTTCGTCAGCGAGGATTAAGGATTTCAATATCCGCGGGAACTTTTTAACTTTCCGAAATTAGCTTGATAATCCTGGCTGTAAACTATCTCCATTCCAATTTTCAGCCGTTATTCGATCGGTTTATTCGTTGTTGCGTGAAGGAGTAACAAAGTTTCACACACACACACACATAGACACAACATCACATCACACTGTGTGATAACTAGTGACTAGTGTGATAACTGCAGTACCTATTTCTTCTACAGTATTTATCGTAGGTACAGTATTTCATTTTCAAGTGATTGCGTTATTTATGTGAGTGAAAGTAAATGTAGCAATTCAGAGTCGAATGTTATTACGTGGGGCGCCTGGACGCGGCCCGGAGCCGGCCGCCGCTGCACACTCGTAGCTCCTCGATGCAGCCTGCAGGTAATTTAATGCCGTCTAGCGGAATATACCGAAACTTGTAATTTAGCTTGTAACCTCGCTTCTTTTCGGGGATAGCCCGTAAAAAGTACTGCACGCTAAAGAGGATATATTTTGGAAGGTTTATGATTTTATAGCAGTCAATATATTCACAGTGTGCAGTGTAGTGATACTGCTTTAAAAGCTCAAAAATGCATAGACTGAATTATCGTACCGACCGATTGGGGGTTCAAATTGTGATAAGTTATTACTAGTGCCACGTGTTTACCGTGCCTCGATGGCCTATTGAAAATCAAATTGAAAAAGTGTTTGTGAAATAAAGGTTTTTATTTAGAAAATAGTTTTAATTGGAAACTTATTTTTCACGGGCACTTCTTGAAGTCAGACAGCAAATCTAGTATAATATTGATTTCCACACATGTTTCCATTCTATTAATAAAATTACAATCTGAGACTGTTACATTTAATAGTTGCAAAACTTTCCATTCATTGTTAAACTTCTTGTTCGAGCGCAATCTGTTCAGTAGTTTAGGCTTTTCAGTAAAACGTGTAAAATATTGTGTTGCGAGTTGCGTCTCGCTGCGCGGCAACTTGTTCGTGAATAGTTGCTGCTGCTGAATGCAGCGCGATAGAGCGGGCGGCGGCGGGCGGCGCGGCGGCGGGCGGCGCGGCGGCGGGCGGCGGCGGGCGGCGGCGGGCACGGCGGACGGCGGCGGGCGGCGCGGCGGCGGGCGGCGGCGGGCGGCGGCGGACGGCGGCGGGCGGCGCGGCGGCGTGCGGCGGCGGGCGGCGGCGGACGGCGGCGGGCGGCGCGGCGGCGGGCGGCGGCGGACGGCGGCGGGCGGCGGCGGGCGGCGCGGCGGCGGGCGACGCGGCGGTGGGCGGCGGCGGGCGGCGGCGGACGGCGGCGGGCGGCGCGGCGGCGGGCGGCGGCGGGCGGCGGCGGGCGGCGGCGGGCGGCGCGGCGGCGGGCGGCGCGGCGGCGGGCGGCGGCGCGCGGCTGCGGGCGGCGGCGGGCGGCGGGCGGCGGCGGGCGGCGGCGGGCGGCGGCGGGCGGCGCGGCGGCGGGCGGCGCGGCGGCGGGCGGCGGCGGGCGGCGGCGGGCGGCGGCGGGCGGCGCGGGGGAAATGTTATCCTCACAATTGAGGCGTTCGTCCGCGAACCCTGTGCTACCGAGACATAATTATAAGATGCTACATGACTATTTTAATAATCCTTACTAATATTATAAATGAAAAAGTATTTGTTTGTTTGTCCTTTAATCACACAAAAAAGACCAACGGATCGACGTGATTTCTTGCAGGGGTATAGTTAAGGACCTGGATAGTAACAGAATACCTTTTATCCCAGAAAGATAAGGCGTTTCCGAGGGAATTTGAATTAACTCTACGCGGACGAAGTCGCAGGCGTTAGCTAGTGATATATAAAATGAAATGAAATAACATTTTAATTCCACACAAGTAACACCGATAGGGTAGATAACTACATATCGGATTATCCAAGACACAAACTACAAAGTTGTCCCATAAAAAACATTGAATTGCTTTATTTATCGTATATTTGATGTTTTAATGCAGCATGAATTATATATTTTATAAAAGCAGAGCACTTCTAAACGCATTACGGAATGAAAGCCTCGTACATTATATATTTATTATTGAGTAGTTCCCGGCAACGCGGGCGGCGCACGAAGGGCGCGTGATTCCATCAACGCGTAACATCCCCAAACCCTCGGTCGAGTAGCTGCCTGGTGTGTGGAGATCTTAAACCACTACTTATACGATACGATCCGACGTCGTATTCGATAAAAAATAAACTTTGGACTAAAACGCTTCCGCCAAAGTTTAGAGACGCACGGTTGACTGCTTTGTATGGCTAAGTGTCGGCCAATCGTGTGCTCTCCATAGTCCATACATCTCTGCAAGGCAGTGTGGAGGTTATTCTTCATTATTTTCACATTGCGAATGCAATTTTTGTTCAGAAAAGTTTATAATGACACGATGTTTGTAAAATTGGGAAAAGTGTTTAGGTGTTTCCTCCTAAAATTCGTGTTTCGCAAACACATCAAGGTTTTCCTTCATTAATAAAATCTATATCTAAGCCAGCGTCAGATGCTAATAGAAAGGCTATTTAAGAGAGCAAAAAATTAAAATTTTGTAGTATTATAGTAGTAGTAGAAAGGAATAATGATAATTCGCGTAGATTTTTAGATGACACGATGAAAACTCAACACACTCAAAATAACAGTGTAACAGAAAAAATACTTAAGCTTTTATTTCTTTACCTTAGTGAAGCTCAATGTAACGCTGGACTTACAGAGCAGTGAATATTTCACGTGGGTACAGAATATAGAATTCGTGTCGTATCGTGCGATCTGAAGCGGCGCGCCGCGCTAACACCTCGTCCATTAGCAAACAAAGCGCTCGCCGGAAAAAACGACACCAAGCAGCCGCGTTACACTTTCCGAGCGAGTGAATAGGCCGACTTGAATGAGCCGCCGATAAACTTGCTGCCGGGAAACACGCGGCCGCAGCTCGAGCTACACCTCTATATGGTGGAGCAAACAGACCAGCGTTTTCAGGACTGTATATTATAGTAATGAAAAACTCCTCTTGCTCCGTCATGGTCATCCATGGCTGACAAAATCTGGAAAAACTCTGTTTCTTCTGCGTTCTGAAATGAATACTTTCTAGCTAAGTAAAGTTATAACTCATAATATATCATATTAGAGAAGGTACCTAATAATTTACGTTGCCATTATAAAGATTTTTTCGACTTGCACTTGACCAGTTACAATTTCGTATTCGTAATATTCTAGTCATTATTTTCAAATAATGAACAAATTATGAATACTTCTGTTTAAAGTAAATAAAAATTATATCAATATTAATTTAGAATGTCTAAAAAAACTATATAATTAACGAAGTTTGAACCTAATAAAAGAGGCAGAAATTCTTTACGTTCATTCACTTTGCGGAAGTCAAGTATTTCCTTATTGACTGCGAGAAGCCTTTCAGCGCCGGAGCGGCCGGTTATTCAACTTTCACAAATTTGAAACATCCACAGCTCTTAATATAATAACATTATTCGGAGCCCAACTTCTTGGCGCTTATTAATGTGACTTTGAATGACGGATCAAAAAATGTAATTCTTTTCTTGGTGAAAAATTGTTCGAAGTTTTCTGATGAGATGGGATGATGTGGTCTAATTAATCGAGTGAAGCGAGGTTCCCTAGTCTCCTTGGGTGATTTTTTTCATCCGTCTATCTGTCAGTGCCTTATTCTAACTTACTAGCTGATGCTCGCGACTTCGTTCGCGTGGATTTAGTTTATAATACTGCAACAGAGCTATACGGATTGACCTGATTTTTTACACGGACTTAGTTAAGAACCTAAAGAGTGACATAGGCTACTTTTTATCCCGGAAAATCTAAGAGTTCCCTCGGGATTTTTAAAATTAAACGCACTCGAACGATTTCGCGGGCATCAGCTTGACTTAAAAGTCGGGACCATTTATTGGGAAGATTTGAACCGATCTAGATTTTCAATGGGTCCTGACTATTGTCAATATTATTTAACAGAATTCTAGATTATTTACTTAAAATTCAATTTTTACGCAGTCGGGTTGTTTTTAATCCCGCGGGATTTTTAAAAACTAAATCCATGCCAGCAAAGCGGCTGGCATCATCATTGATTTATAATTACCTATTCAATGACATACTTCACATAGTTTGTATTTTGATTACTGTCATGTATCAATTTTTCAATTTTTCAAGGAATCAATTTTTTTTTTCAAGATTTAATGATACTCCCAAGATTAACATAAATGATTGACATAAGAATCATCAAGATCATCAAGATCATCGTTCGGTCTCCAGAGTGCCATAAACATACATACATACGAGTACATACTACATAGACTGACGAGCACATCACTCTCCTTTGCGTCGCGCAGTCGGGTAAAAATAACATGAAAATCAATAAAACTGAGGACCTCACTGAACTTGCACTTTTGATTTAAGACAGTGTGTCAACGCAGTGTTGGAGGGCTGAGCTTGCTGGCACTATGTTACTATAATATCTTCTTACTACGTGCATACTGACGTCGTAAGCAGTCATTTTATTGTTACTTCCGAACAAAACTTGATTACAAAGCCCTCGAGTGCGGGCCAGTGTGAGCAGGCGGCAGGCTACAGGGCGCAGGGTGCGTTGACCCCGCCAGTAGCAGCGACGTAATGAAGTGTTGTCGGATGCTGGATGTATTTCTTTTGCTCCGAGATGAATCTGTGCAGCGCGAGCGGAGCACAATGCGCCCCAATCTCGGGCGAGGCGCGCAGACCAATGCGCTGCGGAAAACACTTTTATTTGTTTTTCTTGAAATGAAACTTTTGAAGCCCACCCAGTCGACATGTAAAACTAGTTAATAACAAGGCACCTGTTAAATTTTTTAGGATATTTAGTTAAAATATAAAAATTTGCGAACGACCAACCTCAAAAGTGTAAATAAACATTGTAATGCTTGGCATAGTGATGCGGCTTGTTCCATTGTTTGTCAATTAATTAAGTTGAGTTGAATCTGTATGGACAAAACTTTGTGCATGTGTGTTGGAGTTAATTGTATCATTTCAATTTTTGATGGAACTATCTTGAAAACTTGCGATATAAAAACACGAATCGGCACAGATATTTCAGAAAAAATCTCGGTACTAAAATATACTCGTATACGCACCAAATTGAGAACTACCTTTTCGATCCTATTGTTACAATACAAAGAACAGAATTGTTGAACATTATTTTTAATAGATTTACACCTAAACTAATACTAAAGTATGCATACTCACAAAGAACATGCTCGTTTTCTGAAGTCGGTTACGAGGCCGTATTGCCAGCCGCACGCGGTGGTCTGTGCGCGTCACGTCATCTCGCTGCAGGTTTCATTTTCTTTTCATCAAGGTATCTTCACGCTCGGCGGACGACGTCCCCGCACCCCCGCCCCCCCCTACCCCGCGCTGCTCCCCGCCCCTCCGCCACCGCGCCATCCCTCTCGATTTAAAACTGTTTTAATTTTTCGCTGTCTTCATTTAAAGAAAGCTTTTGTCGAGTCACCAGCTCCTCGGACGTTTGCATAACGCGCCACGAATGGCGCACCCCGCTGGCCGCGCGATAATGCTTGAGAAATTGTTTCGAATATCTTCCGTGACGGGAGATCCCGTTTTATTCTATTTCGGTTATTTGAAACGTTGTGCCGAGCGCCGTGCGAGCCAGTGAGCGCACCGAGAGGTCATCACTTTATAAGCTGATGCCTGATGCTGATGCTGATGCTGGTGGATTTGTTTTGAAAGTATTCCGTGGAACTCTTCGATATTTCGATATCAAAAGTATCCTACGTGCTTTTATTCCTCGAGAGACAACTAACTTCTTGTCAAATTCAAAATTATTTATTTCATGTAGACTAAATTGGAGCTTAGGGAATCATTTTTCATTATTCCAATTTCAACTTAATTTAAATCGTACACAGCGATCGATCGGTAGATCAATTTGCGATCAGCGAGCTGAACGTAGAACACTAACTGTCGGCGGCGGCGCGGCGGCGGGCCGCTGCGATTGTCCCCGTGCCGCGTCTGCTCGACCGTTGGCTGACCGCCGCCGAGAGCTTTGTGTCGGCGACCAACGCTTACGTAAACTTTTTGTTTTAATTGTTATGTTCTAGTCGCAGAGGAGTCGTTCAGTCGATAAGCTTCGGCGTAACATTTTCTATCTTATTTTTCATCCTTTGTCTCAACTCCGTAATATTTTGAAACCCACGAGATTTTAATTTCTGAAACTTTGAAACGTTTGGGATGTATGCCTGGAAATGTTTGTTGGGAGGACTGAAATCTGAAAACTCGTAAGATCGAAACTTCCCCAAAGGGACAAGAGTAATACCATCGTTGTACATAGGTATAATACGAGTAACACAAAGTATTTTTCAAGGTTTGTAAAAAGTAGAAAGTAGGTAGAGCAAATTTTGGCTAGAGTTATGCTTAAAATATTATAAAAAAAAACTTCTGGCACCTTTACAATTACATTCATTGAGTACTAGTAGCTCTTGCCTACTAATAACATTCGTGAACTGATCATGCTGTATTTTGGGTTGTTCCAAGATTTTGTTCAGTAAAAAAGTTTTTGCTCTGAAAGTCCCGTCTCTTATAATATTAGTGAGAAAGGCAACCCCTATTTGTTACACTGGCTGAGTAGACGAAACAATATTTGATATCAACTTACTAAATATTTAATGACTTCTATCAATTTATCAAGGAGCGCGCAGTTTGCTCAAAGCGGGCTTTATTAAATGTACATTAATTCCCCCCTACACCGCTCCCCCCCACTCCCCCGGGCTCGCTTCATAAACCCGCTCAGCTGGTAATTGCCAACAGAACGACGATTAGCTCTAACGACACTTTTGTTCGACATTCGATACCCATTGTTCGAACGTTTTATTGAAAGAAACGAATGCAGAAATGATATCGTTATTTTAATTGAGACTTTCTCTCAGTATATTGACGATCTCTGTGTTGCAACTCGTGCACGGCTTGCGCTTGCACTCGTAGTGGTCTATGAAGCCTTGGAGCCTTATTCACTCTAAGAGAGTGCCTAGTGACAGCAGCTGGCAGCCGTTGGACGCCAACGACTCAAACTCGTGTTCCATCGCGATCCTTGCGAGAGACCTTTGTCCAGCGGTGGACCTCTGTCAGCGATTTATAATTTTTGCATCTTATATGTATATTTAAAATTTTCCCAGTAAGTACATGAAAGTAATTCAGATGGAACGGGTGGATGGATGCAAATTTATTTTGAAAAATATATGCGTAAGATTTTCCAAAAAAAGTACTTAAATTTGCATGTCAATGGTTTCCTCCTACTCGTATACAGTAGACTCAAACGATTTTCGCAAAAACTGTGGAGACTATGAAGGCCTTCTTGAATAAAGATTTTTTGGATTTTGAATTTCAATCAGTCGTTTGTTCTTCATGCTATGAAAAATTAAAATCGCAAAATAAAAATAAATATTAAGCACTGCTACAATCTACGTACCTAGGAACAAGTTGAAAGTGTACGAATGAAGATAACTTTGAAATATATTATAATATACAAACATACCGTTAGTAATAAGGATCTTTTCCCCTCGTGTGGTGCGGGTTGTTACGTTCCCTCAAATATGGTTGAGCGAAGCAATGGCTGGATCATGCGTCATGCTCGTGAACGGGTGCCGCCAACGGGAATGGGTCTGCTTTGTGTCTACCCATGTTAACATGTGTTAGGTTGTGGTAGGTGTGCATTTTTGAAACTTCTGTGTTGAAACATTGTGTGCATAGCCTAGTTTTTTTAACAATTGTAAAAAAAAAAAAAAATTTTTTTTGAAAAGAGCAACTGCTGAGTTTCTTGCCGGCTCTTCTCAGCAGAATCTGCATTCCGAACCGGTGGTAGATTTGTGACGTTTCATAAGAGCTGCAAGTTGGCCTACATGAAATAAATAAATTTTGATTTGATTTTGATCTGGTGAGAGCACAGATTCTACCACGAACGCTACAAGAAATATTTCCAAGAATTAGGTGAATTATTTAGAAAAGTTGGAAATTTTTCCTTTCACCTAATTCTTTTTAATTTCATTAATTAAACAAATTCAAATACTACATGTATATATTCTACCTCCAATAAATCTGTCGATTCAAAAGAATAATAGAGACAGAGGTGCAGGAGTAAGCCGACGCGACGTTCTGACCGGCGGAGTTGAAGCCGTAGCGCCGTGACATCGCTACAGAGCACGGCAAGCGTAGGCGGCAGGCTACAGGCGGCAGGCTACAGGCGGCAGGCTACAGGCGGCAGGCGACGGGCTGCAGGCAGTGTCTCGGCTCTCGCAGGCTGTGCAGAGCTCGCCAGTCCGCCAGCGGGCGCCGCCACGAGTACACGTGACGCGTGCACGAGGCTCGAGCTGAAGTTGCGAAGGCTTCACGCGCTATTCCGAGTCGAGTGAAACTTTACGTGTTAGTGATTGTATTGGTGGTGTTACTGAGGTTGTGTTCGTCGATACGATGTTTGACAACTTTATATATTCTTAGATTAGGTAGGTACAATTTTTAAAACTACTAAACTAGTTAAAGAGGTAAATTCCCTTGAAGATTCAAAACTATTTTGCACAAGTTTTTAAAATAAAAAGTTTTTATGTGTACCTACAACTAAATCCAGATCCCATCTTTCAACACTTTCTTATATATTTGTTATAGTAAAGTAAATTCTTTGTTCAATAAGGACACTAAAAATTATTCTAATCCTACTAATATTATCGATACAAAAGTTTGTGAGGATGGATATATCGATGGATGTATGTTACTTCTTCACACCATAACGAATGAACCGATATGGCTGGTAACGGAGATAGCTCATATCCAGGATAATACTTAAGCTATATTTTATCCCGGAAAAATTAAAGAGTTCTTTGTTTGGAAATTACAAAATCTTAATCCACGCGGATAAAGTGACGGGCATCGGTTAGTACAGAATATTTTAAAGATTTCCTTAATCGATAAAATTACTCTATGACATAATATCTTACCAAATAAGTATAGCTAGGAAACAGCTATACCTTATGAACATTTATAACCACGATAGTAAAATGTAGTAAAGTCGCATTAAAATTAACAGTTACATTAAAATAAAATCATCAGTGACTGTACAAAATGTACAATTTATTGCACGAGTGAAACAAAAGCTCTCGTCAGCGCCGCCGATGCGACAGCTCATTACAGAGGACGTTTCCATGAATTATTGGATCCGTTTCATCGGATCGCAAACAAATAACGCAGTTAAATGGAACCCGCTTGTTGGAAAAAAACATTTCACAATAAATATTTATTAAATTATCCACTACAAAAATTAAAAATTCACCTTAGAACATTATTTAACCAACTAATTAAATGCTTTAGAAATTCAAAATGTATTCAGCCGACAAAAACTACTTACTTACATGAAATTAATATTTTTTTAATGAAAAAATTATGTCCTATATCCCGCAAAACAAAACAGCGTATCGTTTTCGATCTAATTTGCAGCGTCAACTGTAACCTAATATCCAAGTTGCTACGAACTTCCGTAGCGTAGCTCCGCTACGAAAGCTACGGTGGCTCTACGACGCTTACTCAATGTTAACATTATTTTTATTGTTTAAGTTATTTAATTTCTTACCTTAGTAATTATACTTGAGCAAATCGTATCCTGTACATGACTTCTGATATATCACGCTGTGACTTTGTAAGTGATGAATTCGATTTCCGACTGTGACTATTTGTCAATTTCCTAATTTTGTAATGCCTTGATATTTTGAAAGGAGGTTTTAGTCACAGCTAACTATCCATTGCAGATAAAGGATAGAAAGGATCTATTTAAATTGCAAAACATTAAATAAAAATTACAGTTTCGTTTGACTCTATAATTTTTAAAACATATTATGACATATACATAAAAATATATGAAAACATATTATTTAGAAAAGTATGCGATGATAGATCGAAATCACGAGGTATCAGATATTTTTACAACTTCAAAGTTACATTAAAGATAAGACTGTTGAAAATTTAGTTCTTGTGATATCGAAAAGCCGAAATTCATTGAAAAGTTCTCCCCAAAAAATATTTATTTATCACACTAATAATAATTATAAAATCCTTATAAAGTCATCCCGTCTCATAGAGTCCACTGGTGACTGGAAGGCTGGAAGTTACCTCGGCCAGCATATAAGTTTGGCCATTCAGCGGGGTAACGCAGCCAGCGTTCTGGGCACTTTTCCTCGTTCCAGTGGTTTAGACGATATTTTTTATATTTAGCTTTTATTTTTGATATTTACGTTTTAGTTTTAATTTAGTATTTAGTTTTATATTATATTAAGTATTATTATTACATATCTTAGGTATTAAAAATCCTTATAAAACGTTATTAAGTAATGTTTTAAGAATTCCTTAAATTGGATATCGATGGTAATATTTCGGGGATTTTTGGTGGTTTTCTCGCTGGTACTTCTCGGTTCGGAAGTACATTCCACACCAAGGGTAGCTTCATGCAGATTCGAAAGCACTTTGTTTAACTTTAATTGAATAAAAAACTACTCGATATTCTATTCTACTGGAAAGCAAATTAATTTGCAAAGCAACTCAGCGTAAGTTGCAAGTGGCGAGATGAGATGAGATGAAAGTTATAGAGATATAGATAAGTATTATAGAGCTATAGTTGCACGGCTAACTCCGCACGAAGGCAGCTACGCCGCGCCGCACGCCGCCGACGGAATTATAATATTCTCAAAGAACTCACTCTCATAAACTCGAACTTTACTGAAGTAAAACTCTACAATGACTTGCGCACTTAATGTGAAGACTTTTTGAAATAGATTCAATTCAATTCATTTAATAGCAAACGTAGAACGAAGTTTTTTGAAAGCATTCTTTATTCTTTGTTTGCAAAGGTTACACATAAGATTTAAAATATAATTTTTAAGTAGGTACTCCTTTAGTAATCGGCCACACAGAAATATTTTTTTTTTTAATCCATTAATATCTAAAATATTTAAATTCAATTCCTCAATGAAATCCAATTTTTTTACTAGAGATATTTTACAGTATAATATTTTCTATTTAAAGATTTATTTTTAACCGACTTCCAAAAGGAGGAGGTTATCAATTCGGTCGGTATCTTTTTTTTTCCATGTATGTCCACCGATTACTCCAGGGTTTCTGGACCGATTCACGCGAAATTTTTTTTAATCGACAGAGAAAGCTCGCGAATTGGTCCCATAAAATTTTTTACCTTTAACTCTTCAAGCCTGATGCTGCAGGGGTACTTTCCTTCTAAATTATGGGCTTTTAGGAACTGTTGTTTACGAATTGGTATGCTTGGTCTAAGCATATACAAGATCTTAGAGCTCCAGGTCCTACTCCTCAATCCTGATGCTGTAGGGTACTGCCCACCTAAATTGTAGGGATTTAGGAACTGCTGATCATGAATTGTTATTGTATGTAATAAGCATAGACTACATCATGGAGTTCTAGGTTCTAGCTCCTCAATCCTGATGCTGCAGGAGTACTGTCTACCTAAAGTGTGAGGATTTAGGAACTGTCGCTTACGAATTGATATTGTTGGTATCAAGCATATACTAACATCATAAAGCTCAAGGTTCTAGCTCCTCAATCTTGATGCTGCAAGGTTGGAAAAATTACGAACTGTCGCTTTCGAATTGATATTGTTGGTACCAAGCATGGACTACATCATGGAGCTCCTGTTCCTAGCTTTTTAGAAATTGTGTATTGTTAATAAGTACTGTAGGTACCAAGTATAAACTACATTAGTACTGTAGCGTTGGAGGGAAGGGAAAAAGAGAGCGGGATCAAGTTACACTAAAAAGCTTCAAATAAAAATTCTTTTCAAAAGACCGTTATTTTTATACTTTGTCACTACAAAGTTTTTGCGGTTGAAGTCGGTTTTTTGAAAAGAATTTTTATTATGTGTGTGCCTACTGCGTAACTTTAGTAATTCGGGAGTTTTTTGTTTCATTACTTAGCATTGTAATGAAGCTAAATCGATTTAATGGTACCTAAGGTTGTCTATAATCGGGTATTCACCAGTTTAATGGCAGCGCTTCACACGCACACACGATAGGATTACCCTCAAGAAGCTTGAACAAGTAAAACTCTCACGGATAATTATTTTGTCAGTCTTCACAACTAAACCGAATGAAACCTTACATTGTGTTCGCTATTTTAGAGCATATTTTAATAAATGCCTCTAAGCCTTTAGCTAAGTGCTAAAAATTTATCTCGGCTATTATAAAGCTGTAACACTCGATACTGTACGCGCATGGGTACTGCCTTTTGGGATCCAGTTTGTACTAGTCTTAGCGATTGCCGATCAGTGGCAAACGCCGAAGTTATGTCTCGCGGACTATAACGAAGCATAACATGGTTCGTAAATATGTGGTTTTATTATTATTATAATTTTTTTCTTTGTTAGTTGATTTGCAACCCCGATACCTCGTATCGTCCCTTATCCAGCATCACAGAAGGTCGTAAACTTTCTATATATAACGTAATATTCTGATGTCAACAAATTGTAGCAGTATTAATAGTGTAATAATATTTATTAATTAGCTATTGCCCGAGAATTCGTTCGCGGGGAGCTTTTAAAATTTCATGAAAACCCTTTTATTTTTCCAGGATAAATGTCACTTTTCTTTCTAGGTCACTGCCCAAATCCTCTGCTACAAAACATTACCTCAAACCGTTGTTCCATTGCTGCCTGTCGCTGTATGCACATTGCACACATCTGCGCGACGGTGCAGACTTATTAGAGCTGATAAAATTATTCTTTCTTACATGCACAAATAGGTAATAGAAGTTTGGGAATATAATATAATAATATGAATTAATGTATAGCTTTTGCCTTCGATTCGAGGCTTATTTTTTATATTTATGTATTATTAGTTGATACCCGCGGCTTCTTAATTTAGTTCTTAAAATCCCGTGGGAACTCTTTAATTTTCCGGGATAGAAAGTAGCTTATGTTACCCTCCCGACACTCAACTACACCCATGCAGCGATAAAACATTACAACGAAGATAACGATTTCAAAAATTGTATCCGTCATATTGATTTTCTTTGTATAAAATGTAGCCTATATCATCCTCGTTCTGGATCATAATAAAAAATCGATTGACACCTCAATAATCAAAATTGGCTAAGTAGTAGTATAGGCGTCCCGCTGACTACTATGACGTAAATAAGCGAATAAGTAATGATATAACGTATTGAAGCCTCAATAGCCCAACGGTTAAAGGTGCGGACTGAAAACTGAAAGGTCGCAGGTTTGAGCTCCAGCCGTTGCACTATTGTCGTACCCAGTCCTAGCACAAGTTTAATAATTCTACTAATAAGTGAATTATTTGGAGGGGAGAGGAGAATATAAGTCAAGTTCAGCTTGGCTAATATTCTTTAAAAAAAAAATAGCTGTCTACGTTTATTTTGTCTATGTTTGTGTCAAACATACATACCATACATACGTACACTGCTAAAATTATGAAACCACGAGAGAACGTTTTCGGAATGATAACGCTCGGGCCGGCCGCCGCACGCTGCACGGGCGGGCGGCACGGCGGGCGGCGGGGCGGGCGGCGGGGCGGGCGGCAGGGCGGGCGGGCAAAAGGCGGCAATTGTCAACTCGGCGTTGAACCGTCTCAATGCGAATTGAGCAATTTAAATGAAATTACCCGCATTGTTGCGCTGCGACCTCGCTGCTCTGATATTGCTTTTTGTAATTTGTTGTCTCTATCGGATCGGATTCAATGTGTAGCAGAGACAAAGGAAACCGACAGCTCGCGTCTACGACGCTGCGCCGTGGCCGATTTAATTACATTCATTGCGGGGCAGCCATTCGTAACCTTTGACCAGCTTTGGCCTCATCTTATCCACAAAGCTGCACTTTAATAAAACTGAAAAGATTTGTCTCTTCGGTCGCAAACAAATCCGCCCGACTGAGGTGGTACTTGGCAGAAAGCTGCAACTTATGCTTATCTAATTTCAGTCATACCTCGTAGTTTAACAACAAATACGAATTTCAGTGAATTATCAAACAAAAAATAAATACACGTGTTTCTCGCAAACTTTCTCTACACTATAGCATACAATAATTTCCCTTTACATACAGATCTAGGTATGCGTATGGAAGGCGAGGAGTTGGCGAGAAACTACTTGTTATACTTAGGCTTAAAAACTACTTTAATTTGAGTCAAATAATGGGGTCAAAATCTAGTAATATCATGGAGGAATCAAATTTTTTGTTTGTGAAGTGATATAGGTGCCTACTCTTTAGTTCTTTGCTTTGAGTATATAAACAACGTTCCATGATAATATGTATTATAAGATTATAAGCTTTTTGTGGCTTTTTTGGACATAAAGTGAGCGACGCCTAACAGTGCCGCAAGCGCTTAACATTACATAACAAGAGCGCTGCGGCGATCGCTTGCGTCACACGGATCAGGGGCCGATGCACTATCTCGACTATCTCGTTATTCCCATAATATTCTGTCTTCAAATATTGGCTTAAAGTTGTTGAGCTAGTGAGAATGGCGAAACAAGCTTAATAATATTCGTGTTACTAGATTTATTGATATTATCGATAACACTGATCGTCGAAATAATGTTCACTGATATTTTGTCCAGCAGGAGGAGCTGCCGTGCAGACCCGAGCGGCACAGCAGGATGTTCGCCTTGTTCCTGGCGGCGCTGACCCTCACGCTCACAAGTATGGCACCGTGATTGTCATCATCAACAATCCATACTAATATTAAAAATGTTAAAATAACTCAAACACACACAGACACAGAGATGTAAACTGTATTTTGCAGGTGCACATAAATTAATACTTTTTCTGGCGGAAAATCCAAGAGTTTAAAGAAATATTTTGTCCAACTCTACCTAAAATCTTTGAGAATACTCAAAGACATATAAATGCATATTGAATTAGTGACTTTTTTATGAACAGTAGGGTTGATAGTAGGTAATCCTTTTTGGGTAGTAAAAAAATCGAATCTATGAAAAAATATACCGATTCACACGTTATATTAATTAATATTTCTAAGTGAATTTACTTTATTGAGTCAATTTATTTCAAAAAATTTTGTTTAATCCTAAAGTTATTAATTCCGCCCCCGCGGCGAATTGGATGTGGCGCGCTATCCATTGCTCGTAACTAGTAACATAAGTGACTCCACAACTAAGTGGTATGAGGGAACAATCGCGTCCTTCGCGTCGCGTCGCGGCTGTAGCAGCTTTTTTAGGTCAAACAGTTACCAACTCCCGTTTAGCTGCAAGACTTTTAAGTGGCTTAAAGTTAGTCGTTGTTTGCAAAAAGAACGTTCGCAACTGTAGTACGGGGCGTTGCGACGAGTGCCCCGGCGCGGCGCGCGCGGGCGCGTGAATTATGCGCGGCTGCGAACTACGTCAAAGGTTAAAAATATAAACAAAAGTTTTCCGTTATCGTCCCTAAACATAGGAAGAAGTTTAGACCGAATGAGACGTTAAATAAAGCGTCCGTAGCGGGTTTATTTTACTTAGCTTTGTAAATGTTTTATTGCTTCTCTACAAGGCTGCGTTCAGTTTTGTTAATAGAGAAGCTTAAACTCGCATCAACATCAAGGTTTACTCACTAGCTCGAGTCTTATATAACGTTGACTAAAAGATGATACACATAAAAGACGAATATTTGTGTAAAATCAACCGCCGCCGTGTCTCGCAGTCCACCTCCGACTGCAAAAGAGAATGGACTGTACGGTGGACCAAATTATAGAACGTGTAGTATATAATAAGCGTCTTGTCCGGAAACAAATAATAATGTGAGATTAGATTAGTTTCTCTCAAGAGTATTAGAGAGATAGTTGCAAGTGTCTACTCTCTTACTCTACAGGAGTCTGTCTGGCGGAGAGAGTAACGAGTGCGTTAGGAATTATTCGCTGTCCGGTGCTTGTTTTGACAATATTCCTCTGCAAAAGGTTGTCCCTGACGGGGCCGCTCTGTCGCCAGGCGCGCGCTCGGCCGGCCCGCCGCGCCTCGGGCCGGCCTTCGCCGTGGAGCCGCCGCACGTCGTGCGCTACGCCGCCTCGGCCGGCGCGCGGGTGCCGTGCCTCGCGCGAGGCGACCCGCTGCCTCGCGTCTCCTGGGTCAACGAAGACGGAACTACCCTCGCCGATATCCCAGGCGTCAGGTAGACACGTCGTTCGGACGAACCTCGCTCGTACTCGCTCAATAGCGAGCGCAAAGATGAGTGAACGTTACGAGTTGATCTTCCACATTTGTTATTATAAAGCCGACTGTTCTTATTTTAATACTTCTGAATATTACATAAATTAAGATTTTATCTACACAAGCATTTGTTGACTGCAGGCAACCCCACACTCACACGTTTATTCGTATTATGTATGTCGGTTTGCCTCTAATTTGGTGTAGAGTTGTACAATTGTAGATCTAAAATGTATTATTCTATCGGTGCAGGTGTAACAATAAAATAATAGTAAAAGATCGACGGTTCGACCCCCACCCGTTGCACCGTTGCACTTGTAGTATTTATTTTCTAAATTTCAGGACAGATACGGATACAAGCTACTTCCCCACGAGTTCGTAAACATTTTTCAACAAATAAGCCGCCGCGCCAACCGACGACACTTGTAAAACTTTTATGACGGACATGCCAGAAAATGGAAACATAATGGATGGGAGTTCAAAATGTTCTTAGACGTCCGCAACAAAAACACAGCTGAGGTACTACGAGAAATTACAATAATTTCTCAATTCAGAATGAATAGCCATAACGAGAATTTTTTTTTTCTTCTTTCTTCAAAACTTAATTTTAGATCGTATCATGTCGTCAATATCCGCGGTATTTCTGAATAATTGAATGAAGATCCTATTACGTGAGAGAGAGCGGGTGCACTCGAGCTGAAGCGCGCCGTTGCAGTCCAACTGTGCGGCGCGGTGCGGCGCGGTGCGGCGCGGTGCGGCGCGGTGCGGCGGTATCGCGCAGCAATGTACAATGTACATTATTCAGAACACATTCATTTTCACTGCTGTAAGCATTCATACGAGTTCTAACAGCTGACAATGTACGACTGTAATGGCGCTGAGGATGGAAGAGAAAAAAACAATCGCGATATTACTTGTGTTAGCTCACACTCCAGAAACGGGTATTGGAACTCTTTAACTAATCACGCCTTAAGAGAACCTATCTCTTAAAACGCGGAAATGCTACCTAAAGCCGCCTCCACTCGCCCCTTTAGCGGCCCCATGACCCACGTCTGATTAATTTAACCACAACACGACAGACAAACCACCATTTGAACGTGAGGGTAGTTATCGAAAATATCCAAGTATCAAAATAGTATTTAACCAATTACCTCATGTAAACCTACAGGCAATATTTATTCGATTAGGATGCGATTGCTATCGCCATCACTCAATCAAATACAACGACTTAGACGCAGGAGCATCTAATAACCGAATGAGTCTTTGGCAGAGACTGGATTCGTAGCGTCAAACCTGACATATTTATACTTAACGAAGCGGAACAGCAAGGGCAGGCAGGGACAGGCAGCCCTGCCTGGGGCCAAGCGTCAGAAGTGGAGCGGGTAAAATTAAACTATTAACCTTACGGCAATGACGAGTTTCATTCACCGTAGTTATCTCGTAAGTGTGAAGATACACCTTGCCAAATGACTAATAAAGGGAATCAAACTATCTCAATACAAACAACTCACAATAAGGTTATATTGGATTAATTAGATAACTAACATGGAACCTAACATTTCCAGTCTTAGATAAACTTGGCTAACTACCTAGGCTAGTTACGGCCTCCACCTTCCCCATAGCCGTCTCGTCACACACCATGATAGAAGAACCTAGCCAACGTCTATTTTAACCACTATAATCCACGACTGAGCTCGACTCACGCTGTGAGTCTCGTTTTTATCAACCGAACAAGTGGGGAGCAATGACGGAACGCCCAATGATACCAACGTTATAAAACTACCGTCATTAAACTTACAAGACTACCGTCAATAAACCTTGTAAGACTACCATCACTAGATGGCGCTTTAAATAATAATGACTTCAATCTTAATCTCTGACATACTAATAACTCAAGATGGCACACCATTGGCGTGCCCTCACTTTTAACAAGTCAAATATTGATTTAATTAACTACCTTCAAAAATATCAATCTTAAACATGAATCTAACAGTTCGAATAATCAGCATTTTTATACAAACTTCCGTAATGATTGTAAAGTATCTAAAATTCATAACTTATTTATAAAAAAAAGCTAACACTTGACATCATCGAACAAAAGCGGCCGCAATAATGTGTCCAAACTTCGATCTCCAATCTCGAGGTATATTAAAAATTAGTTCAGATGATTCAAAGCATTTATGGAACACCCTATTTAAATATGTTTACGAAAGTAGGTCAAGCGAAGTAAACTCCGATGCAAGTTCAAGGGTTCCTCCGTAACAACTATTTCGATACTCGTTACTTTCAATTTCTTTAACGTTTTAAAGCTTTTTTATTTATTTTATTGACTTGCAATGTATGTATGTTTGTTTGTTTAAGTTAAATCTTGAAAGCTGATTATTTATAATATTAGAACGACTTCCCGTTTTCCGATTGAACTGAAATCAATCCTCAAGAGATTATTACAATCCTCAAGAGATCTCTCTCTTGAGGATTGTATTAATTAGGTAGGAGAGCTGAGAGAGAGGGACCCTCAGTGCGCTGACTCGTACCGAGCCGGTTGTGTTTGATCGTTTTGCTACTGGAAAGCGGGATATAACGGGATAGTTGGAAACATTGACTGATTTGTGTAAAGGTAAGAAGTCACCGTTTATATTATTTTGTATTGTTTTATTGGTTTGCAAACAAATTGCAAAAAGCTACACACACAGATAGAGCACACATAGATGCACCTAATTGGAGGCAAACCGATACGCATAGGAGGTTGCCAGTTAACCAATATTTATCTAAAAGAAATTTTATATGCTTAGACGTTTAAACTGGGTCTAAGCAACGAAATCAACAATTTCGTGTAGTTACACTAAAAGAAAAAAAAACAATTTGATAAACGGAATGGTACGCAGGAGAATCTACAGCAACGGCACGTTAGAAGTGTTCCCGACGAGCGCGTACCGCGACGAGGCCGCACGCACGGTGCGCTGTCGCGTTGCCAACCCGCACGGCGCGATCGTGTCGCGCGACGTGCTGCTGCAACCAGGTCAGTGCGTACCGCGACCAGGCCGCACGCACGGCGCGCTGTCGCGTTGCTAACCCACACGGCGCGATCATGTCGCGCGACGGTGCTGCTGCAACCAGGTCAGTGCGTACCGCGACGAGGCCGCGCGCACGGTGCGCTGTCGCGAAAGTTTTATGAATAATCTCTATTCTATAATATTATCATCATATCAGCATAGATAGCAGATTGCAATAAATATTAGCATTGTGGTAAAAGCTTTCGGTGTATATGAACCACACGTTTTATCGCCAGTGGCGGACACGCAGTGGGAGGTGTCGCTGTCGGGCGCGACAGTGGCGGCGGGCGGCGTGGCGGCGCTGGCGTGTCGCGCGACGCCCGCCGCGCTCGCCGCGCCCGCGCTCTTCTACCGCGGCGACCAAGTCGTGCACGTCGAGCCGCCCAGCCCGGGTAACAGAGATCGCATTCGATTCTTCCACTTCTTCTTCTTAAAGTGCCTTCTGGCAACTTGATTTTTGGACGATGCCGCTCTGAATATAGTTTATTGAACCCATGGAGGAATCAAATTTTTTGTTGGTTTAATACCCCCAGATTGAACCACTGGCCTTTTCTGCCTATATTTTTCCTTGAACGACCAACAGATCAGAATATATTAAATTAGATTATTATTGACTAGCGGTCCGTCCCGGCTTCGCACGGGTGGACATAAGATTAAATATAGCCTATGTTACTCAGGGTGAATGTAGCTTTCCAAAGATGAAAGAATTTTTGAAATCGGCACAGTAGTTTTTGAGTTTATTCATTACAAACATACACACAAAAATACAAATCTTTCTTCTTTATAATAGTAGTGTAGATAATAGTAGTGTAGATTGATCTTAAAATAAAAAAGGTACAAATCACATTATTTTAGATCTAAACATTCCGACTGGAATGTTTTCGATACATTCCACGAGCAAAAAATAAACTTTCATGAAGAAGTGCCAACATTATGAACCTTTGAACAAGGTTCATAATAAAATTTATTAAAAATAATTTGTATAAACTTTCAAGTCTAATGACCAATTAGTATGGAAATAATATGTCCTAAAAGATTTATTTATTCTAACGCCATTGGAGCTAATATTAATAATTCTCGGTTACGGGTACAATTAAGAGGGACCCGCGCCGCGCGTCGCCGTAACTCCGGACTTGTTCTAATAAGGCCGGTGAATAATGGACGCGCATAAATCGGCGCCGATCAATTTGTCGGAGCGACCGACGACCTCTCTGTTGCCACGACCAGAGGTCGGAGGCCACATGTGGACCTTGATAACATCCCGACTAATATTACAAATGCGAAAGTGTCTCTCCATGTAGGTTTGTATTTTAATCGCGCCGCAAGAGAACTACGGACCGACATGGCTTTGCATGGGTATAGTTAGGACCTAGGCTATATTTTTAACCGACTTCCAAAAAAAGAGAAAGTTCTCAATTCAGCCGGTACCTTTTTTATCAGGAAAAACGAATAATTTTTAAAAACTGACTCCACACTGAAGAAGACATTAGGCATTGTTTCATTTGCCTGGCTTGTAAATCGGACATCCTTACTTCAGACTCCAAAAAAACCTCAATCCACGCGTACGAAGTCGCGGATATCAGCTAGTATTATATATCTACGTACGTTTACTGATCTAGGAAATCTGCATTCTAGATGCAAATGATACGAGTAGTAGGCAGATGCCCTTCTACACTATTAAAGCTTTACAGTGTCGCTCATTAAAATACAACTTCCTACCTACATTATATTTTAGGTCTTTTTGTTGAGCATACATATTTCATCCATAATTATATTTTACTTTCCAAGATTAACGACAAACTTTAGCAATAATAAATAATTAATATCGGCGAAACGGCGACGAAAGTGAAAGCTCTTAGCATTCAACTTTCACGAATATGTACAATTTACGAGAAGCAAATAATTAATATTAGCCAATTGTGGGCAACGGGTGAGGATCGACCTTAAGGTGGTTTTAGTTTTTGTGTGGCACGTGCGGCACGTGTGGCCCGCGTGGCACGCGTGGCACGCGTGGCATGTGTGGTGCGGTGTGCGCAGACGCGCGCTACGTGGTGGCGGGCGGCGCGCTGCTGCTGCGAGACGCGAGCGCGCGCGACGCGGGCGCCTACAGCTGCCTGGCGCGCCACGCCCTCACCGCCAACACCAAGCGCTCGCGCGCCGCACACCTCACCGTGCTGCGTTAGTACTTACTATAATTATGATTATTTTCGACGTACAGATCGAGAACATATACTTTAATGTACCATCGCACCGATCGATCCATTGCGTTTGATATTGCAGAGCCCACAACAGCAATGATTAATTGTTGGTCAAAGTCGACCGACGATCGATCAATGTTTTAACGACCAGACCGACCAGTATTCGTCGTATAAAATACACATAATCTTCAAGCTATAATTGAATACGAAATATGAAGAATTTATGGAATAAAATTTGTTTTGATATTTATTCCTCCATCTGCGAGCGGAGTTCGCCACGCCATTTGTAAAGCACTATGTATTTTAAGTAGACGTAAGCCCGTGAGATCAGTGAGCCCTTTTGCAGCCAGCTCGCCTGGCGCCGCGCCGCGTCTCGCGCCGCTCGAGAGCGAAGTGAGCGTGGCGGCCGGCGCACCCTTCTGCCTGCCCTGCGTCGCCTCCGAGTACCCGCCGCCGCACTACACGTGCGTACACTTGCTCGTCAGTAGATATAAGCCCTTGAAATCAGTGAGCCCTGTTGCAGCCAGCTCGCCGGGCGTCGCTCTACGCCTCGCGCCGCTCGAGAGCGAAGTGAGCGTGGCGGCCGGCGCACCCTTCTGCCTGCCCTGCGTCGCCTTCGAGTACCCACCGCCGTACTACACGTGCGCACACGTTGCCCGTTAGTTTGGCCGAGAGTACAACGAGAGGTGCACGAATCGAAAGCGAAAAGTCCGTCGCTTGAGAACATTGTAGAAAACAATAGCTTATAGAATAAACTGATCAAATAATTCATTGATTTATAAGTAAAACTGATGTAGAGCTGCAGTTTTCCTTTGCAAAAGGTATATTCCTAACTAGTGGCGATTCACTTAACGATTCATTAGTCCACGCGACGAGTCCGACGCGACAGTCTGTCCGCTGCCGGTCGGTGCACGAGTGCGTCTGTCCGCAGCTGGTACCGCGAGCGCGAGGGGCGGCTGCAGCCCGTGGAGGCGGCGGGCGCGGGCGCGGCGGGCCCGTGGCAGTGGGCGGGCGGCGCGGCGCTGTGCGTGGCGCGGGCGGCGCGCGCGCACAGCGGCGCCTGGCTGTGCAAGGCCTACAACGTGTTCGGCGACGCCACGGCGCAGCTGCGCGTCGACGTGCAGGAGCCCTTCACCGTCATCGTCGAGCCCGCCGTGGTGGTGAGCGCTGCTCGTGTCACCGGCTGGTATAACACGGCGAGTCGCCGTCGGCTCATCGGCTTGACGGCGCGCAGGTGGCGGAGGCGGGCAGCACGGTGCGGCTGAACTGCAGCTGCAGCGAGCCGGCGGCGGCGCTGCGCTGGGCGCGCGACGGCGCGGCGCTGGCGGGCGCGGCGGGCCCGACGCTGCTGCTGCGCGGCGTGACGCGCGCGCACGCCGGCCTCTACCAGTGCATCGCGCGGCGCGGGGCGCTCTCCGAGCAGGCCGCCGCCGAGCTGCGTCTCGGAGGTCAGCCCGCGCACGCTCGCCTGCTGCTCTTGTTCCATTGATAACGTACCACATATGCGAGTCTCACATTTTATCATAAGGTGTCCGTCAAAAAAAAATCTCGGCCGCGATAAAATTGCATTGTTGCAATTGTTGTTTAAACATAAAGGCCTAAGGTTTAAAGAAAATTGGAAAAATTCATTTTTTGCTAATAATTTATGAAAAATAAGTTACCACCCTTTTTTTACACATACAATATTATAGGTTGTCACGGACTCTTTTTCTGTTTGACTTAGGGCCAATTTCACAGTAAATTAGCACAGCACAGCTCGGAAAAGACTAATTTCCATGTAAATTAGTCTTCTCCGAGCGTAAAGATACTTTGGCAGATTTTCAATACAAGAACCTTCAGAACGTCCAATTTACTCCTCGATTAAACGTCAACATATATTTTAACATATTGCGTGTTGTTCTGTGGGTGCAACATCAGTGCATTGCCATAGTGCTCGTCTAACTATTATATGTAGGTATGTGCAATATGCCGCGGAACGATCCTCGCTCCATCCGTCACCGCGACACTCCATTACTCCCCGCTCGCCCCCGGGACGGCCCCGGGACGGCCCCGGGACGGCCCCGGCCGACGCTCGCAGCAAGTCACGTCACCTCTGCACGAAAGATCTGAGATTACAGCGCGCTACGTGCGAGCACTTGCAATCGCTTGCTCAGCGTGACATTCCGAAGAACATAAAATCTATTCAACTAAAATTAAATGAATTGTTTAAAAATATACAAATAAATATCGATTCAATATAAGTTATCCGAATTACTTTCTCTAGGATTTTAGAGCATTCGAAAACTAGAGGTTCATAAACCCAAGGTTCACGGTTCTATCCACAGATCTGTCCAGTTTGATATGTTCACAGATTCGCGCACAGTCAAAGTTAACTTGAAAAGTTACACTCAGTGCAGGACTGTAAATTTTTTTATTTCCACTAATAAATTAATCAGTTATTCTAT
Source organism: Hipparchia sbordonii (assembly GCA_038048805.1). Taxonomy (NCBI): domain Eukaryota; kingdom Metazoa; phylum Arthropoda; class Insecta; order Lepidoptera; family Nymphalidae; genus Hipparchia; species Hipparchia sbordonii. The sequence goes on from CM076098.1 coordinate 17,340,908, forward strand.
TCGTGTGTCTATTTTCTAATATTTTATGGTACCTAACGGTAGAACCAGATATTATCGTTTAGTTTATTTTTAAATTCATAAAACGATATTATAGCTTAAAATATTGTAGGTAGGTACGACTAAACTTTTTGGTTCAGATTCAGAACTTGGAACTAACTAAAAATAGTTAGATCCAAATTCGATAACTTTTAGTACTTCCACTTTGTATTGCTGGGTCGTGGAGTGCGATCTCCGCTGCCTCTACACACGCACACGCCATGGACAGCGGTCGCCTGCACTACACACACTACACACACTACACTTCACTGCACTTCACTGCACTTCACTGCACTTCACTGCACTTCACTGCACTTCACTGCACTTCTCTGCTTCCCACACACTAGAGCAGACAGCATATTTATCGAGACTTTTTGAGAAAGGAAAGATTGCAGCTGAAATATAACTCCTGTTTGTGGCGTCTTGTTTGCTCAAACCCGTCTTTTTCTAACACAGTGAAAGATTGATTTCTAGTACAGACTTATTTTTCCCAGAAAATCTACTGAGCTGCTTAGTACCTACGCTACTCGGTCACGAAATCGATACTCAAAACATGCAGCGGTCACATACGAACTGTTACATCCCTAATTCACTTACTGCTGAAGCGCTAATATTGGAAAGGTGCAATTCTGCAATATACTCCGATGCGTGTATTGCTGAGATGCTATTATTCAGGAAAGCTATTATTCAGCAATACAAGTATATATAAAAACGTTTAATCGAGGGAAATCAAACCAGTCGTTCTGGTAATTGGCCTAATTGCTGTTCAGCTACGGACCTGGTTTCTGCCCGCCGGTCTGACCAGCAAGGAAAGCTAAGAGCCCCTGGAATAGTCGCCGTAATGGGCGGTTTACATGGGCTTCGTAGCTAAGCGCTTAGTACTTGTCACTAATACTAAGTTCTCAAGTGTAAACACGCTGATTAGTGCTTAGTATTAGTATTTGTGAATAGTGCAAGTGAATAGAAAACGATCCTATTTACTAAGCGACAAGTCGATACCCCCACCACGATTTACTAAGCACTTGTCGCTTGCTGACTGTGTGTAAACAGCTCGACAAGTTAGTTAGTGACATGCGCTCCATTTCGAATATCTGGTCACCGGAGCCGGGCCGGAGTCACGCGCTCAATTAGCTGGGGTCGGTAGTGATTGACGCAAGAGCTCCATTCCTTGCGGGGTGAGCTGATCATATTGCGTGTCCTTTTTATCCAAAGGAAGCACCGAACACCCTCTCGGATGACGCGGACGGGGCAAAGTTATTAATAGGCGTTCGTTATAATCGGCGAGTGACGTTAGATTAATGAATGTAAAATACTCGTACCTCGTTATACCCAGTTGCACATCTTTTGTTGACTCTTTATATACCTACTTAACATAATATACATGTCGGAGCGAGGGAAACTCCGGGTAGTCATCAGGAGGGCAATCTTAGGCTAGTAGACAAACACAGTCATTATAACGATTTCACTAAAACCTGTTTAACAATATTGTTCACACTAATCACTCGATTGTCCAATTTATAATCTACGTTTTAAAGTCTTTGTCTAGATTTAGTTAAGAGAGCGGATACGAGTCCGTGGGTCGCGCTTAATCGCTTCCTAGGCAAGTATTTGACTCCCAGGCTCACGCTCTACTGATCTTAGAGGAATCCAAACCAACCCTCGGCCACGTACGATGGCATACTCATCACGTCACCGTCGCTCTGCTTTGAAACAATGATCCTGTTGTAACATAAACAATCGCATTCCCCATATTTGGGCGAGGTGCGAACTAAGTCCGGCGCCGCGCGCCGACACGGCGATCCTGACTCTCACACGTCCTCGTGTGCTACTGGACCTAAGTTGACCATCTGCAAAATGCAGAAGCAATAAGCTTAATTGTATGTGACAAAACAAGCTTTCCGTAAGGCCCGTTCGGCTATCCTGCTTAATTACCAAAACTAGAATATGTCAGGTATCCACAGACTAGGAATTAATTTACCATTATGTACCAAAACTCAATCAAGAAGAACAATCTAGTTGTCTATTCAAAGTATAAATGTATCGTTGTTTGTAAATGCACTTAAACACAAACAGTTTAACTGACACACATAGTTAAATTAATTGAATTAAATTAAATTATTAACGTGAATTATTTTCACCCAATACCACCATGGCTATAGGAATACTTCCACAAACCACGGCAACATCACAGTGACTGTAGTGAGACACACCAGCACAACGGTGACTGTGGCAAGTCACACCAACATTACAATGACCATAGTAAGTCACACCAACACAACAGTGACTATAGTAAGTCACGCCAACACAATAGCGACTGTAGTAAGTCACACCCCACACAACAGTGACTATGGTAAGTCACACCACAAACGGATCCGCACACCACGGCACAAAGCCAAGCCCACTATGGGACACCACCACACGGAGTCAATCCGCACTCCACGGCACAAAGCCAAGTCCACCATGGGACGCCACCACACGGAATCAATCCTCACTCCACGGCACAAAGCCAAGTCCACCATGGGACACCACCACGTCCACGCCCGTTAATCCATTGCCGCCGCACAGTCTCCGACCAGCTAAACTGGGTTAGGAATACGACCTACGATCGGACAACAGAAACAGGCCGTGACGTCAACTACATCACAAGCACCTCCACGCACCTTTAATAGGAGCAAATCGTGGACAAAATAAATCACGTTATTGCATTAATCCCATTATTCACTTTTGTCATTATCATGACGCGCGCCGACAACGGCTCAACCTGACTGTTCCTCATTACCATTTAATCTGAAGTAGACAATATCAAACTCTGTGGATACGTAACAATCTGGCATCTCATTTATAAATCTATTAGGATATTTCTTTTTAGTGTAGGTTAACACTTCAACAAAAAATAAAAAAATCTGGCATCGTTACCATGAAGTAACTCAATAACTTTCAAGAAACCACGAAACTTTGGATATAACTTAATCTGATATTTTTCATGATTTTCTATTAAGACGAATACACTAACAACAAACTGTTTTAAGCTTTGTTTTTGTTTAATCAAATCTGGATTTTATTTTCATTGGTCAAGGTTTACTGCATGTTTTCTTATTTTATTATTGTTAATAACAAAAGAGATCTGGCTACTTTGCTAAAAATATTTTGTCATACGATTGACTATAGAGTTAAGAGCAAGTTGAACATGTGGTATAGAATCATGTTATTTTTTTCTTTACTTTAACTGCAAAGACATCATATTCTTTAACATAATCATAAAGTGTTTAATTAAAAAAAAAAAAAAATCGCAAAGTTTGTTATTATTTGCAAAGCAAGTTGGTTTGCAATTACACTAGAATTTTATCTTTAATTCTTTAGAAATATTTATTTATCTTTATCTCTTTTTGTTTTAGTTAGATCTCAATTCAGATCAAACTTTAAAAGTTAGGAACTTCCCAAAGAATCATTGCATTGACAATCATCAATCAATTCAAACTTAAAATGACTTTTTTTTTTTTTAGTCGCAAATATCGCAATAGCTTTGCCTTCTTAACTCTTTAACGCGCATCCTCACGTGGGATAAACACAACATCGTGCATTCGTATACTATAGCATCATCATCAACACAGGTCAAAAACGAAATCACCAAAACAGTTCTTCATGCAGAATCACTGACACCATATATCCCCGTATGCAATACCACAAGAATGCAAGCTATTTTACCACAAGGGAATCTCAATGTCCGCCTTCTATAACAACTCAACACAAGAGTCGTCAATGATTCTTTGTCCACCTGAATATTAATCAAGAATAACAAAAAAAAAAAAAAAAATCTTTATTGGGTATTCTGATTGCTTCTTGATTCAACTTCAATCAAATTTCATTCAATATCCTTCTTTAATTTCAAAAATTTTTTTTTTTTCCCGTTGGACAATCGAATTGAATAATTTTATTTAACTTCAAATCATAAGTTCTAAACTAAACACAGAAACACAGAACAATAGACGAACATTTGGCTTATTATACCTTGCAATAAGCGGTGATCTTCCAAAGGAAAACTTTTCACAGTTCTAATCCATAACAGCTATAAGTTTGCAGCTAATGAATGACGGTATTGTCCGATGGTTTATTTTACCCGTCGATTTATGTGTCGCGCCGAAACGGCGAGTACCTATGTCAAGTGTTTACAAGTCACACCGCTAAGTTTATAATAAAAAAAAAAGGGACTCTTTGTTTGCGCCTTACCGCTTCAAACAAAGAGAACTTTGATATGGTACACGTTTCGTAATTATTTACTCTTTGCAAAGACGTGAATAATCAAATATCAGACCATTATTACTATCAACACTTTAGCTAATACCGCCAAAGCATTTCATCATCATAGCTTTAATCATGGTTCTAATTCTAAATTTTAATAAAGGGAACCAACTTTTCAACATCGGTACCGACTAAAACAAACTAATTGTAAACATCGCCCTGTAACTTAACACTCAAAGACGGCGACATTCCGATAAGAAGCTCTGTTAAAAACTTCGCGGCCGATTATTACTCTGCTCATAATTTTGAGATACAAAATCAACAATACTTAGGGTCGGCAATACTGCGCAATAGAAATGTTATTTTATAAAAATGATTTGCGCATTTGGAAGCACATATAAATTTTAATGTGAACAGTTCTTTTCCATGATGAAAATGAATAAATCGAAGTATCGATCCAGGCTTACAGATAGAAATTTAGAAAACACTTTGCGTCTTTGTATTCGTGGAATTGATCCCAATATTCATTATCTTGTTTCACAAGTTCAATTAATTCAAGTAATTATCATCATTACGTCAATTTAGTTTTAGTCTTTAAATTCAACAATTGACAATCAAAAAACTTTAAACTGATGCTTTTTTTCACCAAATAAAAATTTATTTATTTCTATGCCCCGCGACTTCTATTTCATCCAAAAGTTCAGCTCGCCACTTTCCATAGATTGCCCATACCTGTTCTATGGATACACATGCACCAGATAATATCTTAACTTATAAAAATAAATTTGAAGTAAAAAAAAAAAAATAGAATTGTCGCGAGAGCACTTACCGTGCTATGATTTACATTTTACTATGATTTAAAGTCAATCCAAGTGTATATTTTGTGCATTGAAAGACCGCAACAAGCACATGAGGAAAAATCTCCATCCAGGGCGAGTGCACCTAGATAACTTGTTGAACTCAAAAGAGACTGCAGTTCAGCTATTCCTGTCAGACCATGTTCAGGCATCACCTCCGAGAACATTGTAAAACTTTAGAGACTGACTAAATAAGACCCAGTTTTAAGATCTAAAACTTTTCTTTTCAAAATCATTAGTAGCTTTCCTGCATCTCAAAATTTATAGACTGACCTAAGTATAAACATCCGGTCAGGTTTGCAATAAAATCTTTATGATGTGACATGCAACAAAACTTTGACTGATACTGAATATTTTCGCATTTTCAATAAACCAACATCTTTTTTTTATTCTATAAAAATTAACAACAAAAAAGAAAAAGAAGTAAACTCTCTTTCGTATCTACTAATGCACGATCTCTATTATCAGAGAATATTCAGCACCCAACTCAAAATAAAAATTCTAGAATACACCTGATTTGTGAAGTTCTCCGGTAGGGGACTGCGCCAGACGTATGTCCTGCCACCCTGCAACTGCGCACACGCACTAGCACCATTATCGTGTTTCCAAATTATTGTATTAGCATGCATTTTGCTTACTCTGCACTTTTAACTATGCTTGCCATACGGATTCATTGTCGGAACACATTAAATGAATAACTATACTTTCAATGTTCCAATCTCATAAGTCCCAATAGCATAATAAAAAATCAGATTTTCCGACAATTTTCCACTTAATCCGTATTTTCCTAATAAATCTTCAGGTAATCCCACTTCTGATGTCGGAGCGAGGGAAACTCCGGGTAGTCATCAGGAGGGCAATCTTAGGCTAGTAGACAAACACAGTCATTATAACGATTTCACTAAAACCTGTTTAACAATATTGTTCACACTAATCACTCGATTGTCCAATTTATAATCTACGTTTTAAAGTCTTTGTCTAGATTTAGTTAAGAGAGCGGATACGAGTCCGTGGGTCGCGCTTAATCGCTTCCTAGGCAAGTATTTGACTCCCAGGCTCACGCTCTACTGATCTTAGAGGAATCCAAACCAACCCTCGGCCACGTACGATGGCATACTCATCACGTCACCGTCGCTCTGCTTTGAAACAATGATCCTGTTGTAACATAAACAATCGCATTCCCCATATTTGGGCGAGGTGCGAACTAAGTCCGGCGCCGCGCGCCGACATACATTTTTTTTATCAGGATCATTAAACTGGTTACAATTTTTATAAATCATAATAAATTACACAAAATATAATAGTACTACAACTGGAACCTTCTGGAAATGATCACAACATGCTTAAATCACAGAAAAACTAAAGCTAATTACAATAATTATGTATGTACAAACGAAAATGCCTACAGTACAATAATAGTACTTAATGAACAAAAATAAAATATACGTTTTTATAAAGGGTGTTACAGAGATATACATGCAATATCCTTAGTAGTTGTGGAACTGCTTATATGCTTTATGATATTCAATTGTGAATTCTTTCACTTTACACCAATTTAATAAAAATAATTAACAGCATAAAAAATGATCGAACAAACTTTAAGAAATTTGTTTCATAAGAGTCGATTAAGTGATGTCACTGTCGGTGTCCATCGGTCGTCGGCGTGAGTAATATCGTCACATTCGCGACAAATAGCGCGCCACGTCCTTTCCGACTACATTGCTGTCTATCATCCCCCCCCCCGCTGCCTTCCTTCAATCCGATACTTTAGATACATTGCATAACTAGTGGTTCGCCCCAAAGTGAGACCTCGCCGTATCCCATAATTCTGTTTTACCGATGGCAAATACAGCGCCATCTATTAACATTATTGTGAAGCTATAGAATCTATTAGCATTAAAAGTTAAATAATTTCATTTCTTTATAATATTTATCTAATTTTAGTATTTTTTGTTCCAGTACAGTATATAACCGAATTTAAAAACAAGTTTCAGTTTCTAATATATTATAGTTTTTGACATATGGCTCAAATTAAATCTCCACTTAAAAGTTAAATAATTTCGTTTCTTTATAATATTTATCTAGTTTTAGTATTTGTTGTTCAAGTACAGGATATAACTGAATTTACAACCAAATTTCAGGTTCTAATATTCAGTAATTTTTGACGTAGGGCTCAAATTAAATCTTCTCTTTGAAAGCCCCCCATTTTGTCAATTTTAAGGGAAAAATTAAAAAAAAATTGTTTTGCACTCTGTTCAAAGTCGAAATAAAGTTTTTTTATATTTTTTTTATGCAATATTCGGCTGAGGCCATCGTTTTACATATTATATTTAAATTTGAAGTAATTGCGTTCAGTAATTTAGAAGTTATAAGGCTCTGACAGATGGACGGATGGACGGACGGACGGACAAGTGCAAATTCACTCAAGTAGACTCAGAGAACTCGCTTCGCTCGTTCAATTAATTATTTATTAGTGCTGACCTTAGATAATGGTGCACAATTATAGCCGGTATTACACATTGTATTTGCAAAATTTCTTCAAAAGAATCGTATACAACGATAGCAGGAGATCGCACGTAGCAGCCGTAATCTCGGATCTTTTGTGTGAGAAGTGACGTGGCTCGAGTGTCCGGCTGCGACACGTTAGTGCTGCGAGCGGGCCGCGCTCTCGCTAGAGTAATGGAGTGTCAGGGAGACGAATGAAGCGAAAAAGCGCCTCTTGACTGGAGCATGCGGATTGCATCCACTCGCAAGATAACTAATGTTATAATATGCTGTCGTTCTTATCATTATTGTGAGTGGATTATTTAGTGATGATTCAAATTCTGAGTTGGGTCCTTGAAAATTTAAATTTATGATGTACTTTGTGAAAAACGCCGTTCTGATAAAAACTAACTTCATCTTTGAAGTAAATCGCAACGGTCTACGTTCCATGTAAAATGCTATAAATTTTAGTTACTTAAGTCAATTTATGGTGATCAGGACGATTCCTGCAGTCATGTCATTGTTCCATAGTGCAAAAATGCTTTACTAACTGTATAAAAAAAAGGAACGCTAAAAAAATAATTATTACTTAATTAAACGAAACGTCAGTAATCGTTCAACAGTAATAAACGGCTGCGAACCGAGAGAAACGTACCGTGGGAATGGGGCAGAAGGGTTCGGTGCGAGACACGCACGTGCGGGGCCGGGGCTCGGTGTCGTGGTGTCGGCGGACAGCGCTCGCGAGTGTCGCGATGTGGAGCGCGATGGAGCGCGTATGTCACACTAAACGAGTCAAATTGGCGAAAGGCCCATTTGTCAAATGGAGCCCGATTGAAACGAATAAATTCACTCGCCAGCTTTCAGTGGATAATTTATATTGGCATGTCGATCACGCGCATGTCACATACCAACGGTGTATGTGATTAAGCACATAAATTTGCTTTTAAATTAAAAGAAAAAACACTAATCTCGTTTTATGAAGCAAATTAATCTTTAAGAAACCGTAAACTATAAAAAAGTTTCATACTTTTACTTTCTTGCTCATCTCCATCTGAAGAGGTCTGATCATCATCTGATCTCCTCCTGCTGTAGAGAAATCTTGGACTGCATTGATCATCCACACCATCTTATCTTTCGTGACTTCTACCTTCTACCGAACGTCTATCATTAAGGCGAGGATGTGAAACCCTCTGTTCCGTAAACCAAAGTGTATTCGAATCTGCAATTGGCAACATTGGGCCACTCCCACTCCACCGACCCCCGATTGGCCGCGCCGGCGATATGACGCCGCCGCAAGCACCAACCTTATTAAAAAAAAAATCAGATGACTGTTCGTAACGGGCGCCTACGTGTCTGGTCTCCATATACCACCACATCTTGAGACTCCACGCCGTGCGTTGAAAGCCGCAAAGTTCGTGCAATCCACCGGTGGACAGTAGGTTGTGCCGTGCTCATCACTGTGCCTTCGGGGAACCTGGACTCTGGATAGCGGTAAGTGGTCCCTATTTTGTCCGTTGACGATTTGGGTGCACTTTTGGAACTGGACACACATCCAAAAAAGAGGAATCGTATTCCTCCCGGTCCTTCTAGCGAACATTTCTGGCCTTCGAGCCGTATTAGCATATATTTTTCAAAAATAAACCAGTGTTAACCTTTAAAGTCCTATATATTTATCGTATTTTCTTTATAACTTATAACTTATAAGTATTCGTATTTCTATCATTCGTATTTATACCATTCGATCACATATTCTACATATTTTATTACGACAATCGTTCGATTCTTTTGTGAACGTAACGTGGTCGCTGTGTAGTAGCTATATTGTTCGCCAACATGGCGGAACCTACGGCCCTCGAATTAAAGTTGAAAACTCTGATCTTTAAAAGAGATTATCTATTTACTAAAGCTCAAAAACTTTATGATTCATCGAAATCTATAAAGGAGGATTCAAATAAGATACAAAATTTTCTAGCTCAATTTGCTGAGTTAGATAGTGTACGAACGAAATTTGAAAATACAATCATGGATATTTTAGAATTAGAGATGCAATTGAAACCCGGGGTCAAGCTATCTACCTCGCAATTGGATGCGTTTGAAGCGTTGTACGATGGGTGTAGTGCGATTTCACGTAAATATCAGGCACAGCAAACGCGCGGTATATCGGGAAAAAGTAGCTCGAGCGAATTAGCGAAACCGTCGCTTCCAAAATTAACATTGTTCGAATTCGATGGGGAATTAGAGAATTGGACGACGTTTTACGACACTTTTAGTTCACTTGTGCACAGCCGAGACTTTTCAGACATCGATAAATTTCATTATTTGATATCGTGTGTTAAAGGCAGCGCGCTGAATTTGGTGAAGAAATTACCTATCACGGCAGCTAATTATCCCTTAGTATGGCAAAGTTTATTAGAAAAATACCAAGATAATAGGGCGTTAGCGAGTAGGTATCTAGAAAAAATGTTAAATTTTACTCCTTTGAGTAAGGATACAAGTGCGAATCTAACGTTGTTTATCGAAACGTTTGATCATTCTCTTAAAGCGATTCAGGCGCTTCAAATCGAAAATCTCGATGACTATTTGATGTGTCACTTAGCATTGCGTGGCCTTGACCCTCATACAAAAAAGTTATTCGAGGAAAGTAGGGATCAGAAGACTATTCCTAAATTTAACGAGTTAATGACTTTCGTTAACAAACAGATTAAGGTTCTGGAACACGTGTTCCCATCAACTTCCGAACCAAAAAATATGCCCGTTAAGGTTAAGCCAGGATTGAACAAAGGACAAACCAAGTCATCAAAATCGGTTCTCACTTCGTCACGGGTAAATAAAACGGAAGATAACAAAAATAAGTTAGTGTGTCCACATTGTAGCCAAGGACACATGATTTATAGGTGCGAGGTTTTTCGAAATTTGCCAGTCGGGGCTCGTGTTGACCGTGTCAAAGCCCTTAGACTGTGTGTAAATTGCCTAAAGTCTCACGAAAACGCCTGCAATAGTACTCTGAAGTGTGGTGTAGCGGGGTGTGCATTGCCCCACCATTATCTCCTCCATAGGGATCAGGGTCGCGGGAACTGTGCGAGCACTCCGGCTGTGCCGCCGCGCTCCCCCGCGCAGCCCGGCTCGTCGCATGAGCAGCACGCGCTAGTGTCATCTCACTCCGTGAGTGAAGCGGCGTCGGCGCAAGATGCACTGTATTCTTACAGCGATTACGGTGTAGTATTAGGAACTACGCGGACACACATTCTCGATTTTAGTGGACAATTTCAGGACTGCAGGGGTGTCATAGACTCCGGGGCGCAGACGTCCTTCATTACCGTAGAATGTGCTCAACGTTTGGGACTCCCGCGTAAAAAGTGTCCTTTCTCGATTTCCGGCCTTGGCGGAGAATATATAAAAAACCAGGGTATGGTAACGTGTACCATAAAACCGCGGTACCAGGACGGTCCTAAGTTCTCGATCGATATGGTCGTCGTAACTAAGGTAGCCGGTGAAATGCCTAACGTGAACTTCTCGCGCGAAGTGGTTAGTCAATATAATCATCTTAATTTAGCGGATCCTGAGTTTTATAAACGAGCGCGAGTCGATTTACTTTTAGGTAACGACATAGTCACACAAATTATAACAAGTAAACCGTTGATAATTAACTCGGATATTCCTAGCGTAATCGATACTGTGTTCGGGTCTGTGATTAGTGGTAAACTCATCACCGATAGAAAAGATCGCGGGCAAAGTACCACTCAAAATTATTTTTTGTCGGTTTCGGAAGGTGAGTCGTTAGACCAAGCGTTACGTGCGTTCTGGACCATCGAGGAGGTGCCGTGCACTCCCTCTGTCGATCCTCTCGATGAATTAGCCGAGAATATCTTTGTAAAAGAACATACGCGCGAATCGAACGGGCGATACGTAGTGCCGCTGCCTCGCGTGCCCGGCCACCCGCCGCTCGGTGAGTCACGCGCCGCGGCCGAGCGAAGATTATTGTACTTAGAACGTAAGCTCGCGCGCACACCTGTCTTGCAGCAAGCCTATGCGGAGTTTATGCGTGAATACGAAGCCTTAGATCATATGGAGCTATATGTAGGAGCGTCTCCTAGCAAATATATAATTCCTCATCATTGTATCTTAAGACCTAATTCCACTTCGACCCCTCTGAGAGTGGTGTTCGATGGGTCTTGCCGAACCAGTAATAATAATCTGTCGGTTAACGACATATTATTAACCGGGCCGAAACTGTATCGTGATATTTCGGCTATTATTCTTAACTTTCGACTTTTTAATTATTGTCTCGTGTGCGACGTCTGCAAGATGTACCGAGCGATAAAATTAAGGGAAAGCGATCGGTGTTACCAACATATTTTGTATCGAACATCGCCCACTGAGTCTATACGTCTATACGAACTCAAAACAGTCACCTACGGACTTAGTTGTTCCCCTTTTCTTGCTATACGCACTTTATTGCAGTTAGCTAGCGACGAAGAGGAACGTTTCCCACTCGCCGCTCAGGTTATTAGAGAAGGAGTTTACATGGATGACGTTTTGTATTCCTGTAATACTTACGAGGAGGCCTGCCAGGTTCAGGACCAACTCATTGGAATGTTTGCAAGTGGCCAGTTTCTGTTAAAAAAGTGGACGAGTAATAGTTCAAAATTACTGAACCGAATCCCTTCGGATCATAGGGAGTGCCCTTTGACCTTTATGAAAGACGGAAACGAATGTACTATTAAGGTACTCGGCTTAACATATACGCCTCTGTCTGATAACTTCGTATTCGCCATAAACAAAACGGACCCAGACCATACGAAACGCTCAGTATTAAGATTATTAGCGTCTATTTATGACCCCGTGGGATTCATCGCGCCTAGTACTTTCATCGCGAAATTGATTATGCAGGATTTGTGGAAGTTAGGAATCGGATGGGATGAACAAATACCGTGCGAAATAGGTAACCGATGGTCGACTTTTATAGCGGAACTACCGCTCTTGGCGGACATACCTATTGAGCGACACATGCTGCTGCCCGGACAGACCGAATGCGAGTTAGTCGGATTTTGCGATGCGTCATCGTGCGGGTACGCCGCATGCGTGTACGTCGTATCAGCTGATGGGCTAGGGAACGTAAAGGTTCGTTTAGTGACCGCGAAGTCTAAGGTTGCGCCGGTCAAACCTATGACCATCCCACGCTTAGAGCTCATGGGAGCTGTGCTGCTTAGCAAGCTGTTAACATTCGTTCGTAATAATCTTACTCGAGTTAAAATTAATAGAATCACGTGTCTAACGGACTCGACGATCGTATTGTCGTGGCTTCATACGGAAGCTTATAAATTGAAAACATTTGTTTGTAACCGTGTTACACAAATCACGGAGGTCGTACCTTCTCATCTGTGGCGTCATGTGAACAGCGAGAATAACTTAGCGGATTGCTGCTCGCGCGGTGTTTCGCCGTCGCAGCTGGTCGCCGACCGTTTTCGGTGGCTACAGGGCGCTGATTGGTTATACCAGCCCGCTGCGGATTGGCCCGTGTCAGTTTTCATTCAGGAAAAGGTATCTGAGCCGCCCGAATTGAAACCTTCTCAGAGCTTACTCGCTGAAAATATTAATGACACCGCGGAAACGAAACAGGAATTCTGTGAGCGGCTGCTGAATCGATTTTCATCTTATTCAAAGTTAAAAAGATCTGTCGCTTGGATTCTTAGATGGCGAAATAAGCAACTCAATTCCATTCAGTCAAAATGTCTAAATACTGAAGAATTAAATGCAGCTCAAGAATCGCTGATCCGATTGATCCAAGACGTTCACTTCGATAAAGAAATCGAGAGTTTAGCAAAAGGTGTTAAAGTTATTCCTACTCTTAAGAAACTTTCACCTTTCCTTGATGATAGGGGCTTTCTCAGGGTAGGGGGTCGCATTACTTATTCTGAGTTACCGTTTAACGCTAAACATCCTCGACTTTTACCAAAAACCAGCCTGTTTACGAAACTGTTAATTGAATATTATCACAAAAAATATTTGCACGTCGGTCCACGTGCTCTGCAAAGCATAATATCTGAAAATTTTTGGATATTATCGGCTCGTAGCCTAATTAGATCCGTCTTATCTAAATGCAAGGCGTGTTTTAAAAACAAACCACCTCTATTGCAACCGGAGATGGCTCCGTTGCCTCCGACTCGACTAGTCCCTCATAAGGTGTTTGAAAATGTAGGGGTAGACATCGGGGGTCCTTTTTACGTTAAGGAGAGCTTACGTCGAAATGCGAAAGTAACAAAAGCGTATCTAGCATTATTTATATGCTATTCAACGAAAGCTGTTCATTTAGAACTTTTGTCCTCGCTGTCAGCTGACTCCTTCTTAGCCAGTCTGGACAGAATGAGCTCTCGTAGAGGACTTTGTTCGGTCCTGTACTCGGATCAAGGAACTAATTTCTGTGCTGCCAGCAAACATTTAACCGAAGTACAAAAGTTTTTGCGAGATAACGAAGCTATCACGGCTGGGTGTGCACAGAGACAAATTTTGTGGAAATTTAATGTACCTAGTGCTCCCCATATGGGAGGCTTATGGGAAGCAGGAATAAAATCTGCAAAATATCATTTAGTGCGTAGTGTTGGGGACAAGGCCCTAACGTTTGAAGAATTGACAACCGTTGTCTGTAAAGTCGAAGCGGTGCTTAATTCTCGACCACTATGTCCCTTGCCGGCAAGTGACAATCCGGACGAGTTTAACGTTTTGACACCGGGACATTTTCTGATCGGTAAAAGTCTGACGGTGTAACATTCCTAGGTTCAGAATATCTAGTTGTGCGTTGAAGAACCCGGATTGTTAACAGAATTGCTCCTGTACACAGGGGTTGGTGACTTGCGTCTAAATAAAAGATAACCTGATGGAAAAATTCTTAATTCTATTTATTTGCAAAGATTTATTGATAATGTTTGTACAGGTTACATGAAAAAAAATAAAGAAAAAAAAACAAAATGAATTAACTATAGTTTGATTCACAATTGAGGCTTCGGTTAAATGCCCCGACCAGCTCTCGGACCTCAGAGCATGAGTCCTTGCCAGAACAACGCACTTAAAGATTTAACCGAACCCACAACCCTGAATAAACATGTACAATTAATGAGATAAGCGTACCTGCGGTACCAAAAGTTTCCTACAAAATTAAATTTTCCTATTCATATTAAATTAAGCTATCAACTTGTGTATACCATCATACTACATTGAAAAGAAGGATAAATATCAAAATGATGCTAAGTTGTTATGAAAATAAAAGTAACAAGAAGGAAAGCCACCTGGTTATTTGGTGTGGACGCGTACCCGACGCAGACGGAACCGCATGTCTTCACTGAGGAGTCATCTCGTACCAAATATCCCCTGGTCCCAGGTGGTGGCCGCTGAACTAGGCACGCAGTCCGCTTCTACCCCACGTCGCTAGGATGTACTTCGGTTCAAGTGAGGAACCGAGTCCATATTTCCTCCCTCGTTAAATTTAAATTTCTACATTAGGTTAAGCCTGAAGGGCAATGAAATCCAAACTAAATCGTTGGTATTTAAAGGTTATGTCATGTTATTTACATGAAGGAACTAAACCCCACTAATTTATGTTCTCATGATAATAAAAACAAAAGTAATATTCATTATAACATAATCATTATAAGAGAACAAAAACTAAAGAGAAAGAAAAAAAACCCATGTGCTCCCTGAAAAGAGAAAAGGAACCCATGTTATGATGTACAAAAAGCGAAAACAAATCTCACTACATATTGTGGATATAAATACCGTATTTTCGAGATGCACACCACGACCCTCCACGTTACATTTAAGTTTCTACGGCTGGAACAAGATACGGAAACTGTTTTAACACCAATCCTACGGAATCGATCACGCACGACACTAAATAACCCTTGAGAAAATTCACCACTCACCATTTCCAAGGTCGAACGTAAACACATTTATTGCACCTCCTACGCCATTACTCCATGGCTTCCATCAGCCTTCAACACGAGCCAACGCGGTGCACAGCCCTCAAGGCAAATCCAGGAAAAAAAGAACTAATCACTTTGTGACGTGGTTTATATATCGTGACACACACCCAGAATTCAGGGTTAACATCATCAGGAAAACCTAGTCGAACATTTTTGCAATAAAAATACGATATCCAGGACTATACGCAAAAAATAAATTAAGATTCAAACAGAGTAATATTTATCCTCCTAGGAGGCAACAGATCTGTCAAAATTAAGGACGAAAAATCCTAGTTTATCCTGACCATAGACAAAAAATTATTACAATGGTATCCCACAGAACACAACTTGAATGCATCTGTAACAGAATAAAAATGAATACCAATCAAGCCACAGATTAACACAGATTAAATACAGATTACAACACATTACCAAAAGGATAAAAAAAATATAACTAATCGACACTATTTAATTTACCTATTTTTACGATTCAACCTGAAAATATTAAAAACTTCTTGACAATCCATTTCCAACGAATAATTACTACCAAAACTAGTAAATACGTAAAGATGCCACTATGACCCCACAGATGGCGTTAGTAGTAACCTAAATATCAAAAAACCACAACGTTACAGTACCCCTCGTCCAGAGGAAAAGGTTCCACGAAGGCGAACCGTTCGCTGCCCTCAGCGATGACTGTAAATAAATAAACGATATTGACTACAACTGCACTAACACGTTTCAAAAAAGCCAAAAGCCAAAAGGCATAACCTTGAATTTAAAAAGTCCTCGACCTGGGACAGTGAAGCTAGTCTTCTCCTGAGAACTTTCTGACAGCGGAATCTGCCAGAATGAGGATGATAAGTCTATAGTTGATAAAAATTTAGCCTCCTTTAGACTGTCAAGGATCTGTGGAATGTAAGGAATTGCATAAGAGTCACCTTTTGTTACCGCATTTAGCTTTCTGCAATCTAAACAAAACCTCCAATCGCCATTCGATTTTTTCACTTAAATGGCTGGATTATTCCAGGGACTTTCACTAGTAGTAACCACATCTAAGGCTAGCATCCTATCTAACTCAGCCTGTAACGCTATCTTCTTCTCCGGAGACAGAGGATATTGCTTAACCCTAATTGGTGATGCATTCCCAGTGTCAATCACATGTTCCATCAACGACGTCCTACCTAAGCCTTTTTTATCAAAAGAGATGTCAATATATTTCTCTATTATGGCCTTGGCTACTTCTCGTTGATCTGAGGTTAAATTGTCGAACGGTTGAATAGAGTGTACATTCTTCGTAGTTATAGAATCGCAAAAGCTTGTTGGTGAACATCTATAATCAATATGATCAAAAATTTCTGGTGCTACTTTGAATGCTTTCCAAAAATCGCATCCTAATATAATATCTGAAACTACTGCAGGAACTATATAAAACTTTATGGCACAAGTGATTTTATTGAAGGTTATAGGTAAATATATATGACCCAATGATTCCAATTGAACGCCATTTGCAACTGTACAAGAATTGTCAAAGAAAGAATTGAAGTTATACCCCAGTTGAATAAAATATTTGTGAGCATTGTTGCCTAATATAGACATACACGCACCTGAGTCTAGTAAACCATAAGCTTCTAAGTCTCCAATATTAAATTTTAAATATGGCCTAATATCATCTTTTTTTGGACAAAAACGAACTGCAGCCAAAGAATCGAAACTCTTGAATTTTGAAACACTATTATTTACACTGCTACAATTCGAGTTAATCAGTTTTTTGGATTGGAGTTAGTTTTCTTACAATTTGGGCAAGTTAACTTTGTATAACCTGGGGTTTTACAAGTAAAGCAATGAACCTTACGCTTTATGGGCTGTTTAGATGCATTGTTTGTTTTACAATGACAACAGCTACCTGATGGACCTTGAATCTGAGGGTTAGTACTACTACCACTATAATTTTTATTTTTGAAACCGGTCTTGATGAAAGGTCGCTTATCAGTAACCGAATTTTGATGAGAATTTGGCTCTGATGTGCTTTGTTTATTGTTGCCCTTACTGTCAACATAAGCTACTGATTTACTTTTAGATTTATATGAAAACTCTGGGGTAATGACATTGTTTGACTTGCCAGGCTCCGCGAAGTATATAGCTCGCTGGCTGGCTGCTTCAATCTTTTTACAACACTCTTTCAACTGACTAATTGACTCTATCTGAACTAAAGCTAACTGTTGTGAGAGATTTGGGCGTATATTATGTAAGAGGATTTCAAGTTTAACAGCCTCTGACAACTCCGTTCTTAACCTACCGAATAGACAGGCCATAACAGAGAAATATATATGTATAGGCTCATCCACCCCTTGAGTTCTGGCACGAATTTCACCCAAAAGACGATAATCATAGTCCACCGGGTCAAACTCTCCCAGTAACAGGTTCTTAAGCTCGGACCAAGTACATACCTGATTTTTGATTCCTCGGAACCACAAAAGCGCTTGCTCGCTGAACAGCTGTGCCGCAGACTTGAAAAGTTTTTCATCTGATACCCCATAGCAACACTGCAACTCCTCTATCCTTTCTATGAACGAGCGAGGATCTGTGTTCCCGTTGAATTTAACGTTCCACTTCGCTACGTTTTTATCGCTGGAACACTCGACCGAAGAAGGTTCAATGTTTGACGAAGAGGTTCCTGAAACGATAGTGGTAGGGGATTCAATAACCGCTATAAGTTTCCCTAGTTTGCGTTTTAGGTCAGCTGTTTTTGTGAGAATTTTCTCCGATTCATCCTCCGAGATTCTATTTAACCTATGAAAGAGGTGATAAGCTAGGGCTTCAGCTCTAGCAAAAGAAACTTTCTCCTTAGATTTCTCCCATTTCCCTATCAATGAAGCAAGTTCAGTATATTTTTCATTAATAACTGACAATTCCGAGTCAGCGGTCAAATTTGTTTCTAAAATGGCCTCAGATGGACACTCTAAAGTAAGTTTTCTCATTTGTCGTCTGAGTTCATCTACAGTGTTACCCGGAGTTTCCGACCGAATGGAAACTTCATATACTAACTCATCCTTCCTAAGGGAGTGAAATTGTATGATTCTAGACTTTTCCATTTTAGTAACTGGTGGTGTACACAATTACAAAACTATAAAGATTAAACTAATAAGTTATAAATGAACTATATTAATTTAGGTATGGTAAATAATAAAATTTTAGTTAATATAAGTCTAGATTAAGCTTATACGCTTACATCAATACTTCAAAACCCAATTGTTAAAGTTATTTTACAAAAAAAAAATATTTGGTAACACTAATAACAATTTCCTATAACCTCACTGTTGCATTTACATAAAATATTTCCAAATAAGCATTAAACTTCATGATGGTAACACAAGCCTAAAAAAATCTAAGTCCTGTGCACATGGAACAATATAAGAAAAGAAAAAAAATTTTTTTTAACTGAAACAAAAGTTAAATATTAATAAATTGTTTAAAAAAAACACGTTAAGGGGTTAAAATTCATTTACGTTGGGCGCCACTGTAACATTCCTAGGTTCAGAATATCTAGTTGTGCGTTGAAGAACCCGGATTGTTAACAGAATTGCTCCTGTACACAGGGGTTGGTGACTTGCGTCTAAATAAAAGATAACCTGATGGAAAAATTCTTAATTCTATTTATTTGCAAAGATTTATTGATAATGTTTGTACAGGTTACATGAAAAAAAAATAAAGAAAAAAAAAAACAAAATGAATTAACTATAGTTTGATTCACAATTGAGGCTTCGGTTAAATGCCCCGACCAGCTCTCGGACCTCAGAGCATGAGTCCTTGCCAGAACAACGCACTTAAAGATTTAACCGAACCCACAACCCTGAATAAACATGTACAATTAATGAGATAAGCGTACCTGCGGTACCAAAAGTTTCCTACAAAATTAAATTTTCCTATTCATATTAAATTAAGCTATCAACTTGTGTATACCATCATACTACATTGAAAAGAAGGATAAATATCAAAATGATGCTAAGTTGTTATGAAAATAAAAGTAACAAGAAGGAAAGCCACCTGGTTATTTGGTGTGGACGCGTACCCGACGCAGACGGAACCGCATGTCTTCACTGAGGAGTCATCTCGTACCAAATATCCCCTGGTCCCAGGTGGTGGCCGCTGAACTAGGCACGCAGTCCGCTTCTACCCCACGTCGCTAGGATGTACTTCGGTTCAAGTGAGGAACCGAGTCCATATTTCCTCCCTCGTTAAATTTAAATTTCTACATTAGGTTAAGCCTGAAGGGCAATGAAATCCAAACTAAATCGTTGGTATTTAAAGGTTATGTCATGTTATTTACATGAAGGAACTAAACCCCACTAATTTATGTTCTCATGATAATAAAAACAAAAGTAATATTCATTATAACATAATCATTATAAGAGAACAAAAACTAAAGAGAAAGAAAAAAAACCCATGTGCTCCCTGAAAAGAGAAAAGGAACCCATGTTATGATGTACAAAAAGCGAAAACAAATCTCACTACATATTGTGGATATAAATACCGTATTTTCGAGATGCACACCACGACCCTCCACGTTACATTTAAGTTTCTACGGCTGGAACAAGATACGGAAACTGTTTTAACACCAATCCTACGGAATCGATCACGCACGACACTAAATAACCCTTGAGAAAATTCACCACTCACCATTTCCAAGGTCGAACGTAAACACATTTATTGCACCTCCTACGCCATTACTCCATGGCTTCCATCAGCCTTCAACACGAGCCAACGCGGTGCACAGCCCTCAAGGCAAATCCAGGAAAAAAAGAACTAATCACTTTGTGACGTGGTTTATATATCGTGACACACACCCAGAATTCAGGGTTAACATCATCAGGAAAACCTAGTCGAACATTTTTGCAATAAAAATACGATATCCAGGACTATACGCAAAAAATAAATTAAGATTCAAACAGAGTAATATTTATCCTCCTAGGAGGCAACAGATCTGTCAAAATTAAGGACGAAAAATCCTAGTTTATCCTGACCATAGACAAAAAATTATTACAATGGTATCCCACAGAACACAACTTGAATGCATCTGTAACAGAATAAAAATGAATACCAATCAAGCCACAGATTAACACAGATTAAATACAGATTACAACACATTACCAAAAGGATAAAAAAAATATAACTAATCGACACTATTTAATTTACCTATTTTTACGATTCAACCTGAAAATATTAAAAACTTCTTGACAATCCATTTCCAACGAATAATTACTACCAAAACTAGTAAATACGTAAAGATGCCACTATGACCCCACAGATGGCGTTAGTAGTAACCTAAATATCAAAAAACCACAACGTTACAACGGCCGTGCCTGAATATCCGCTTGAGGAAGTACCGATCAGTAGACTATCTCGCTGGCAATATCTGCAAAAGAGTTCGCAACTATTTTGGAAGCGATGGAGTCGCGAATATCTTAACACGCTCCAGCAGCGAGCGAAATGGTTCACGTCCACGGCTAAGCTTAACGTGGGTGATTTAGTTCTCATCAAAACTGATAACGCGCCTCCTTGCAATTGGCCTATGGGTAGAATAGAATGCCTACATCCCGGCCCCGACGGCATTGTTCGTTGCGTAACGTTACGTACACAAAAGAGTAGGTTACAACGGCCTGTCAATAAGTTAAGCCCGTTACCTTATGTTAATTAAGCCTCATCTTAATTTTACCCATAACTATTATTTAATGTATGTATATAGTAGGGCTTAACTTTATTTTATCTTATTTTTATTTATTTTATTTATTCTTTAATTATATATAATTTGTTTTTTTTCCTCACTGGTGGGAAACCATCATTATGGTTTCGGTAGGGGGTGTGTTCCGTAAACCAAAGTGTATTCGAATCTGCAATTGGCAACATTGGGCCACTCCCACTCCACCGACCCCCGATTGGCCGCGCCGGCGATATGACGCCGCCGCAAGCACCAACCTTATTAAAAAAAAATCAGATGACTGTTCGTAACGGGCGTCTACGTGTCTGGTCTCCATATACCACCACATCTTGAGACTCCACGCCGTGCGTTGAAAGCCGCAAAGTTCGTGCAATCCACCGGTGGACAGTAGGTTGTGCCGTGCTCATCACTGTGCCTTCGGGGAACCTGGACTCTGGATAGCGGTAAGTGGTCCCTATTTTGTCCGTTGACGATTTGGGTGCACTTTTGGAACTGGACACACATCCAAAAAAGAGGAATCGTATTCCTCCCGGTCCTTCTAGCGAACACCCTCACTAGTATCGAAGCACACTTGCAGACTCCCCGCCGGAGCTGCAGTACACGTTCATCGAGCAAGCGCTGCGCGGCGGCGCCAGCGTGGCACTGCGCTGCGTGGCGGCCGCGTCGCCGCCGCCGCGCGTCTCCTGGCTGCTGGACGGGCGCCCGCTCGACCACTACCTGCCGCACCACAGGTGATGTGACTGTCGAGCTCAAACTCGCTGTAATTAACTGGGAGGCTTATTCTAGAAATATTTCACTTACGAGGGTTCAAAGTCCCCAATGTTTTTACTTTTTTTTGTTTTTACTTTAAGCGGTTTTGCAACCGCTTACCGAAGACAATTCAAATGCATTCTAACATTTAACCTTGTATACTAACAAAAATTATAATCCGGAATATGATCGGTGATCGCCCGTTCGGTGTACGATCAGGTATTCGATAAGCGAAGAAGCGTCGACGCAGGGCGAGGTGGTGTCGACGCTGAACGTGACGGCGGCGACGGCGGGCGACGGCGGCCGCTACACGTGTCGCGCGACCAACGCGCTGGGCAGCGTCGACCACTCCGCGCGCCTCAACATATACGGTAAGCACTATCTGCCGTCTGTTGCGATGTGACGTCATGGTGAGAAAACATATCTAGGAGCTCCAGTAGACTAGTGACACAAAGTCTGATGTTTTCCAGTTACTTATCTAGCAGTATATTACCAACACACACACACACTACACTAAATTAATGTAGTGCTTTCTAACAGTTATTTTATATAATAAAATTTAAAACTAAAAAATACATGTGAAATACGATATTATGCAGTAATGTAAACCTACCTAACCTAACCTAGTTGTCACAAAATGCTTAAAGTTTAAAACTGCTTGAAGAGAATGATGAACAAGCAAATACGAAACAAACAAGATATAGTTTTTATTAATATTGTACATTGAAGTGGTAGATGTAATTTGAAATCAGGCAGGCATGTATCATAATTCCAAGTTTCTGAATAGATCTTCTTATACTAGTGGTTCGCCCCGAAGTGAGGCCTCGCGGTAATATCCCATAATTCTGTTTTACCGATGGCAAATACAACGCCATCTATTAGCATTAAAAGTTAAATAATTTCGTTTCTTTATGATATTTATCTAATTTTAGTATTTGTTGTTCAAGTACAGGATATAACTGAATTTACAACCAATTTTCAGGTTATAATATGCAATAGTTTTTGACATATGGCTCAAATTAAATCTCCACTTTGAAAGCCCCCCATTTCGTCTATTTTAAGAGAAAAATTAAAAAAAAATATATTTTTGTACTCTGTTCAAAGTCGTCTTAAAAAAAATATATCGCAAGTGTATGCAACAAAAAAAATTTGTACTTCACACACGCTTCTGTGAGAGCCCCCCTGAAATAAAGCTTTTTATTTTTATTTATGCAATGTTCGGCTGAAGGCCATCAGATTACATATTATATTTAAATTTGAAGTAATTACGTTCAGTAATTCAGAAGTTATAAGGCTCTGACAGACAGTCGGACGGACGGACGGACGGACGGACGGACAAGTGCAAATTCACTCAAGTAGACTCAGAGAACTCGCTTCGCTCGTTGAATAATATATTATTAATTTATTCGGTTACATATAAAGTATGTTACGCGAACCTTTCATCGGCCGACAACGGGCACGCCACTAGTCTGCTTTAGCTCTGACCGTCGCAGCTCCGTGAAGCCCGACTTGTTGTCCGCTGCGGACAAATTGTGTAGTTATGTTCTTTTATCAGCACCGCTGCAGTGGGGGGCGTGGCTGTGCACAATCTGGACTATGAGCTAAACGAGCTCTGATTATAATTAATTTTTGTAATATCTTTAATAAAGTACCGCACATGCACGCATGTCTGCCAGTCTAAATTGGTGGATTTATTTGGAGGAAATATTAACAGAGATACAGAGGAACTTCTTTTCCTGAAGGGTTAAATTTAAAGAATTAAGTACACGATCGTTGCGAGCGCCGGCTTTGCGCGGCGAACCTCACGCGCGCTCGGTTGCAGGCCCCCCGTCCGTGCGGCCCCTGAGCGCGGTGCGCGCGGTGGCGGGCGAGAACCTCACGCTGCACTGCCCCTACGCTGGATATCCGATCAGGTCTATAGAGGTGCATTTGATAGGATCATTCCTATAACGATACACATTTTTATTACTTAACTAACAATTCTTCCTTTATTTGCATGACTGGCGGACCCTCGCGACTTCGTCCGCTTCTTCGATTTACAATCGACAGTTCCTAAATCCCCATCGCAAAGTTTTTGTATCGATTCACTCGAATCGATTTATAAATCACGGAGATATCGATAAACATAGGTAGAAAAATACAACACCTTCTCCTCTTTCTTCGAAAGTCAGTTAAAAAAGTAGCCTATTTATTTATTTATTCCCGGTAACATCAGATATCTACTAAACTCCCGTCAAAATCGCTCCAGCCGCATCCGAGAATAGCGGCAACAAACAAACAGACAGACAGACAAAATTTTTAAAAATAGATTTTTGTTATAATTACCATATTTACCTATTTCAGAAAAAGCTGTTATAGTAATATTACAAACGACACTTCAATTTTATTTATTTGTATAGATATAGATTTTATTGCACGTAAAGGTTAGGGCTCTGAAGTTCTAACAATTTTGAAATCAAAAAGTACATCACATTATGATGTCCAAGGATTAACACGTACATAGGCTACACTTTATCCCGGACAATTAAAGAATTAACGCGGGAATTGAAAAACTTTTATCCACGCGGATGTAATCGCGGGCCTCAGCTAGTACAGAATAATTTTGAATCGAAGAAAGACGCAAAATCATTTTTGAGACTTTTTTGACATTTTAAACAGCGGCTGTCAGCTTACAAAGCGAGTGCAGTATAATACCTATTTCAACGTCAGAGCGAACAGATGCCCGGGTAGTATCGATATCTTGATCCCAAACACGATCCCGTACAGCTGGAGAGGTACGTATCAGATCGACAAGTAAAGTGGATTTGAAGATAATATTGTTGTGACCGTGTTTGCGGGTGCCCAGCTCGGTGACGTGGCGGCGGCGTGGCGCGGCGGCGGCGCTGCCGGGCGACGGCCGCGTGTCGGCGAGGGGCGCCGCGCTGCGCCTGGCGCCCGCGCAGCCGCACGACGCGGGCCACTACGCCTGCAGTGTGGCCGCGCCCTCTGGACCCGCGGCCACTAGAGATGTCGAGATACAAGTCAGAAGTTAGTACACTAAAATAATGTCAAAGTGAATTTATTAATGGCAGTTATTCTCAGAAAACCATTCCGTTAAAGTTTTTATTTCTTTTTATTTTTTTTAATAAAAAAAAGTTTTTAAGAACCATAGAGACTAACGGAGATCTAAAAATCTTTAAGTCTTCGATAAATTCGAGGGCTTCTGGATGAAATCTCTTCCTTAGAAATAAGCTGTCCTTGTGCGTGTCCTTTAAATGTTTATGATTTATTGTTTTGTTCTCTGGTACTAAATAAATAACGCAAAATCAGAAGACTTATCATTATCATTGACAAATAATAAAAATAAAATAGGACCTAATTGGGCACCCTGAGCCATACCCGAAGCGATTTTAAAACAAGTTATAACCACCAGCCACAACTTTTGCCAACTGTTTGACAAAATATAGGAACTGAACCAGTTTGCTTGATGCTTTGTGTAACTTAGATATTAAAATAAAATAGTTTACCCAATCCAAGGCATTGCTTAAATCTATATTAAATTAGCGGCTTTTATTAAAGCTTACGCATACAAGATTGTTTACTAACAAAATGAGCCTCAGTTGCTACAAATAAAGGAATTATTATTATTAAAGACTAGCTTTTGTCCGTGACGTCGCTCACGTTAAGTTCAATTTTTCAAACCCCTATTTTACTACCTTGGGGGTTGTATTTTCAAAAATCCTTTCTTAACAAATACCTACGTCATAGTAGGAAGCAGCATGCCAAATTTTAGCCCAATCGATCCAGTAGTTTGAGCTGTGCGTTGCTAGATCAGTCAGTCAGTCAGTCAGTCAGTCAGTCACCTTTTCCTTTCATATATTTAAAAAGAAGATATTGGGGCATAGGCAAAAAAAATGTTCTTTGACATGAGTTTGGTGACATGAAGAGCTTAGTATAGTCTGTAGAACTTATTTTTTTATATATATTTTTGGTCGTTATGATAAACTTATTAATCTATCATCTCTTTTACAGATCCCCCGAAAATTTCTCCATTCATGTTCTCATCGGAACTGACCGAAGGTAGTTCCGTCCAAGTGTTGTGCGGAGTTTCCTCCGGAGACAAGCCCGTGTACTTCTCTTGGCTCAAGGACGGTGCTCCCCTTCCACCTAACTTACAGGTATTATTCTTAGAAATAGTTGGATCAAAATTTGTTTTGAGTGTTTTTTGTATCTTTTAACATAGTCTCTTGCACCAGATAGAAGAAAAGAGCCTGAACGAGTTCTCTCTGCTGATGTTCCCCGAGCTGAGCGCGCGGCACAGCGGCGCGTACACGTGCCGCGTCACCAACCACGCCGCCAGCGTCAACTACACCGCCGCGCTCAGCGTCAAAGGTCAGCCTGAAGCGGTCACGTGTCACTGTGCCTGCTGATGTTCCCCGAGCTGAGCGCGCGGCACAGCGGCGCGTACACGTGCCGCGTCACCAACCACGCCGCCAGCGTCAACTACACCGCCGCGCTCAGCGTCAAAGGTCAGCCTGAAGCTGTCACGTGTCACTGTGCCTGCTGATGTTCCCCGAGCTGAGCGCGCGGCACAGCGGCGCGTACACGTGCCGCGTCACCAACCACGCCGCCAGCGTCAACTACACCGCCGCGCTCAGCGTCAAAGGTCAGCCTGAAGCTGTCACGTGTCACTGTGCCTGCTGATGTTCCCCGAGCTGAGCGCGCGGCACAGCGGCGCGTACACGTGCCGCGTCACCAACCACGCCGCCAGCGTCAACTACACCGCCGCGCTCAGCGTCAAAGGTCAGCCTGAAGCTGTCACGTGTCACTGTGCCTGCTGATGTTCCCCGAGCTGAGCGCGCGGCACAGCGGCGCGTACACGTGCCGCGTCACCAACCACGCCGCCAGCGTCAACTACACCGCCGCGCTCAGCGTCAAAGGTCAGCCTGAAGCTGTCACGTGTCACTGTGCCTGCTGATGTTCCCCGAGCTGAGCGCGCGGCACAGCGGCGCGTACACGTGCCGCGTCACCAACCACGCCGCCAGCGTCAACTACACCGCCGCGCTCAGCGTCAAAGGTCAGCCTGAAGCTGTCACGTGTCACTGTGCCTGCTGATGTTCCCCGAGCTGAGCGCGCGGCACAGCGGCGCGTACACGTGCCGCGTCACCAACCACGCCGCCAGCGTCAACTACACCGCCGCGCTCAGCGTCAAAGGTCAGCCTGAAGCTGTCACGTGTCACTGTGCCTGCTGATGTTCCCCGAGCTGAGCGCGCGGCACAGCGGCGCGTACACGTGCCGCGTCACCAACCACGCCGCCAGCGTCAACTACACCGCCGCGCTCAGCGTCAAAGGTCAGCCTGAAGCTGTCACGTGTCACTGTGCCTGCTGATGTTCCCCGAGCTGAGCGCGCGGCACAGCGGCGCGTACACGTGCCGCGTCACCAACCACGCCGCCAGCGTCAACTACACCGCCGCGCTCAGCGTCAAAGGTCAGCCTGAAGCGGTCACGTGTCACTGTGCCTGCTGATGTTCCCCGAGCTGAGCGCGCGGCACAGCGGCGCGTACACGTGCCGCGTCACCAACCACGCCGCCAGCGTCAACTACACCGCCGCGCTCAGCGTCAAAGGTCAGCCTGAAGCTGTCACGTGTCACTGTGCCTGCTGATGTTCCCCGAGCTGAGCGCGCGGCACAGCGGCGCGTACACGTGCCGCGTCACCAACCACGCCGCCAGCGTCAACTACACCGCCGCGCTCAGCGTCAAAGGTCAGCCTGAAGCTGTCACGTGTCACTGTGCCTGCTGATGTTCCCCGAGCTGAGCGCGCGGCACAGCGGCGCGTACACGTGCCGCGTCACCAACCACGCCGCCAGCGTCAACTACACCGCCGCGCTCAGCGTCAAAGGTCAGCCTGAAGCGGTCACGTGTCACTGTGCCTGCTGATGTTCCCCGAGCTGAGCGCGCGGCACAGCGGCGCGTACACGTGCCGCGTCACCAACCACGCCGCCAGCGTCAACTACACCGCCGCGCTCAGCGTCAAAGGTCAGCCTGAAGCTGTCACGTGTCACTGTGCCTGCTGATGTTCCCCGAGCTGAGCGCGCGGCACAGCGGCGCGTACACGTGCCGCGTCACCAACCACGCCGCCAGCGTCAACTACACCGCCGCGCTCAGCGTCAAAGGTCAGCCTGAAGCGGTCACGTGTCACTGTGCCTGCTGATGTTCCCCGAGCTGAGCGCGCGGCACAGCGGCGCGTACACGTGCCGCGTCACCAACCACGCCGCCAGCGTCAACTACACCGCCGCGCTCAGCGTCAAAGGTCAGCCTGAAGCTGTCACGTGTCACTGTGCCTGCTGATGTTCCCCGAGCTGAGCGCGCGGCACAGCGGCGCGTACACGTGCCGCGTCACCAACCACGCCGCCAGCGTCAACTACACCGCCGCGCTCAGCGTCAAAGGTCAGCCTGAAGCTGTCACGTGTCACTGTGCCTGCTGATGTTCCCCGAGCTGAGCGCGCGGCACAGCGGCGCGTACACGTGCCGCGTCACCAACCACGCCGCCAGCGTCAACTACACCGCCGCGCTCAGCGTCAAAGGTCAGCCTGAAGCGGTCACGTGTCACTGTGCCTGCTGATGTTCCCCGAGCTGAGCGCGCGGCACAGCGGCGCGTACACGTGCCGCGTCACCAACCACGCCGCCAGCGTCAACTACACCGCCGCGCTCAGCGTCAAAGGTCAGCCTGAAGCTGTCACGTGTCACTGTGCCTGCTGATGTTCCCCGAGCTGAGCGCGCGGCACAGCGGCGCGTACACGTGCCGCGTCACCAACCACGCCGCCAGCGTCAACTACACCGCCGCGCTCAGCGTCAAAGGTCAGCCTGAAGCTGTCACAATCGTTTAAAAGACGAGGCGTTGTCGTTTGATATCTCGTAAAATCTAGACGCTGAAAAGAAGTCTAGTTTTTGATACTTGCCTGATAAATTTTTGGTAAAAGACTTGGTCAATTTCATTATTTATAATTTTGAAGAGAAGCAGACATCCAACGTCGGTGTTTGAGTGATGTACAAAAATAACTTAATATTTGTTTACGATAACGCAGTCGCACCGTCGTGGATAACGGAGCCACTAGATGCGGCCGTGCTGCTGGGAGCGCCGCTACTGCTGCAGTGCGCGGCCGCGGGCTTCCCCACGCCCGTCGTCACGTGGCACAGGAAGATGGGTAAGCGTCGAAGTGATGCTTCACATTGTTCCTAGAAATAGGATGCGTTCCCCCCGAAGTCGAGACCAGTGGAGAAATGCAGCAACGTGCGTGTCATATTGCTAAAAATTGTTTCAGCATAGGGCACACACTACTAAATATTTACGAGTAGACCGCAGAAGAAGCACAGCTCGAGGAGTGAAACGGTGCCGCCGCTTTTAGCTCAATTGTTCTCTATGATAGAGGTGTTGTTTTAACATTGATTCAAAAATAAATAGGAGGAGGCATCAGCGGGATGGAAAATTCTGACCGCTGGGAGGTGACGGGTTCAGAGTGGGGCGCGGACGGCGCGGGCGAGGCGCGCGCCGCCCAGGGTCGCGCCGCGCTGAGCGCGCCGGCCGCTGCGCGCGCGCACCAGGGCCTGTACCGCTGCAGCGCGGACAACGGCGTCGGCGCGCCGCTCGTCAAGCACGTCAACGTCACCGTGCACGGTGAGCGCCGCCCTCCGGCACCCCGCCGCACGTGTCGTCGCGTCCCTGTACCGAACCGTCCGTCCGCAGAGCCGGCGCACTTCGGGCCCGCGGGCGAGGCGCCGCGCAACGTGTCGTCGGTGCGCGGCCGCAGCGTGCTGCTGTCGTGCCTGGCGCTCGGCGACCCGCCGCTCACCGTGCACTGGACGCACCGCGGCCACAAGCTCGACCTCGACTCCTACAGGTGCTTCTTCCGCTGGCAACGGTCAAAGCTAGCCGTACTTTGTTCACTGCGGCTCCGAACGGAGTACTGGAGGCTGCGGACTTTCACATTCTCTGCGACGCGGTCGTATCGCGTACACGATCACCGCTCGGTATACGTAGCGTTCACTCGTGCAGCTACGTCTCGAACGTTTCTAGCTTCTCACACGTCGCACGCGTCCAGGCCTCGACTCCATATTATACCTAATAACATACAGGCATAGCTATATCTTCTACAAACACAGATTCGACTCATAATAATCAAGTTTAGCTACCTCGTTCGAGGCCGAGGTTAACGACGAAAATGATTTCAGATGGACGATCTCGGAGGAGCGGCGCGCGTCGGGCGTGCGCTCGGCGCTGCAGCTGCGCAGCGCGGAGCGGCGCGACGCGGGCGAGTACCGCTGCCACGCGCGCAACGCGCACGGCCGCGCCGACGCGCTCATCCTGCTGACCGTCGAAGGTGCGGCGCGGGCTACCGTCTTTTGCGATGTCGTGCGACTCCTAAACCGTATCGTGCTCTATCAAGATCGAATCTGGCAGGAAATCAAAGACGTTGCGATACCCCGCCGGCCGGGCGTTTTTGATTCACGCTTACCTATGAACGTACTCTCGGCATAGTGTGTGATACGTGTGGGTGTGCTGTGCGCAGAGGCCCCGGCGGCGCCGCGCGCGCTGCGGCTGGCGGGCGCGGGTGCGCGCTCTGTGCACGTGGAGTGGCGCGCGCGGCGCGACGCGGGCGCGCACTACGCCGCGCAGTGCACGCCGCTGCACGCGCTGCCCGCAGTCGAGCGCGCGGCCACGCACACCAACCTCACCGTGGAGCTCGACGACGACGATGAGTATGCCGGTTCTTACAGTATTTTAAATATGGCTTCGCTTAAGTTAATTATAATGTCTTCGAAGGATTGTTCAGAATTTTAGTTAAATGAAATGAAATTTAATGAAATGAGGTCATTAGTTAAGTACGATGTTTTTTTTTATCAATGACAATGATCCATCTTTTGTTAGTAAATATACGTCTTTCCAAATATATAAATAAGAAAATTAAACTAAATTAAAAAGACATCTTTGTTCCAATAGCAATTAATATTTATTTATTTATTTATTTATTTATTTATTTATTTTGTCTTCCAAGATTCGATGGTCAACGTAATCAAAGGCTTTTGTAAGATCCATGAAGACTGCACATACATGTCTTTTATCCACATTAGTCATTTTTTTTTCTATCTCTGTATACCTATCGATCTGATGTGTGAATCCGTAAAATATGCGGTCGCCAGACTATAGGCCGTATAATTTGGGACCTCAGTGGTAGTACCGCGAGTTCTAGCCTGGCTCCTGGCCTGGCCCGCGCGGGCCCAGGGCTCGCGGTGCCAGTTCCTCGACAGAGGGTTCGGTCGGCAGGCCCGACGAGCGCGGCGACAGCGTGCTGCGCGCGCGGCTGGGCGGCCTGCGGCCCGCGGCCGCCTACTCGCTGCGGCTGCTGGCCGCCAACCACGTGGGGCAGTCGCCGCCGTCCGACGCGCTGCTCTTCACCACGCTGGAGGAAGGTGAGCGCGGCGCTAGAGCCCGAGATCCGTTCCTAGAAAACATTGCTCTAATACGGTCGTGTTGCGCAGCGCCGACGGGCCGCCCGCAGAACGTGCGCGTCCGCGCCGTCTCCTCGGAGGAGCTGCTCGTGTCTTGGTCGGTGAGTGCGACTGCATATTTAGGTATCCTCTGAACGTCATGTAACGACATATTTGACAAATCTGAGTACAGACATGGAACTACTTTCGCTAACGCACGTAGCACTACATTGTTTTATAATACGCATCGTAGTCGCCGCCGCAGGACAGCTGGAACGGCGAGCTGCTGGGCTACGCGGTGTCGTGGCGCGAGCTGGCGCGCGGCGCGGGGGGCGCGGGCGCGGGCGCGGACGGGCCTCGCGAGGACGCGGCGCCGGGCGGCACGGCCGTGGCGCGCGGCTGGAGCAGCGCCGAGCTGACGCTGGGCGGCCTGCGCCCCTTCGCGCGCTACGCGCTCACGGCGCGCGCCTTCAACCGCGCGGGCGCCGGCCCGCCCTCCGCCGCCGCGCACGCCACCACCGCCGACGGAGGTACGCAGTCGACGAGTTCACGCCTCGACGACGAAGTTGCCTATTGGAGCCGTTTCTAAAAACATAATCCGTCTATGGACGTATCGTTGGCTCGATACGAATGGATATGATCCCACTCGTGTTCGCCGTGCAGTGCCCGAGGAGCCCCCGAGCTCGGTGTCCTGCGAGGCGGTGTCGGCGCGGTCGCTGCGCGTGCGCTGGCTGCCGACGGCCGCGCGGCGCGCGCTGCCCGTGCGCGGCTACGACCTGCTGTACGCGCCCGTGCACTCCGCCCGCGGTCAGTGCGCGACCTCCGCTCGCCATCCGCCGTCGCACTGCGGCGTGACGCTCTACCTCTGTCGTCGTGTGCAGAGTGGAGCGGAGCGGCGGACGCGGAGGAGGCGCGCGCGGCGCCGGGCGGCGAGGCGCTGCTGGGCGGGCTGCGCGCGGCCACCGAGTACGCGGTGAGAGTGCGCGCGCGCACCGAGCGCGGCGCCGGGCCCGCGTCGCCGCCGCAGCCGTGCCGCACGCGGGACGACGGTGAGCGCGCCCGCCTCCGCCCGCCGCAGGGCCAGTAACGCGCGCTAACGCCGACTTCCCCCGCAGTGCCGAGTGCGCCGGAGCGGGTGCGCGCGCTGGCGGCGGGGCCGGACGCGGTGCGCGTGTCGTGGACGGCGCCGGCGGAGCGCGGCGGCCGCCTCACGCACTACGCGCTGTACACGCGGGAGCTCGGCAAGTACGCGCGCCGCCCTCGCCGCGACCGCGGTCCTCCCGCGTGGCACTAACGGTCTGTTGTCGAAGGGCGGGCGGCGAGTGGTCGCAGCGCGTGGAGGCGCGCGCGGGCGAGGACGAGGCGTGGCACGAGGTGCGCGGGCTGCGCGAGCGCGCCGTGTACGAGTTCTGGGTGCGCGCCGCCACCGCGGCCGGCCCGGGCGCGCCCAGCCGCGCCGTCAGCGCCGCGCCGCAGCCGCTCGGTGAGTCGATCTGGCCGTTTGTATATCGTGCATAATAAAAAATTAGTAGTCTGTGACCTGATTCCGTCGGAGATTTCGGACAACGCGGAGATTTTGATTGACTAGTTTTTTAAATATTTCTTATTGTTGAGAAAAATCCTAACGTAATGAATTATTATAAGACTTTTCTAAAACCGACTAGTAGCGTAAACTACAAAGTATAAAAATAATTTTAGTTTGTGCACGTTTGTTGAAGTCGGGTGGGCTTAAAAAGAAACGATAAAACCGGTACGCGATGCTCACCCGACTTTGACAAACATGTGTCTCGTGTGCCATAAGAAGGTGAGCGTCGCGCATCGGTTTCATCGTTATAAATATAAAGTCGTCCAGTGTTATGCTAAGAAGTAAGTCGTAAGGGCTCCCCGCCACTGTGCAGCGGCCGCTCGCATCTCGTCGCTGGGGCGCGAGGTGCGCGCGGCGCTGGGTGCGCGCGTCACGCTGCGCTGCGCCGCGCTGGGCGCGCCGCCCGTGGCACGCCGCTGGGCGCCGCTGCCGCGCGCGCACTCCGTCACGGACACCGGCGACCTCGTCATACATAGTGAGTCCATTTTCCTTTCGGATTTTCTCACTCACGCTCGCTCTCTTTGCAACAGTATAAAAGATTATTGTATCAATATATTGTAACCGCATCGTAGCCACGTATGCTTCTCGTAGTTCAATTGTAGACATTAAAATAACCTTGTGTAATTGTTAACTGGCAAACCCGCATTTGCACTTTTGCTCATACGCAAAATAAGTAAAAATAAAATAAATACCATACATTCCATACATCAAATACAATTCTATACATAAAAATACAATTGGGCCGAAGATATTTTGGACAGCCCTAGCACAGGCTACGGTCTAAATGGGCTGCCAATTGCAATCACCAATCACAAGTTTTAGTCTAATGCTTTGGTCTATAAATTATGGTGTAAATTGTGTTCACTTAAATAAATAAATAACTTCTTCGTCTAACGTCTAGAGATGATCTATTAGAATTTTTTTGCGGAAACCTGCTTCAAGTTTCCGCGGTCGGTTCTCCTGTAAAGTTTACTGACAATTACGGTACTCGTTCGTCCGTAGAATTTATGTTCCCTATCGAGGAATAAAACTGCACAAGCTAAACTGTCAAACTCTACTAACACGAACCTGCCAAACTCGAAATGATTGATTCCAAATATTACGTGCTTCGGTCCTCGCGCCGCCAGAGGTGGAGCAGTCGGCGGCCAACTACACGTGCTCGGCGCGCAACGCGGCCGGCGGTGACGCCGTCACGTACGCGCTGCGCGTGCTGCGCGCGCCCGCGCCGCCCGCGCTGCGCCTGGCGCGCGCCGAGCGCCACGCGCTGCACCTCGCCTGGGAGCCGCCGAGCGACGGCGGCGCGCCGCTCCTCGGTGGGTGCGACGGCGGGGCGACGCCCGAGTCGCCTCCGCTCGTGCCTCAGCAGATATCCCATCGGTGCAGGCTACACGCTGCTGTGGTGGGCGGGCGCGGAGGCGGGCGCGGAGGCGGCGGCGCGGCGCTGGCGGTGCGGCGCGGCGGCGCGCGGCGCGGCTCTGCGCGGGCTGGCGTGCGGCGCGCCGTACCACGTGGCGCTGCGCGCGCACAACGCCGTGGGCGCGTCGCCGCCGTCCAGCGCGCTCGCGCTGCGTACCCGGGGTGACAGTCAGTATCCAGGATACGTTTTTCGGGATTCGTGTAAATCATACTGTGCTAACTTAATACATTTTTTTATTTATTTATTTATGGACGACCAACAGGTTCCAATAAATTAAAATTAAAAACTAAAAAATACATGTTAAATAAGTTATATGCAGTAATGTATTCAATTTATTCTTTTTTTCCCTGTATTTCTTTTTATTTTTTCTTCTCCCAGTTGAGTGATTTTATTCGTTTTCATATGTAAATTCTATCTGTGAAAGCTGTAAGTTTTCTTGTAAAATAAAATAAAATAAAATGTAAACCTACATTCCGGTTGCCATAACATACTTAAAGTTTAAAACTACTCAAAAAGAATGATGAGCAAGCAAATACGATACAAATATATATTTATACATTCACAGATTGCGTACAGCTCGTAGAAAGATAGAAACTGAAACTGTATTATAGCACAAATGGCCAGATTTTTTTTGAAATCAAAGACACGTGAATAGTCATTCCTCACTTGCGCCAAGTAGATTTTAATTTCGGTTGGTGCGCGCAGAGGCCGCGGCGCCGGCGGGCAAGGAGTGCATCTGGGCGAACAGCAGCGCGCTGCGCGTGGCGCTGCTGGCGTGGGGCGGGCGCTGCGCCGTGGCGCGCTTCACGCTGGCGCTGCGGCGCGCGGGCGGCGCCTGGGCCGAGCTGCGCGGCGACGGCGACGCCGCGGAGGCGGCCGGCCTGCAG
Organism: Hipparchia sbordonii; assembly: GCA_038048805.1. Lineage (NCBI taxonomy): Eukaryota > Metazoa > Arthropoda > Insecta > Lepidoptera > Nymphalidae > Hipparchia > Hipparchia sbordonii. The sequence continues at coordinate 17,376,302 of CM076098.1, forward strand.
CCCGGCACGTGGTACGAGCTCCGCGTGCTGGCGCACTCGCCGGCCGGCGACACGGCCGCGCTGTACCGCGCCGCCACGCTCACCCACAACGGAGGTCAGAGATTTTCTAATATTTTGTACAATTTAGTCAGCTGTCTCGTGGCGCAGTGTATCTCGAATTCAGTGAAAACGCACATTTTGTCACAACCTGAAGAACAGTCACAGTAATCACCGCACTCACTCTGCTGTCGCACGGCGATACCTCAGCGTGGCGATACTGTAAATGAACTATCTACCCTACGAAAATCTCTACCATAATATATAATTCCTTTCTATTTTTAAATTATTTCTTTATATCGGTTCAAATCTTTCCAATAAAATGTGTCCCGACTCCCGACTGTTTAAGTAAGACTTGTTATTTCCCTTTCAGTTTTTATTGAAAATTAAATTTTTACGCAGTCAGGTTTTTGATTATTTAATATTTTTATTTAACCGTGGTGATGTTCAACAAGACTTTTTTATAGAGGTGTAATCCACTGAGACTTTTTGTAGTCGTTAGTTCCACTCTCATAAAGTTTTTTGGTAGTAATATAAGGAGTTGGTTATAATTTATACTGCATGAAGTCACCACGGAGTGGCGACAGACTCTAACGGAGCAGTATGTATATTGTAACCGCATCATAGCCTCATATGCTTCTCATAGTTCAATTATTTGCCCTATGTATACATATATTTACTCTTTGGTTCAATTGTAGACATTAAATTAACCTTGTGTAATTGTTAACTGGCAAACCCGCATTTGCACTTTTGCTTATACGCAAAATAAGTAAAAATAAAATAAATACCATACATTCCATACATCAAATACAATTCTATACATAAAAATACAATTGGGCCGAAGATATTTTGGACAGCCCTAGCACAGGCTACGGTTTGCCTGTAATTGGGTGCACATCTGAAATGTTTCTATAGATGTAGTTTAATTTTATGTAATTGTTATGTGATTTCCTGTTGGCAAACCAATAAATAAAATAAAATAAATTAGAGAAACTAGTTTGATATAAGTGTATGACGCCTGAAGCAGACAAAACCATAATAGCAATGTTAATAGCCATCACTAGCTTCATCCTATCTCGGCGTTCAATAGTTTGTTAATAGTTATACTAAGTGCAGATACCACGGAGTGGTGACTGGGTGTGATTTTATAATAAAAGTCTTTATTTGGAGCATTAATAGCACTTACAACAAATATTAGTAGCTTTATTTAGAGAAAGGTACATTCTTGTGATTCAGATCGCATCGGCGAGCCGATCGAGTTGCCGCTCGAGGTGCGCATGAGCGCGGCGGACGGCGCGGACGGTGTGGCGGCGCGCGCCGCGGCGTGGTGGCGGGGCGGCGCGGGCGCGGCGGCCGCGCTGCTCGCCGCGGCGCTCGCGCTGCTGCTGGCCGCCGTCGCGCTGCTCGTGCGCCGCGCGCGCCGCGACGCCCCCGCGCGCGCCGCGCACCCGCAGCCCCTCTACGTCGCGCAACCCGCGCACGCCAACGGGAAGACGATCACTCCGCCTGACGGTGAGAGCGGCTCGTTATCAGATTACTCCTCTGCATTGTGTCGTTTGTAGCGAAACAAAACTTGGCACTGACGTGATGTACCAGTGTAATAGAAAACAGAATATTTCACCTATCGTGCCATTAGCGCTCAAATAGTGATTATAGTCTTTGATATCGCTCTTATTCGAGTGATGATTATTTTGGCGAAGAATGTTACTCATCCGTGTGCCGCCGGCGCAGGCTCGCTGCACGAGATCAGCCCCTACGCCACGTTCAGTATGTCGAGCGCGAGCGCGGGCGGCGGCGCGGCCTGCGGCGCGGGCGGCGGCGCGGCCTGCGGCGCGGGCGGCGGCGCGCGCTCGTGCTCGCTGCACCTGCGCTCGTTCGCGCGCGAGCCGCACGAGCTCGCCGCGCCGCCGCCGCGTCCTCACCTGCTCGCGCACCCCAACGGTGAGCTGTCTTTTTAGCTCAATTTCACCTTTTACCTAAATTAAACAAATTTTGAAACTGTAAACCTAGTATCGACACGTCAATGCTGCCTGTAGTTTGTATTCTGTACCCTCAGTCTGTACCTATATAGGAACTTGAGATTTTTTGCATGCAGGTGTTTTACACTCATTTAATCGTAGCCTCATTAGCGCAACGGCCACGGCACGAATTGAAAACCGAAAGGTTGTCGGTGCAAATTTTACTCGTTGCATTACTGTTCACTCCTAACACGAGAGTTGTAATCTTAGTTTGGCGAGCAAAGCGGAACGCTATACGGTCTTGTATAACGTCGCTAATATATTTAGAAAAATTAGTAAGATTATTTTATTCTCTGTCGTATGGCCCCGGTGCGCGCATCGGTACGCGTCGCAGACTACGGCAGCGCGCGCGACAGCGACTCGGAATCGAGCGGGTCGCCGTGCGCCGCGTGCGCCGCGGAGCTGTACCGCGTGCCCGCCGCGCGCCTCTCCGGTACGCACCCTGTCGCACCACGCTCGCACTCGTTATCGATGTCGTTCGGTGCTCACTGCACGCCCCGTGTCGCAGAGACGCTGCCGGCGGGCGCGGCGGGCGCGGCGGGGGCGGCGGGCGCGGGCGGCGCGGAGTCGAGCGCGGAGGACGGCTCGTACGTACGCCGCGACCCGCCGCGAGCGCGCGCGCGCCGCCGCGACCACCGCAGCGCGCATCCCACCGTCAGGTAATTGCCGACCGACATCGCGGCCGCAGGCGCCGCTCGCTCCCTTCGCGAGGACGACTGACGAGGCATCCGACTGCCGACTGAAGCCGCAATACTAAATAGCCGACTGACGCACGTCTACCGTTAACTTGAAAAGTTCCACTTGAACTGAATTTTTCATTAAGTAATACCTATTGTATGTGTAATGATAAAATCATGCATAAAACCTAGATACCCAATTCTTATAATTTATAATGTAATCATAATAACCAGACTTTAAAACGAAATGCAAATTAAGAACAGTAAGGTCTAATTTTATTATTTAGATCCCGAAGCTCCATGAAGAAGACTTAAAAATAAACGTACTCGCAGCTTCGCTAATTTCGGCGTCAGAGCGAGGACTTCAATACTGCAATGATATATTATAAAAATTGATATTTTTCTGTTTCCTGAAGCCATCGGTTCTAAGTCGGAGAGTGCGCTAGTGAGTTCATGCTCCGTAGCTACACCCCGCCGTAGAGCGTAGACCGTAGCCAGCCTCCCGCAGCGCCTCCCGTACGCCTCCCGCAGCGCCTCCCGCAACGCCTCCCGCAGCGCCTCCCGCAGCACCTCCCGCATGGCTTCCGAGCTTCTGACCGCCGCCATTTCAAATGTAGCTCGAGTCGTAGAAGGCCATCGCGAACAAGCAGAGACCGTCTACACGTCAGGACATTGTTGCACGCTCACTTGGCGTTGTGTCACCGCTCGAGCGCCGGGCGGGCTATGTAATTCCTTCGGTTTTGTTGTATCGTCGGTGCGCTCCCGATTACAATTTTATAACCGTATAAAAACTCCTGTGACGGATACCGGATTCTTTCCTCAAATATTAAACGGTGTCTAAAGGTTTCAAAGTGATGAGATTTCTAGTAGATTTACTACTTAGATGGATCTTAATTAATCGTGTCGGGAAATTGTTGAATGCCGTAAATTTTATTAACGATCGGATTTAATGTCATTTTCCGATCGCTTTGTGCCAATTTTTACAGGATTAATTATGCGCACTGACCCCGTAGAGACGATCAAAGCGACGAGCCCGCAGACACGCTCCCGCCGCATGAAGCCGCTAGTTCCGTAGACGGAGTTAGACGCAGGCAGGCGCGGGCGGGCCTGGACCGATTGTGATAGCGCTCTCACTGTTGCAGGTATTTCTCCGCGCGGGCGGGGGCGGGGGCGGGGGCGGGGGCGGGGCGCGCCGCTCCGTCAACTCGTTGAGTGGACTCAGTGATACGTGTAAAAAAGTGTACATAAACTTGTTTTGCCCGTTTTTAAGCAATCCTCGAGTGTTTCCATTGCGACTGAATATAATATTATAATAAACAAGTGATGTTTTCCATTGTTGTTTTATTACAATAAAATTACTGGTGTTTCCCCTATTAAGTTTATTGGTTTTTTATTTATACGTTTGTTGTTGTATCGCTCGAGACGATCGATGTACTACATACATACATGCCTACAATCTGCTCTAGGTGCATAGTTCAACTCCCTAAATAAATAGTCATCTCTCGTATGACAAGCGACATATTACGGTCAGTTTGTATCTCGGAGAAGCCTCAACCGGGCGAGTGGTTTGCAAAAACCCAAAAGCGGTCAAGATTGCAAAATGAGATATCTCAGATGAACGGTAGTAAGTCGATATCCAAAAACAAAAGTTCCGTTTTAACCAAAACCATTTATTTAAATTCCAAGATGATGGTCGGAAGCTAAACGAAGCAATTCGATAAAGTCAATATTTAAGCATTTTACGGCTTTACGAGCGTCGGGGAGCCTTTCTCGCTGCTGCCTGCTGCGTTCCCGCACACTCGTAGACCCGAAGACCCGTAGATCATCGACATATTATTGTTATCTTCGAAACGGTATTAGACGGTAGATATATGTACACGTTCAAAAGACAGATTGACGGAACCCGATAAAATCATAGCATCAGAAAGATCTTTTGAAAAAAAATCTGCTGCGCTGTCAACCAGAATAGATTTATAGTTATCGTGAAAAAATTTGTTTATGTCAGGACAATACCCGGATCGTGTGTGATCGTGTGTGAAAAAATACTTTTTTTAAAAAATGACTTCAAACGCCACTGCAAAGTATAAAATATTTCATTCAATTATTGTATAATATTCCTTTTTTTTTCTATGTATATTTTACTTTTTGTGTTTCGTCTAATTAGTGTAAGTGGCACTGCCGTGCTAATTGGACAATAAATAAATAATAATCGCAGTCCATACACAACATCTGCATAATTTAATCTGGAAAGGACCAACGCTTCCACCGACTGGATGCGCAGTTCTTGGAAAGATATTTACGAGAACTGTAAAGTATCTTCAGTCGGCAGAAGCAGTTGCGAACCTTCTCAGCTTCTCAGGTGTTCGTAGCGCAGATCCAAATTACGTGCCTGGAAGACTCTTTCCGAGGCATTTCCGCTTATGTTTACGGTAACACTTTGAACATCAACTTTCGCCAGCTGCTGCTTGGTACCAAACAGAAGATACTTAGGTTTAACCGAGTTAATGACGAGATGTTAAAATCAGACAATTTGGCTATGCGTTTAAGCTATGGATGCGAAGATTATTAAAGTCGTAACGCATTTTGGGTTACGTTTTTAGCAGTCTATGTCTGTATCTGTTTACTTATGTTGTACCGTAGCGTATGCCAATCCATCCTTAGATCAGATTAATGGATTCGATTCTTGGTCCATCGTTGAGCATACCTGTTTACCCGCCGGTGATCGTTCGAGAGCGGGCTTAGCGCGTCGCAGCCGTATCATACGACGTGTAATCGATGGCGCGGCTTATCTCGAGACGAGTCGGATGCAGGTGCATTAATTATACAGGCGCCCGTGAGTAATCTCTTACGATTAATTAGCGTAATCGCGAGATACACGCTAATGAATTGCGCACCGACTCGTGATCGATAACACAACATAATAATACGATATTAATTATATCCTACTATATTGTATTCGATCGGCGCAGACGAAATCTATCAATCGAAATTACAAAATTGTAGGTTATAAGATTAAAGTATCTAACATAGGTTACGTGAGTGAGTAAGAGAGTTTGAAATAAAAGGAAACCAATTTCTTTAGACCAATAAAAATATTGTTCTTAGATCTTCAATGATGAAATTGCTGGTTTTATGGAAATATTAGGTACAATTTTACTATTATTTCATGTAATATTTGGCAATATTAATTACTACTACTTAGTACCTACTTGCTTACTTTTTTTACGGGAACAGTGCGACGTTATGTATTAGTCCATACTTGGTACCTATAATATGAATTCCACTGTTTTAGGTGGGTAGTATCCAACAGCATCAGGATTGAGGAACTGGAGTTCAATGGTCTATTTGTATTTATTGGTTATGGCCAAGACCCATGAGGCTCTTATATGTATGGGTCATATGTATTGTATGCACTATGCATATAGGTATTAAAATCATTAATTCTTATGCGAATGAGTTGCTGCTGCCGCGAGGAGTTCCGTCCTCTATCTCCGATACTGTTCATCAAACCACCATCAAAACTGGCCAAAATATATTTGATTGTAAACACTTTCAAATAAAAAAAATTATCTATTTTTATTTATTATATAATATTTAGATTTGACGAAGTATTGGAGCAAAATCAACAAAAAGTTTCATCCCCTATCCCGGATAAAACTTATTGTTTATCGAGATAAAAAGTATTTTATATATTGACCCGAAGCATGAGCTATACAAAATTTCATTCAAATCGGTTCAGTAGTTTTTAGAGATGCGCGTACAGACAGACAGACAAAAAGTTCAAAAAAATTTGTTTTGGGTTCAGTGTCGATGATAAAACATCCTCCGATTCAAATTTTCAGAATATAATATTTAATGTACGGAATTCGTCCCGTGACAGTTCTATTATAAGTATGGATTTTATAAATTAATCTTAGAATATAGTACCCAACAAAAGGAGTGGCAATAATCTAGAAATCAAATGTACGAGTTCCGGGCGCATGCGTCATGCGCGCTGCACAGCGTCGCAGGGTGCCCCTTCAGGACTCGGAGTCTGTCCCCGCCAGTGGCAGCACAGCGAGTGTTCCGGCTGCGCTGCGCAATCGCACACCAAGAAGACTTTATCGAATATTCTATCTAACTCAACTGAGGCCATACGCTTGCCAACGAATTACCGAAGTAGATATCACAAACAATAGCAATTGGAACGATACCAAAGCACTCACCAGATAATACAGCAAGAACATCTCGCAACACTATAACTATACTAAACTTTCATCTAATAAACAAACGCTCCATACGAGAGCTCGCATGACTACCCTATATTGTGATCGAATCCTCCGTTTTCTTACTGCCTCGTTTGCCTCCCCTCTTCGTCCCTGCCCTCATCGTCCCTCTCCCAGCACCACTTTGAGCGCGCTGATCGACCGTTAAGGTGAACCGATCCAGCAAAGATTATCCACATTGTTAGAGTTGCCATGTTAGATCAAAATTACCTATTTAAAATAATAATTATATTTAGGATCACGACGAACCTAAACACCCTATATCTGCTGTAAGTAGCCGAGGCGTGGGAGGAGGGTATCCCGCAGACAACTCGATGCTGCAGCGTCAGTACAAGCTAACCGTGCCATGTTTCGTAGCCGGTAGGTACTACAGGTAGATACTTAAAATTTAGTTTTTAAAAATTCCGCGGGAAACTATTGAACTTGGTATTTCCTTGCCTTTGTCAAAATCTCTGTCCAACGATTGTACGTATATATAAGCTATTTTCCTAACGCCAATAAAGGAGTTTCGTTTCAATTAATACTTAATACGACCGCGCAGGCCGCATTCCTTAATTATTTACGATCTGTCGGCGAGGTTACGTGCTGCGAGACGACACGCAGTAATTAACGTGTCGGCTAATGAAGCGCTGGGCGGGCGAGGGCGGGGCGGCGCCGCCCGCCCGGCAGCGCGCCGCCCGCCGCGCCCGGCGCCCTGCACAGCGCACGGCGGCTCCCGAGGCGACGGCTACTCGTCGCTGCCGCTCCAGATCTACGAAACCTTCCTAATGTAATGTCTATTGCTTTAATGTTATTGTAAATTAGCGGACGCCCGCGACTTCGTCTGCTAATCAATTCACAATCGACAGCTCCTAAATTCACACAGCTTAGATGGGCAAAACCTCTGCAGTATTTAGATTGAGGTGTTGGGTCCTGGAATTCAAGGATGTAGTCTCCACTTGCTACCTACAATAACTATTCATATAATCGACAATTCCTAAATCCCCACAGTTTAAGGGGACAGTACCCCTGCAGCATCAAGATTGATGAATTTAAACTCGAAGTTTTTATGGGAGCATCTCGCAAAGTTTTTGTATCGATTAAAAAAGATTCACGCATATCGGTTTAGAAATCACGGAGATAACGATTTACAGACGTAGAAAAACAAAACACCTTCTCCTCCTTTTTCGAAATTCGATCAAAAAAGTAGCCTATGTTACTCCCGATAAAATCAGCTATCTACCAATGAAAGTTTCGTCAAAATCGGTCCAGCCGTTCCCGAGATTAGTGGCAACAAATAAACAAACAGACAGACAAAAATTTTTAATAATAGTTTTTTTGTTTTGCTACCGTATTTTCTTACGTGTTTTAGTAAAAAGCTGTTATTTTGATATTACCTTGGATATAACAAACGGACACTTCAATTTTATTTATTTGTATTGTGAAGTGGGTTTATTTATCGGTTGGTCAGTTGCTCGATTCAACTACACACGATTAAACCTCAGGGCAATACTTATTCGATTAGGGCGTGATTGCTATCACAATCCCACAATCAAATTAAAAAATAAATAAATAAATACAACGACCTAGACGCGGGAGCCACATGAGTCTCTGGAAGAGACTGAATTAGTAACGGCTAACCTGCTGTATTTATACCAACGGCGCGCGGCGCCAGACGGACGCCTACGACGTCAACAAAGTCAAACTACCTTCAATACATTAAAGTTGTATTTCTTTACGAAATATTGAAATACGGGTAGTATTTCAATATTTCGTTAACAATATCGACCGTAAGAAAACGCAATAATTTTATTAGGTATACTGATCTAATAAAAAGACTGCACCCTCTCGTTCTCAAGTAACTTTTCCACGAAGAAAATCATGAGAATGATGCGCAGTTTGTGCTACACGTAGTCAGTAGAGTGCGGACTGAGGTTCGGCGTGCGCTTCCAGCGGCGGGCGATGCACGCGCAGTCGCAGTGCGTGGCGCTGCACGTGCGGCTGCTGCGCGGCGCGGGCTACATGCGCGCCGCCGCGCCGTCGCGCGCGCACGCCGCCTACCGCGCGCTGGTGCTGGCGCTGACCACCGCCTACCTGCTGCAGGAGTGCGCGCACGCGCTGCGCCAGCGCCACCGGCTGCGCGAGCTGGCGCGCGTCATGTTCCTGCTGCTGTGCCACGTCACGGCGTCCGCCAAGCAGCTCGCGTTCCTCGCGGACGCCGACCGCGTGGACGCGCTGGTGCGCAGCTTCGACGGCGCGGGCGGCGGCGACGCGCGCGCGGCTGCCGAGACGCGGGCGCTGGCGCGCGGCGCGCGGCGCCTGGTGGCGGGCTACGCGGGCTGCGCCGTGCTGACGTGCACGCTGTGGCTGCTGTTCCCACTGCTGCGGCGCGCGCGCGGGCTCCCCGTCGACTTCCCGTTCTGGACCGGCGTCAGCACCGAGCCGCTGCCCGTGTGAGCGCGACCCCCGGCCCGACCGACGTCTCGTCGCGAGAGCCGCGAGCGTTGGCCCGCAATACTTACTTAGTCGTGCACGTGGCCCGCCGGGGGTCTTAAAATATATAAATTATTATGTCGAGCATATTGTACTTGCCGTATATCTGGATGGCCTGTAGCCCCTCTTTAAGATGTATTTGTTATTTTTTAATTTTTTTAATGAAATGTTTAATAAATAATTTGAAGTCTAAAATATTGAAATACATCGTTCAGAAGGGCTGCAGCGTAATCGCTTTGTGAGTGCGAGCGGCGTGTGCGCGTGCGCAGGTTCGCGGCGGTGCTGCTGTACTCGTACGGCGTGACGACGCTGGTGGGCGTGGCCAACACCACCGTGGACGCGTTCCTGGCCACCATCCTGTACCAGTGCAAGACACAGCTGACCATACTGAGGTGCTCTAAGGACGTACCGATATCGAGCCGCTCGCTCGATAAATGAAATTATTTATTTTGGGAACCGTTTTATTGTTGTTGTATTACCGTTTTCAGAATGGATCTAGAGAGCCTCCCCGAGCGCGCGCGGGCGGCGGCGGCGGGCGCGGCGAGGGCGGGCGCGGCGCGGGCGGCGGCGGCGGGCGCGGCGCGGGCGGGGGCGGCGCGGGCGGGCGCGGCGGGCGCGGCGGCGGCGGGCGCGTCTAGCGGCGCGCGCTACGACGCCGCGCTCATGGAGCTGTTCGTGGCCGGCTACCGGCACTACCACCGCGTCACCGAGTGAGTCGCGCCGCCTGCCTCGCGGCGGACTACGAGAGGGCGGGGATGATTAGTGTTCCTATGTCCGCGCACAGACTTCTGCACTATATTATCATCTAAGTAGTTGTTTAATTCCGTTAAGAACATATCCTACCTCATCAATATTGTAAATAACGCAGTTGATTGTGCGCAGCTTCTTGAGAAGTTATTCTGAAAGTCCCCATGGATGCAAATCCTCGTAATTTTTCTACACACACCACCTTCACATACCTACTAATTTTCGTAAAAACTCGTATACTTATGCTCAGATCTGCCCTATCTTTTAATAAAATTTGTAAAAATAATAAAAATCTAGACCTTTTTTGCATCACTGCCACCACCATTCACAAAACACTGGCAAATTAACCTCGTTAAGAAACTCGTTGGTCACTTCTCGAATTTCTGTGAAAACTTGTAATTAGCTTTAATTTTTCTTCTGTATTTATTGGTTATTTTTTTCTAATAAGCTGTAAGTTTCTTTTTAAAATTAAATAAAATAAGAACAGCTGCCGTAACCGACATTCCAGAATATTATTATTGATAATAATTAAATAATAATTATTATCCTTCTTTGTAGGCTGAATATCCATTGGTACATGTCGTCCGAGTGATCGCTTTCTTCGGCGTCTGAACTCAGGCGTCCATCTCATTGAATGCTTTCGGACGTAATATGTAGCAGCAGTAGAAAACTCGAGTTTTTGCTTTAGACGTTGCGGGCGGTACGGGGCCGCGCGCGCCGCAACGTTGAGCTCTGTTAATGTATGAATCGATTTTCAGAACCGCTGCCTTATTACAAGATATATTTGGAACCTCAATACTGATTCAGTTCGGCATCGGCGGCTGGATCCTGTGCATGGCCGCCTACGAGCTCGTGAGCGTGGGTCGCACTTTCGTTTATCACGAAACCGAAGTCGCTTTAACGAAAGTGATTTTAAATGGAATATTTTCGTTTTGCAGCTCAACGTACTGAGCATCGAGTTCGCTTCGATGGTTCTCTTCATACTCTGTATCCTCATGGAGCTGTTTCTGTACTGCTACTCGGGGAACGAGCTCACCGTGGAGGTAACGCACGTGTCCTGCGACGCCGGAGCCGCCGCGCCCGTTCCCGGCGCCTGCTGAGGCCAACGGTCCAGCGCAGCTTGCCGGAGGTCCCCACGATACGATATGCGATATGATCCACTCTAAAACGCGTCTGCCGGCGACCTTCGGATACACGGCAGACGTGGCTCGCACACGGCCACTTTAGCTAATTTGCTAATGCAAAATTTTAGAAATACTTATCGAATTGAGTAACTTTGGCGATTCTACAGAATTCTTCTTTACGTATTATAGCTGTTATAACCTCATAAAGACGTCTGAAGTAACCTGTTCTCGCATTGTTATATTTAACTTGCGTTTCCGCCGGGCGCCGCCCGCGCAGAGCGACCGCATCGTGTTCTCGGTGTACGCCATGTCGTGGGAGCGCACGCCGCCGCGCTTCCGCCGCTGCCTGCTGCTGCTGATGGAGCGCGCGCGCCGCCCGCTGCGCCCCGTCGCCGGCCGCGTCGTGCCGCTCTCTCTCGACACATTCGTCAAGGTGCGTCGCCCGCCGCCACACGCCGCCCGCGCAGAGCGACCGCATCGTGTTCTCGGTGTACGCCATGTCGTGGGAGCGCACGCCGCCGCGCTTCCGCCGCTGCCTGCTGCTGCTGATGGAGCGCGCGCGCCGCCCGCTGCGCCCCGTCGCCGGCCGCGTCGTGCCGCTCTCTCTCGACACATTCGTCAAGGTGCGTCGCCCGCCGCCACACGCCGCCCGCGCAGAGCGACCGCATCGTGTTCTCGGTGTACGCCATGTCGTGGGAGCGCACGCCGCCGCGCTTCCGCCGCTGCCTGCTGCTGCTGATGGAGCGCGCGCGCCGCCCGCTGCGCCCCGTCGCCGGCCGCGTCGTGCCGCTCTCTCTCGACACATTCGTCAAGGTGCGTCGCCCGCCGCCACACGCCGCCCGCGCAGAGCGACCGCATCGTGTTCTCGGTGTACGCCATGTCGTGGGAGCGCACGCCGCCGCGCTTCCGCCGCTGCCTGCTGCTGCTGATGGAGCGCGCGCGCCGCCCGCTGCGCCCCGTCGCCGGCCGCGTCGTGCCGCTCTCTCTCGACACATTCGTCAAGGTGCGTCGCCCGCCGCCACACGCCGCCCGCGCAGAGCGACCGCATCGTGTTCTCGGTGTACGCCATGTCGTGGGAGCGCACGCCGCCGCGCTTCCGCCGCTGCCTGCTGCTGCTGATGGAGCGCGCGCGCCGCCCGCTGCGCCCCGTCGCCGGCCGCGTCGTGCCGCTCTCTCTCGACACATTCGTCAAGGTGCGTCGCCCGCCGCCACACGCCGCCCGCGCAGAGCGACCGCATCGTGTTCTCGGTGTACGCCATGTCGTGGGAGCGCACGCCGCCGCGCTTCCGCCGCTGCCTGCTGCTGCTGATGGAGCGCGCGCGCCGCCCGCTGCGCCCCGTCGCCGGCCGCGTCGTGCCGCTCTCTCTCGACACATTCGTCAAGGTGCGTCGCCCGCCGCCACACGCCGCCCGCGCAGAGCGACCGCATCGTGTTCTCGGTGTACGCCATGTCGTGGGAGCGCACGCCGCCGCGCTTCCGCCGCTGCCTGCTGCTGCTGATGGAGCGCGCGCGCCGCCCGCTGCGCCCCGTCGCCGGCCGCGTCGTGCCGCTCTCTCTCGACACATTCGTCAAGGTGCGTCGCCCGCCGCCACACGCCGCCCGCGCAGAGCGACCGCATCGTGTTCTCGGTGTACGCCATGTCGTGGGAGCGCACGCCGCCGCGCTTCCGCCGCTGCCTGCTGCTGCTGATGGAGCGCGCGCGCCGCCCGCTGCGCCCCGTCGCCGGCCCGCGTCGTGCCGCTCTCTCTCGACACATTCGTCAAGGTGCGTCGCCCGCCGCCACACGCCGCCCGCGCAGAGCGACCGCATCGTGTTCTCGGTGTACGCCATGTCGTGGGAGCGCACGCCGCCGCGCTTCCGCCGCTGCCTGCTGCTGCTGATGGAGCGCGCGCGCCGCCCGCTGCGCCCCGTCGCCGGCCGCGTCGTGCCGCTCTCTCTCGACACATTCGTCAAGGTGCGTCGCCCGCCGCCACACGCCGCCCGCGCAGAGCGACCGCATCGTGTTCTCGGTGTACGCCATGTCGTGGGAGCGCACGCCGCCGCGCTTCCGCCGCTGCCTGCTGCTGCTGATGGAGCGCGCGCGCCGCCCGCTGCGCCCCGTCGCCGGCCGCGTCGTGCCGCTCTCTCTCGACACATTCGTCAAGGTGCGTCGCCCGCCGCCACACGCCGCCCGCGCAGAGCGACCGCATCGTGTTCTCGGTGTACGCCATGTCGTGGGAGCGCACGCCGCCGCGCTTCCGCCGCTGCCTGCTGCTGCTGATGGAGCGCGCGCGCCGCCCGCTGCGCCCCGTCGCCGGCCGCGTCGTGCCGCTCTCTCTCGACACATTCGTCAAGGTGCGTCGCCCGCCGCCACACGCCGCCCGCGCAGAGCGACCGCATCGTGTTCTCGGTGTACGCCATGTCGTGGGAGCGCACGCCGCCGCGCTTCCGCCGCTGCCTGCTGCTGCTGATGGAGCGCGCGCGCCGCCCGCTGCGCCCCGTCGCCGGCCGCGTCGTGCCGCTCTCTCTCGACACATTCGTCAAGGTGCGTCGCCCGCCGCCACACGCCGCCCGCGCAGAGCGACCGCATCGTGTTCTCGGTGTACGCCATGTCGTGGGAGCGCACGCCGCCGCCGCTTCCGCCGCTGCCTGCTGCTGCTGATGGAGCGCGCGCGCCGCCCGCTGCGCCCCGTCGCCGGCCGCGTCGTGCCGCTCTCTCTCGACACATTCGTCAAGGTGCGTCGCCCGCCGCCACACGCCGCCCGCGCAGAGCGACCGCATCGTGTTCTCGGTGTACGCCATGTCGTGGGAGCGCACGCCGCCGCGCTTCCGCCGCTGCCTGCTGCTGCTGATGGAGCGCGCGCGCCGCCCGCTGCGCCCCGTCGCCGGCCGCGTCGTGCCGCTCTCTCCTCGACACATTCGTCAAGGTGCGTCGCCCGCCGCCACACGCCGCCCGCGCAGAGCGACCGCATCGTGTTCTCGGTGTACGCCATGTCGTGGGAGCGCACGCCGCCGCGCTTCCGCCGCTGCCTGCTGCTGCTGATGGAGCGCGCGCGCCGCCCGCTGCGCCCCGTCGCCGGCCGCGTCGTGCCGCTCTCTCTCGACACATTCGTCAAGGTGCGTCGCCCGCCGCCACACGCCGCCCGCGCAGAGCGACCGCATCGTGTTCTCGGTGTACGCCATGTCGTGGGAGCGCACGCCGCCGCGCTTCCGCCGCTGCCTGCTGCTGCTGATGGAGCGCGCGCGCCGCCCGCTGCGCCCCGTCGCCGGCCGCGTCGTGCCGCTCTCTCTCGACACATTCGTCAAGGTGCGTCGCCCGCCGCCACACGCCGCCCGCGCAGAGCGACCGCATCGTGTTCTCGGTGTACGCCATGTCGTGGGAGCGCACGCCGCCGCGCTTCCGCCGCTGCCTGCTGCTGCTGATGGAGCGCGCGCGCCGCCCGCTGCGCCCCGTCGCCGGCCGCGTCGTGCCGCTCTCTCTCGACACATTCGTCAAGGTGCGTCGCCCGCCGCCACACGCCGCCCGCGCAGAGCGACCGCATCGTGTTCTCGGTGTACGCCATGTCGTGGGAGCGCACGCCGCCGCGCTTCCGCCGCTGCCTGCTGCTGCTGATGGAGCGCGCGCGCCGCCCGCTGCGCCCCGTCGCCGGCCGCGTCGTGCCGCTCTCTCTCGACACATTCGTCAAGGTGCGTCGCCCGCCGCCACACGCCGCCCGCGCAGAGCGACCGCATCGTGTTCTCGGTGTACGCCATGTCGTGGGAGCGCACGCCGCCGCGCTTCCGCCGCTGCCTGCTGCTGCTGATGGAGCGCGCGCGCCGCCCGCTGCGCCCCGTCGCCGGCCGCGTCGTGCCGCTCTCTCTCGACACATTCGTCAAGGTGCGTCGCCCGCCGCCACACGCCGCCCGCGCAGAGCGACCGCATCGTGTTCTCGGTGTACGCCATGTCGTGGGAGCGCACGCCGCCGCGCTTCCGCCGCTGCCTGCTGCTGCTGATGGAGCGCGCGCGCCGCCCGCTGCGCCCCGTCGCCGGCCGCGTCGTGCCGCTCTCTCTCGACACATTCGTCAAGGTGCGTCGCCCGCCGCCACACGCCGCCCGCGCAGAGCGACCGCATCGTGTTCTCGGTGTACGCCATGTCGTGGGAGCGCACGCCGCCGCGCTTCCGCCGCTGCCTGCTGCTGCTGATGGAGCGCGCGCGCCGCCCGCTGCGCCCCGTCGCCGGCCGCGTCGTGCCGCTCTCTCTCGACACATTCGTCAAGGTGCGTCGCCCGCCGCCACACGCCGCCCGCGCAGAGCGACCGCATCGTGTTCTCGGTGTACGCCATGTCGTGGGAGCGCACGCCGCCGCGCTTCCGCCGCTGCCTGCTGCTGCTGATGGAGCGCGCGCGCCGCCCGCTGCGCCCCGTCGCCGGCCGCGTCGTGCCGCTCTCTCTCGACACATTCGTCAAGGTGCGTCGCCCGCCGCCACACGCCGCCCGCGCAGAGCGACCGCATCGTGTTCTCGGTGTACGCCATGTCGTGGGAGCGCACGCCGCCGCGCTTCCGCCGCTGCCTGCTGCTGCTGATGGAGCGCGCGCGCCGGCCGCGTCGTGCCGCTCTCTCTCGACACATTCGTCAAGGTGCGTCGCCCGCCGCCACACGCCGCCCGCGCAGAGCGACCGCATCGTGTTCTCGGTGTACGCCATGTCGTGGGAGCGCACGCCGCCGCGCTTCCGCCGCTGCCTGCTGCTGCTGATGGAGCGCGCGCGCCGCCCGCTGCGCCCCGTCGCCGGCCGCGTCGTGCCGCTCTCTCTCGACACATTCGTCAAGGTGCGTCGCCCGCCGCCACACGCCGCCCGCGCAGAGCGACCGCATCGTGTTCTCGGTGTACGCCATGTCGTGGGAGCGCACGCCGCCGCGCTTCCGCCGCTGCCTGCTGCTGCTGATGGAGCGCGCGCGCCGCCCGCTGCGCCCCGTCGCCGGCCGCGTCGTGCCGCTCTCTCTCGACACATTCGTCAAGGTGCGTCGCCCGCCGCCACACGCCGCCCGCGCAGAGCGACCGCATCGTGTTCTCGGTGTACGCCATGTCGTGGGAGCGCACGCCGCCGCGCTTCCGCCGCTGCCTGCTGCTGCTGATGGAGCGCGCGCGCCGCCCGCTGCGCCCCGTCGCCGGCCGCGTCGTGCCGCTCTCTCTCGACACATTCGTCAAGGTGCGTCGCCCGCCGCCACACGCCGCCCGCGCAGAGCGACCGCATCGTGTTCTCGGTGTACGCCATGTCGTGGGAGCGCACGCCGCCGCGCTTCGCCGCTGCCTGCTGCTGCTGATGGAGCGCGCGCGCCGCCCGCTGCGCCCCGTCGCCGGCCGCGTCGTGCCGCTCTCTCTCGACACATTCGTCAAGGTGCGTCGCCCGCCGCCACACGCCGCCCGCGCAGAGCGACCGCATCGTGTTCTCGGTGTACGCCATGTCGTGGGAGCGCACGCCGCCGCGCTTCCGCCGCTGCCTGCTGCTGCTGATGGAGCGCGCGCGCCGCCCGCTGCGCCCGTCGCCGGCCGCGTCGTGCCGCTCTCTCTCGACACATTCGTCAAGGTGCGTCGCCCGCCGCCACACGCCGCCCGCGCAGAGCGACCGCATCGTGTTCTCGGTGTACGCCATGTCGTGGGAGCGCACGCCGCCGCGCTTCCGCCGCTGCCTGCTGCTGCTGATGGAGCGCGCGCGCCGCCCGCTGCGCCCCGTCGCCGGCCGCGTCGTGCCGCTCTCTCTCGACACATTCGTCAAGGTGCGTCGCCCGCCGCCACACGCCGCCCGCGCAGAGCGACCGCATCGTGTTCTCGGTGTACGCCATGTCGTGGGAGCGCACGCCGCCGCGCTTCCGCCGCTGCCTGCTGCTGCTGATGGAGCGCGCGCGCCGCCCGCTGCGCCCCGTCGCCGGCCGCGTCGTGCCGCTCTCTCTCGACACATTCGTCAAGGTGCGTCGCCCGCCGCCACACGCCGCCCGCGCAGAGCGACCGCATCGTGTTCTCGGTGTACGCCATGTCGTGGGAGCGCACGCCGCCGCGCTTCCGCCGCTGCCTGCTGCTGCTGATGGAGCGCGCGCGCCGCCCGCTGCGCCCCGTCGCCGGCCGCGTCGTGCCGCTCTCTCTCGACACATTCGTCAAGGTGCGTCGCCCGCCGCCACACGCCGCCCGCGCAGAGCGACCGCATCGTGTTCTCGGTGTACGCCATGTCGTGGGAGCGCACGCCGCCGCGCTTCCGCCGCTGCCTGCTGCTGCTGATGGAGCGCGCGCGCCGCCCGCTGCGCCCCGTCGCCGGCCGCGTCGTGCCGCTCTCTCTCGACACATTCGTCAAGGTGCGTCGCCCGCCGCCACACGCCGCCCGCGCAGAGCGACCGCATCGTGTTCTCGGTGTACGCCATGTCGTGGGAGCGCACGCCGCCGCGCTTCCGCCGCTGCCTGCTGCTGCTGATGGAGCGCGCGCGCCGCCCGCTGCCGCCCCGTCGCCGGCCGCGTCGTGACCGCTCTCTCTCGACACATTCGTCAAGGTGCGTCGCCCCCGCCGCCACACGCCCGCACGCGCCAGAGCGACCGCATCGTGTTCTCGGTGTACGCCATGTCGTGGGAGGCGCACGCCGCGCGCTTCCCGCCGCTGCCTGTCTGCTGCTGATGGCAGCGCGCGCGCCGCCCGCTGCGCCCCGTCGCCGGCACCGCGTTCGTGCCGCTCTCTCTCGACACAATTCGTCAAGGTTGCGTGCCCGCCGCCACACGCCGCCCGCGCAGAGCGACCGCATCGGTTCTCGGTGTACGCCATGTCGTGGGAGCGCACGCCGCCGCGCTTCCGCCGCTGCCTGCTGCTGCTGATGCGATCTGCGGCGCGCCGCCCGCTGCGCCCCGTCGCCGGCCCGCGTCGTGCCGCTCTCTCTCGACCACATTCGTCAAGGTGGTCGCCCGCCGCCCACACGCCGCCCCGCGCAGAGCGACCGCATCGTGTTCTCGGTGTACGCCATGTCGTGGGAGCGCACGCCGCCGCGCTTCCGCCGCCTGCCTGCTGCTGCTGATGGACGCGCGCGCGCGCCCGCTGCGCCCCGTCGCCTGGCCGCGTCGTGCCGCTCCTCTCTCGACACATTCGTCAAGGTGCGTCGCCCGCCGCCACACGCCGCCCCGCGCAGAGCGACCGCATCGTGTTCTTCGGTGCTACGCCAATGTCGTGGGAGCGCACGCCGCCGCGCTTCCGCCGCTGCCTGCTGCTGCTGATGGAGCGCGCGCGCCGCCCGCTGCGCCCCCGTCGCCGGCCGCGTCGTGCCGCTCTCTCTCGACACATTCGTCAAGGTGCGTCGCCCGCCGCCACACGCCGCCCGCGCAGATAGG
Organism: Hipparchia sbordonii; assembly: GCA_038048805.1. NCBI lineage: Eukaryota > Metazoa > Arthropoda > Insecta > Lepidoptera > Nymphalidae > Hipparchia > Hipparchia sbordonii. The sequence goes on from CM076098.1 coordinate 17,394,960, forward strand.
CGACCGCATCGTGTTCTCGGTGTACGCCATGTCGTGGGAGCGCACGCCGCCGCGCTTCCCGCCGCTGCCTGCTGCTGCTGATGGAGCGCGCGCGCCCGCCCGCTGCGCCCCGTCGCCGGCCGCGTCGTGCCGCTCTCTCTCGACACATTCGTCAAGGTGCGTCGCCCGCCGCCACACGGCCGCCCGCGCAGAGCGACCGGCATCGTGTTCTCGGTGTACGCCATGTCGTGGGAGCGCACGCCGCCGCGCTTCCGCCGCTGCCTGCTGCTGCTGATGGAGCGCGCGCGCCGCCCGCTGCGCCCCGTCGCCGGCCGCCGTCGTGCCGCTCTCTCTCGACACATTCGTCAAGGTGCGTCGCCCGCCGCCACACGCCGCCCGCGCAGAGCGACCGCATCGTGTTCTCGGTGTTACGCCATGTCGTGGGAGCGCACGCCGCCGCGCTTCCGCCGCTGCCTGCTGCTGCTGATGGAGCGCGCGCGCCGCCCCGCTGCGCCCCGTCGCCGGCCGCGTCGTGCCGCTCTCTCTCGACACATTCGTCAAGGTGCGTCGCCCGCCGCCACACGCCGCCCGCGCAGAGCGACCGCATCGTGTTCTCGGTGTACGCCATGTCGTGGGAGCGCACGCCGCCGCGCTTCCGCCCGCTGCCTGCTGCTGCTGATGGAGCGCGCGCGCCGCCCGCTGCGCCCCGTCGCCGGCCGCGTCGTGCCGCTCTCTCTCGACACATTCGTCAAGGTGCGTCGCCCGCCGCCACACGCCGCCCGCGCAGAGCGACCGCATCGTGTTCTCGGTGTACGCCATGTCGTGGGAGCGCACGCCGCCGCGCTTCCGCCGCTGCCTGCTGCTGCTGATGGAGCGCGCGCGCCGCCCGCTGCGCCCCGTCGCCGGCCGCGTCGTGCCGCTCTCTCTCGACACATTCGTCAAGGTGCGTCGCCCGCCGCCACACGCCGCCCGCGCAGAGCGACCGCATCGTGTTCTCGGTGTACGCCATGTCGTGGGAGCGCACGCCGCCGCGCTTCCGCCGCTGCCTGCTGCTGCTGATGGAGCGCGCGCGCCGCCCGCTGCGCCCCGTCGCCGGCCGCGTCGTGCCGCTCTCTCTCGACACATTCGTCAAGGTTGACACGCTGACACGCTGACATGTTTCACTGTATTTTTAATTTTTACAACTAGCAACTTTAAACGCTTCTTCAATTCACAATTGACACTTCCTGAATTTCCAGTTTAGGTGGGCAGAACCCCCCAAGTAACAATTTCTTGTCCTATAGCAGCCCATAGAACGTTTCCTCTAACACCACTTAAGCACTGTAAAAGCAATAAGAAGGTCGTATAACGCTGATTTGGCGCAGTTATATCTCTATTTAGAGACATAGCGAAACTATAGCAGTTGTGCTTGGGACTTTTTTTTTCTATAAATTTGATATATTGGTGCCTTGTATGACAATTTGTTGACATACGAGGCACAATAAAGCTTTTATAGTTCTTTTTTATTCTGTAGCAGCGTTCGTAATTCCATTATAGTGCTATTATACTCTATAGAAAAGTACGTGATTCTTTTACTACGCTTTTCATTTTAATTTTTCACGGCAAGGTGGTCTACGTGTGTTTATACAAAAACAAAAAAATAAAAGGGATAAGGATTCCATCTTGCTGAGTTTAATGTCATCTTTTATTTAGACATGGATAAATTCGACCAATACTATAAAAACCACTTGGAACCAAAGTTTTACTGATAGAATAGCATTAGTTTTACTTATTATTTTCAATGCGCCCTAAATTAATTGAGTTTTTTAATTAAAATATTAATAAAAATAAATAAAATTAACCGTAGTTTCTGCTACACAGCCAAAAAGCTAATTTGGTTCTCTTTTAGGTTAACTATAGCAAAAGTGACAAAAAATCTGCCGCCATTGACGTAAAATTAGGGTTCCTTATGACTAGTCTTGTCCCACATACTTAATTTTTGAATACATTTTTGTATCCAAGGAAGAAATAAAATAGGTAGGTAGGTAATCGTTGTTCATGATTGGTTTTCTTTCTCAGGTACTTATAATAAATATGCCCCTAGTAATGGATATTGATAAATTTCTAAAATTAGTTCTATAAAGGAAATAAAGGAATTAGCTATATATCGCTGTTGTCTTAAAACAGAACAACCAAAACCATAATAGAAAACTTTGGTCATGTAATAGAGTCATGGTGACTTCTTCTTCAATGAGACTATAATAAACCCAACAAAGATAATTAAAACACTTTTTATTGTTATAAAAATGTCCCGAAAATCGTTTATAAAGCAAAACCGCTCTATAACAGTGTTGTTATGAGTAATTATGTACCATGTACTATAGCTGTGTTTTGTGGGACCACAATAGCGTCAAATTATTGTATTGTTGTGTCCTTCATCACTGCTAAAACGCCATACTTATAGCAGTTACCAGGAAAACTTTATAGTACTAATGGGGTACATAATAGTGAATTCAAACGCTGTTATACATTAATATAGCGCTATATTGTCTAAATTCGAGGTTTTTATAGAACTTGCCTATAACGGCTCTACAAAACGGTTTTGTAAACCTTTACATCCCCTGCTAAAAGGATAGTTTGGCTATATAAGCTTATAGAGCAAAAAAGTCATAGCAAATGCTTTTATATAACGGGTGGTTATCGCTACAACCTTTACACGATGTTAACTCAACCTTTTCGTGATGAATTCTTAAATTATAGTACCAAAATGTTACTTGGGCCCTGCAGCATCAAAATTGAGGAGTTGGGTTTATTGGGTATATTACTTCCGGTAAAATCAGCTATCTACTAGTGAAAGTCCCCTAAAAATCTGTCCAGCCGTTCCCGAGATTAGCGGTAACAAACGAACAAACAAACAAATAGACAAACGGATGGACGGAAAGACAGACGGACAGAAATTTTAAAAATGTGGTTTGTTATAAGTACCGTATTTACTTAAATATGCATTAAGTAAAAAGCTGTTGTTTTGATATTACAAACAGACACTTCGATTTTACTTATTTGTAGATTTAGTTTATTCAAATTAATTGATCGTAAAAATATTTTATTTCCAGATCCTGAAATCATCGTATACCTTCTACGCTGTACTTCGTCAAACCAAATAGAAAACTATTCAAGACTTTATTTTCGGCAGCATAACATGAACAATAATGTAGTCATATTGTATACACCTTATAATAATATATAAGGACACTCAAATGTTTAACAGCACGTACCGCTCTAAAGTAAATTATATAAATATGATTTGGCAATGCATGTTTCATTTTGGTCAGTGCCAGAAAAAAACGACAAATTGTAATTTATAGAACAAATATAAACCCTTAAAACATTCTGCCTCTTACATCTTGGAGATCTGAATTGAAGAATTTAACAATATAAACATCAATCACAACGAGATCTGAACGAGAGTTTATAAGACGGCTCCCTTGCTACCTTCTTATAAAATGATGATTTTTTTTTATTTTTTTTATTCTATGACAAGATAGCCCTTGACTGCGATCTCACCTGATGGTAAGTGACGATGCAGTCTAAGATGGTAGCGGGCTAACTTGGAAGGGGTATAGCAGTGTAAATTCAACCCATATACCCCCTAATCGGTTTCTACACGCCATCGTGCCGGAATGCTAAATCGCTTGGCGGCACGTTTTTGACGGTAGGGTGGTAACTAGCCACGGCCAAAGCCTCCCACCAGACCAGACCAGAGACAATTTAGAAATAATAAATTACTAAATTTGCCCCCGCCGGGTATCGAACCCGAGACCTCCCAGTTATAAGACCACAGCGCTCACCACTGCGCCAGGGAGGTCGTCAAAATGATGATAAAAAGTATCAACGCGACAATCTGGAGGCCAGTAAGCTGTACCACTTAAGATGCGCCGTCATATGTAAAAAGGAGATAATCGTCTACCATAGCCTGTAGCTGTAACTAAATGGAAATTATCGCAAAGAATTTTATATAAAAACAAAGAAGGTCTCTTTTCAAACCTTCCTAACTCCTGAAATACTAATGAATTTATGAAAAATGAAATAATTGGCATAAATAAAATTATTGTGTTAGTATACCTAAAACAACGCAAATAAAATTCTTAAATAATAATCCAAACGCTTTGGCTCACTGGTCATTTGCAGAGTGGAGAACAGTCTAGGCTAACAATTGAAACTCAAACTTATTAGTGTGTCATTCGGTTGAAATTTTTATAAATTTTCATTACAAAGTTTATTATTCATTACTAAACTCAAAGCGGCGCAACGACACCAGAATGAAGCAGCGCGCCGAGTATCTCGACAAAGTGCGACAAAGATAATAGCTTATGCTGCAAAATGATGGTCTACATAGCTGTATGTACACATAGCAGGCTTAGCTGTTTTATATTGGCATCTCTATCTACTGTCATGGATAATATCTTTGTTCTAAGCATTGACTTATAGAGGTACGTGTCCAGTGAAAAGTCACGTTCCCAACGACAGGTTGAAAAGGAGGTTTAGCCCTTTAAATGACCCCCTAATACATAGGTAGGATCATCAACACCTGGATATCATCTAAGACCAGAACTTATCGAAATAAGCCCAAACTCGATGTGGTAACACAATCGAGTTTAAGCTTTTTATTACAGAGTTCTTATAGCCAAATGGCTAATTCCAGAAATTAATTAATGGAAAATTCGAGATCCATCATCAGATCTGTTCCATGTTACAATTTAAATTGTTATTGCGTTGTTATCAAAATTACTTATTACATCGATCGAAGACCGCGAAGTATGTCTAAATTTTAATTTCACATAATTTATAAATAAACATAAAATGACTGTTAGTTGCTCCATTCATCCGCCTGTATATTCTAATCCCGTGAACAGAAAATTCTGAAAAAACAAAGAAAACTAGCATATAAAACAACAATGTAAAAACAAATATCAAATTAAAGATAATGTTCTTACAATTCGAAATCAAAGTGACCAACATAAGGTGTAGTTGGCACGAAAGAAAACCAAACAAATTGTATGGGGGACAGGTGCAGCAGTAAAGTTGTAAACTTACTGCCTAATGGCTAACCGTTAGGTTTGGGTTAGGTTTGGGTTAGGTTTGGGTTAGGTTTGGGTTAGGTTTGGGTTAGGTTTGGGTTAGGTTTGGGTTAGGTTTGGGTTAGGTTTGGGTTAGGTTTGGGTTAGGTTTGGGTTAGGTTTGGGTTAGGTTTGGGTTAGGTTTGGGTTAGGTTTGGGTTAGGTTTGGGTTAGGTTTGGGTTAGGTTTGGGTTAGGTTTGGGTTAGGTTTGGGTTAGGTTTGGGTTAGGTTTGGGTTAGGTTTGGGTTAGGTTTGGGTTAGGTTTGGGTTAGGTTTGGGTTAGGTTTGGGTTAGGTTTGGGTTAGGTTTGGGTTAGGTTTGGGTTAGGTTTGGGTTAGGTTTGGGTTAGGTTTGGGTTAGGTTTGGGTTAGGTTTGGGTTAGGTTTGGGTTAGGTTTGGGTTAGGTTTGGGTTAGGTTTGGGTTAGGTTTGGGTTAGGTTTGGGTTAGGTTTGGGTTAGGTTTGGGTTAGGTTTGGGTTAGGTTTGGGTTAGGTTTGGGTTAGGTTTGGGTTAGGTTTGGGTTAGGTTTGGGTTAGGTTTGGGTTAGGTTTGGGTTAGGTTTGGGTTAGGTTTGGGTTAGGTTTGGGTTAGGTTTGGGTTAGGTTTGGGTTAGGTTTGGGTTAGGTTTGGGTTAGGTTTGGGTTAGGTTTGGGTTAGGTTTGGGTTAGGTTTGGGTTAGGTTTGGGTTAGGTTTGGGTTAGGTTTGGGTTAGGTTTGGGTTAGGTTTGGGTTAGGTTTGGGTTAGGTTTGGGTTAGGTTTGGGTTAGGTTTGGGTTAGGTTTGGGTTAGGTTTGGGTTAGGTTTGGGTTAGGTTTGGGTTAGGTTTGGGTTAGGTTTGGGTTAGGTTTGGGTTAGGTTTGGGTTAGGTTTGGGTTAGGTTTGGGTTAGGTTTGGGTTAGGTTTGGGTTAGGTTTGGGTTAGGTTTGGGTTAGGTTTGGGTTAGGTTTGGGTTAGGTTTGGGTTAGGTTTGGGTTAGGTTTGGGTTAGGTTTGGGTTAGGTTTGGGTTAGGTTTGGGTTAGGTTTGGGTTAGGTTTGGGTTAGGTTTGGGTTAGGTTTGGGTTAGGTTTGGGTTAGGTTTGGGTTAGGTTTGGGTTAGGTTTGGGTTAGGTTTGGGTTAGGTTTGGGTTAGGTTTGGGTTAGGTTTGGGTTAGGTTTGGGTTAGGTTTGGGTTAGGTTTGGGTTAGGTTTGGGTTAGGTTTGGGTTAGGTTTGGGTTAGGTTTGGGTTAGGTTTGGGTTAGGTTTGGGTTAGGTTTGGGTTAGGTTTGGGTTAGGTTTGGGTTAGGTTTGGGTTAGGTTTGGGTTAGGTTTGGGTTAGGTTTGGGTTAGGTTTGGGTTAGGTTTGGGTTAGGTTTGGGTTAGGTTTGGGTTAGGTTTGGGTTAGGTTTGGGTTAGGTTTGGGTTAGGTTTGGGTTAGGTTTGGGTTAGGTTTGGGTTAGGTTTGGGTTAGGTTTGGGTTAGGTTTGGGTTAGGTTTGGGTTAGGTTTGGGTTAGGTTTGGGTTAGGTTTGGGTTAGGTTTGGGTTAGGTTTGGGTTAGGTTTGGGTTAGGTTTGGGTTAGGTTTGGGTTAGGTTTGGGTTAGGTTTGGGTTAGGTTTGGGTTAGGTTTGGGTTAGGTTTGGGTTAGGTTTGGGTTAGGTTTGGGTTAGGTTTGGGTTAGGTTTGGGTTAGGTTTGGGTTAGGTTTGGGTTAGGTTTGGGTTAGGTTTGGGTTAGGTTTGGGTTAGGTTTGGGTTAGGTTTGGGTTAGGTTTGGGTTAGGTTTGGGTTAGGTTTGGGTTAGGTTTGGGTTAGGTTTGGGTTAGGTTTGGGTTAGGTTTGGGTTAGGTTTGGGTTAGGTTTGGGTTAGGTTTGGGTTAGGTTTGGGTTAGGTTTGGGTTAGGTTTGGGTTAGGTTTGGGTTAGGTTTGGGTTAGGTTTGGGTTAGGTTTGGGTTAGGTTTGGGTTAGGTTTGGGTTAGGTTTGGGTTAGGTTTGGGTTAGGTTTGGGTTAGGTTTGGGTTAGGTTTGGGTTAGGTTTGGGTTAGGTTTGGGTTAGGTTTGGGTTAGGTTTGGGTTAGGTTTGGGTTAGGTTTGGGTTAGGTTTGGGTTAGGTTTGGGTTAGGTTTGGGTTAGGTTTGGGTTAGGTTTGGGTTAGGTTTGGGTTAGGTTTGGGTTAGGTTTGGGTTAGGTTTGGGTTAGGTTTGGGTTAGGTTTGGGTTAGGTTTGGGTTAGGTTTGGGTTAGGTTTGGGTTAGGTTTGGGTTAGGTTTGGGTTAGGTTTGGGTTAGGTTTGGGTTAGGTTTGGGTTAGGTTTGGGTTAGGTTTGGGTTAGGTTTGGGTTAGGTTTGGGTTAGGTTTGGGTTAGGTTTGGGTTAGGTTTGGGTTAGGTTTGGGTTAGGTTTGGGTTAGGTTTGGGTTAGGTTTGGGTTAGGTTTGGGTTAGGTTTGGGTTAGGTTTGGGTTAGGTTTGGGTTAGGTTTGGGTTAGGTTTGGGTTAGGTTTGGGTTAGGTTTGGGTTAGGTTTGGGTTAGGTTTGGGTTAGGTTTGGGTTAGGTTTGGGTTAGGTTTGGGTTAGGTTTGGGTTAGGTTTGGGTTAGGTTTGGGTTAGGTTTGGGTTAGGTTTGGGTTAGGTTTGGGTTAGGTTTGGGTTAGGTTTGGGTTAGGTTTGGGTTAGGTTTGGGTTAGGTTTGGGTTAGGTTTGGGTTAGGTTTGGGTTAGGTTTGGGTTAGGTTTGGGTTAGGTTTGGGTTAGGTTTGGGTTAGGTTTGGGTTAGGTTTGGGTTAGGTTTGGGTTAGGTTTGGGTTAGGTTTGGGTTAGGTTTGGGTTAGGTTTGGGTTAGGTTTGGGTTAGGTTTGGGTTAGGTTTGGGTTAGGTTTGGGTTAGGTTTGGGTTAGGTTTGGGTTAGGTTTGGGTTAGGTTTGGGTTAGGTTTGGGTTAGGTTTGGGTTAGGTTTGGGTTAGGTTTGGGTTAGGTTTGGGTTAGGTTTGGGTTAGGTTTGGGTTAGGTTTGGGTTAGGTTTGGGTTAGGTTTGGGTTAGGTTTGGGTTAGGTTTGGGTTAGGTTTGGGTTAGGTTTGGGTTAGGTTTGGGTTAGGTTTGGGTTAGGTTTGGGTTAGGTTTGGGTTAGGTTTGGGTTAGGTTTGGGTTAGGTTTGGGTTAGGTTTGGGTTAGGTTTGGGTTAGGTTTGGGTTAGGTTTGGGTTAGGTTTGGGTTAGGTTTGGGTTAGGTTTGGGTTAGGTTTGGGTTAGGTTTGGGTTAGGTTTGGGTTAGGTTTGGGTTAGGTTTGGGTTAGGTTTGGGTTAGGTTTGGGTTAGGTTTGGGTTAGGTTTGGGTTAGGTTTGGGTTAGGTTTGGGTTAGGTTTGGGTTAGGTTTGGGTTAGGTTTGGGTTAGGTTTGGGTTAGGTTTGGGTTAGGTTTGGGTTAGGTTTGGGTTAGGTTTGGGTTAGGTTTGGGTTAGGTTTGGGTTAGGTTTGGGTTAGGTTTGGGTTAGGTTTGGGTTAGGTTTGGGTTAGGTTTGGGTTAGGTTTGGGTTAGGTTTGGGTTAGGTTTGGGTTAGGTTTGGGTTAGGTTTGGGTTAGGTTTGGGTTAGGTTTGGGTTAGGTTTGGGTTAGGTTTGGGTTAGGTTTGGGTTAGGTTTGGGTTAGGTTTGGGTTAGGTTTGGGTTAGGTTTGGGTTAGGTTTGGGTTAGGTTTGGGTTAGGTTTGGGTTAGGTTTGGGTTAGGTTTGGGTTAGGTTTGGGTTAGGTTTGGGTTAGGTTTGGGTTAGGTTTGGGTTAGGTTTGGGTTAGGTTTGGGTTAGGTTTGGGTTAGGTTTGGGTTAGGTTTGGGTTAGGTTTGGGTTAGGTTTGGGTTAGGTTTGGGTTAGGTTTGGGTTAGGTTTGGGTTAGGTTTGGGTTAGGTTTGGGTTAGGTTTGGGTTAGGTTTGGGTTAGGTTTGGGTTAGGTTTGGGTTAGGTTTGGGTTAGGTTTGGGTTAGGTTTGGGTTAGGTTTGGGTTAGGTTTGGGTTAGGTTTGGGTTAGGTTTGGGTTAGGTTTGGGTTAGGTTTGGGTTAGGTTTGGGTTAGGTTTGGGTTAGGTTTGGGTTAGGTTTGGGTTAGGTTTGGGTTAGGTTTGGGTTAGGTTTGGGTTAGGTTTGGGTTAGGTTTGGGTTAGGTTTGGGTTAGGTTTGGGTTAGGTTTGGGTTAGGTTTGGGTTAGGTTTGGGTTAGGTTTGGGTTAGGTTTGGGTTAGGTTTGGGTTAGGTTTGGGTTAGGTTTGGGTTAGGTTTGGGTTAGGTTTGGGTTAGGTTTGGGTTAGGTTTGGGTTAGGTTTGGGTTAGGTTTGGGTTAGGTTTGGGTTAGGTTTGGGTTAGGTTTGGGTTAGGTTTGGGTTAGGTTTGGGTTAGGTTTGGGTTAGGTTTGGGTTAGGTTTGGGTTAGGTTTGGGTTAGGTTTGGGTTAGGTTTGGGTTAGGTTTGGGTTAGGTTTGGGTTAGGTTTGGGTTAGGTTTGGGTTAGGTTTGGGTTAGGTTTGGGTTAGGTTTGGGTTAGGTTTGGGTTAGGTTTGGGTTAGGTTTGGGTTAGGTTTGGGTTAGGTTTGGGTTAGGTTTGGGTTAGGTTTGGGTTAGGTTTGGGTTAGGTTTGGGTTAGGTTTGGGTTAGGTTTGGGTTAGGTTTGGGTTAGGTTTGGGTTAGGTTTGGGTTAGGTTTGGGTTAGGTTTGGGTTAGGTTTGGGTTAGGTTTGGGTTAGGTTTGGGTTAGGTTTGGGTTAGGTTTGGGTTAGGTTTGGGTTAGGTTTGGGTTAGGTTTGGGTTAGGTTTGGGTTAGGTTTGGGTTAGGTTTGGGTTAGGTTTGGGTTAGGTTTGGGTTAGGTTTGGGTTAGGTTTGGGTTAGGTTTGGGTTAGGTTTGGGTTAGGTTTGGGTTAGGTTTGGGTTAGGTTTGGGTTAGGTTTGGGTTAGGTTTGGGTTAGGTTTGGGTTAGGTTTGGGTTAGGTTTGGGTTAGGTTTGGGTTAGGTTTGGGTTAGGTTTGGGTTAGGTTTGGGTTAGGTTTGGGTTAGGTTTGGGTTAGGTTTGGGTTAGGTTTGGGTTAGGTTTGGGTTAGGTTTGGGTTAGGTTTGGGTTAGGTTTGGGTTAGGTTTGGGTTAGGTTTGGGTTAGGTTTGGGTTAGGTTTGGGTTAGGTTTGGGTTAGGTTTGGGTTAGGTTTGGGTTAGGTTTGGGTTAGGTTTGGGTTAGGTTTCGG